>JAEAOA010000843.1:0-400000 GCA_016746295.1 Potamilus streckersoni | reverse complement strand
TTGTGTTGACAGCAATGGCACATGGTGCAACAGTGACAATGATGTACTCTGCTCGTGCAAAAAAGGTTGTTTTAACAATTAACTCTTTTATTATTTTCTTTGGTTCTTTCTTAAAGATAATTATAGTTCTGACAATTTGAAACATTTCAACGCTAAAACAACACTTCCACTTTTTCAGTTAATAATGCTGCTTGCTGCAACGTATTTTACCACTACTGCTACTTATGATAATAATAATAATAATAATAATAATAATAATAATAATAATAATAATAATAATAATAATAATAATAATAATAATAATAATAATAATAACAACGATAATAATAATAATAATAATAATAATAATAATAATAATAATAATAATAATAATAATACTAATACTACTACTACTACTACTACTACTACTACTACTACTACTAATAATAATAATAATAATAATAATAATAATAATAATAATAATAACACTACCAATATCACAAATAATAAAAATAATAATAACAATAATATCAATAATAATAATAATAACAATAGCAACACTACCAACATCACCAATAATAATAATGATGATGCTGATAATAATAATAATAATAATAATAATAATAATAATAATAATAATAATAATAATAATAATAATAATAATAAGAATAATAATAATAATACATCTACTGTTGCTCTCTTCTGTTACTAATACTACTGATGTTACTATTATTAATGCTTATGATGCTTTTGTTCATACAAATATTGCCACTTCTGTTCTTAATTAATGGTCCTGTCACCATTATCACAAGAACCTGTAACGTTATCATACTAATCATCACTGTCGTTATCCTCATCAAATTTATTACCTGTTTTACAGGCTGCCTGGTATTTGACAGCCTGCTAAATCCCAAAGAGACTAAAGATCTCTATTGCAATACGGCTTTTTGCCCAGACAAAGGCGGCTTAGAACTTGTAAGTAGGAGCTTGATTAGGAATTGCCTTTCTACATGCATATCGATGATTTGCATTCGCATATTGAGCAGTATCTTTCCAGTGATTGTATGTTTAGATGTGCTTAAGGTTCAGTATTTATTTAGGACAAAGTTACTTTTATTGTATTTATTATATTAAAATTTACATTAGAACAAACATAAACTTAGACAACTATTACAATCAGTATCTCATTTCAGAGTTATTCATTCTCCTTAAAAGAACTTTATAAAAGATCGAACACGTTTCTATGTGAGTGACAAGCGATTAGCTTTGTAGCATGGCTAGTATTTTAGTGCTGAAAGTGCCTATCTGAACTAGATAATGCAAAGGATATGTCTATTATTGTTGTATCTTTTGTGCACCTCTTTCCATAATCCTTTCTTACTGCAAGACTGAATAAAAGAGGGTATATTTAATTATAGAAAACAAGAGTGAGCTGGTGTGAGCCTCCAAATTTGGAAGAGGGTGTCCACTATCCGTCGGATTGGTATATCGAGCCAAACTGCAAGGACGACGAATCGGAGTTGTACCAGGTAATTTAGCAGAAAAATATATCTTTTAAATATTTTGACGAGCTGAATTCCACATCAGGAATAGTATGACAAACTAGGATTAAAAAATATTCGATCAAAGTTTCTTCACAATTCAATGAAAACTTTATTAAATAAGGATGCATTTTAAATGCAAAATATTATACTATAACAAGTTAAATATTATTTGGTTAACTCGACAACTTTGTGACGGTAAAACACACTATTTGCTCATTGCACGGTGATAGAAAACAAATAGCGTAATCTAAACCTATCTATATCTAAATATGTATGTATGTATGTATGTATGTATGTATGTATGTATGTATGTATGTATGTATGTATGTATGTATGTATGTATGTATGTATGTATGTATGTATGTGTGTGTGTGTGTGTGTGTGTGTGTGTGTGTGTGTGTGTATGTATGTATGTATGTATGTATGTATGTATGTATGTATGTATGTATGTATGTATGTATGTATGTATGTATGTATGTATGTATTTATGTATGTATGTATGTATGTTTATGATTCACACAACTAGACTTGTTTGAGTGTTTTGTAAAATAACCATAGTTGGTAGTCCGGATGCCACGAATCTCTACTGGTTAACGAAGCTATATCGTTAACTCTATTCACAAACATCAGTATGCATAGCCGCTATAGACGTAAATGGAATGCTAATGATAATTGTAATGCATTAAAATTTCATTATATCGTTCAGTGCCCTTTGTATAGGATAAGACTCTCTTATCATCTTCTCAGTGTATTGAAAAAATGAAGAAATAAACTAGATGTGAATCAATGTGTTCAAGTAAATGTTTGAAAACATTTCATTGCATTCTCTCTCTCTCTCTCTCTCTCTCTCTCTCTCGCTCTCTCTCTCTCACACACACAAACATTTGGATATATCATTTAAGTGTTCAACACCTAATGGTGTTTTTAAATTTTGAAATAATATCACATAATTTATGTCGCTCGTTATGATGATAGTCGTTTGACCTGTTATTTGTTATCGTGCTGCATATAAATATAAATATAATCTTAAGCCTGAAGATTATAATCACACTTATTCCGGCGAAAAACATCCATTGCTGCAGTAGTTAACACGAATTAACATAATTATAGAAGCTTACTAGGTTGAAATAGTGTTCGTTGACGGATACATATAATGTTGATCTTGGTATATTATTGATGTCGTTAGTCAAAATAAAAGTAATGCCAGCAAACCTCCATCTTTAATAAGAAACTATTTTAAAATTTCACAAACACAACTGGTTGAAGTTAGAAATGCATCGAGAGCAGATTAAAACAATCAACTACAAGCGAGCCAATATTATCTAATTTCAGTTCGAATTCAATTTAATTGTTACACTAAGATTTTAAACCGACAATGGAAGAATGAAAAACAAACTAACGATTATGATGTATTTTTCCTTGTTTATAAGGTTTAATTGCCAAGGTATAGTGCATAGGCTTGGTGTGTGATTTATAAAAGATTTAGATACAAACGTAGCTACTATTTATATTAAATTTGGATTTGTGTGAGTCTTCAGCCGATCCAATAAAAGATTTGGCATCTTTTCGAAAGCTGTAGTTCCCATGTGTTTAAGACGCACACAGTCGTAAATATTGGACTATCATATTGACCAAATTAATCGTATTTTTTTTAAAATTAGTCATAAACATATTTCCTACGTGTAAATATAAATCAGGTGCTTTTGCAATAAACCATTGATTGTGAATATTACGCTCCGATATATGTATTGGTCAGCAAATTCAATAATATTAATATAGAGCAGAATGATGTACTGAAGTTTTATACCAAACGAAGCTGCTATATCAAAATATTTTGTATTATGTAATTTTCAGGTAAATTTCTAATCTGCAGAGAAGAATCTGATTTTGTCAACCCTGTTATGTAACCTCTAAAAAGATGTGGACAATATATGATTCTCAACAACTATGAGATATATGTTAAGCTATTTTCTGTGTGTGTCAGCAACTTTTAACGGAAAAACATCCTGTTGATGGTGCTAAAAAATGCTGAATACTGAGGTTCAACTTCTGTATTCTTGCTTTGACACCAATATTAGATTTTATAGTTTTGCTGAATTATGATTTAAACGTTTAACAATATCTTACATTATTATAACTGTGATTTTATAAAATTAAAGATTTTCTCCCAGACACTGTGTTCGCTTATGTTATTAAACATGTTACCTAAGGAATATCGATATATATATATATATATATATATATATATATATATATATATATATATATATATATATATATATATATATATATATATATATATATGTGTGTGTGTGTGTGTGTTTATGTGTGTGTATGTGTGTGTTTTCGTCCATTCAAATATTTTCCAATAAGATTTACTCACCTTTGGAAATATCTAGAAATTTCTATTATCTAAATATGTTTCTTGCATTGTTAAGACATGTTTGATTCACATCATATTAAACTTCAATTATTGGGACATGATCTATATGCTTTAAAATAGAATGCCCACCAATATTTATGTGTTTTGATCGTTTGCTATTCTTTTAGGTCTAACGTTGGAACTCGATTTATGCCTTAAAGCATCCTGTTAATGTAACATATCAATACATAAGGGACATACTTACATATCAATACATAAGGACATGCACTATTTAAACTGATAGAAACAATATTTTGAGCTTATGTGCTGACTTCTTATGGTACATGGTGTTGGTTATTTTATCTTTAGTTCCACGATTTTAGGCAAGTTTTCGTTGTTAAGCATTTAATATTAGATTTTTGCACAGTTTTCTCGTTGAAAAGGAGAAATGACTATGACAATAAGTTTGAAAAGAAGTCATTAGTTTAAAATTAAAGAGTCCAACATGAATATCTCATGGCATTTTGAGTGAATATTTAATTGACTATGTCCATTTTAAACATTTTATGGCGTTATTCATCAGTTTGGTAATTATATCTTGAATAATATTTTCCATTCCTGTTTAGCTTTAAGTCCATGTGCTGTATTAATAAAATTTTCATGGAATATGTGTCTTTTGAAATGTTTGAATGTGAAGTTTTTAATGGATAATTGCTTAGAACTGTCAGTGCTGTCTTTTTTAAGCATTCTGATCAATATCCTATACATTGAAAGAATGTGCATTTTATCAACGGTTTATATAATCCGCTTCCTTTTTCACATACGGAGTAATTATCAATGTGCGTTTCATTTTCGTGAAGCTGGCCTCTATAATGCATATTAAAATTAATACAGTAAAATAAAATTATTTACAAACTACACCCTATGGAAAATGTCGTTGTGAACAGTTAACGTGAAAATAATCTCACTTGACACGCTTCCTCATAATAATCGACCAAATTAAATTGGCGTTAAATTGTTTAAGCTATGATCAAAAGTTGTTCCGCAGAAATTAAATTCATGACAAGAGGACTGGAGTAACAATATTTGTCCCGTCCAGAACATTTGTTGTTGGTCAAAATAAGATCTATGCTTGGTATTTTAGTGCCCTTCGATGTCGTATTAATATTGTAAGTTGTAATCAATTCTGGCTATAAGGTCTCGTACCAATAAGTTGTCCAAATGTTTACGCGTGTCTTCATTTCCATACGTAATATAGTAAAATAAATTGCTTGTGAAGAAAATAATACTTTAAACTCACACCTTCGTGTCAGTCGATACCATTTATTTCTTTCTGCATTTGTAACTCAAACGAGGATACTAGTTCCGTTCCTAAAACTTGACTATAAGGAAAGGGTAGATCGACTTTTGTATACAACTCTATACACTCATTGAAGCATGTAACTAAGATTAATTTAATTAGTAGCTGTTCTTGTACTACAAAATCGAAGACTTTAATTTGATATCATAAAATATAGCACACATAATGCAATACAACAGTGCTTGTGATAATGTTAAATTCACTATTCATGCATACAAGTTGATTTAGAAGAACTAGCTTTCTAAAGCTGCTCTAATGAAATATTTATGTTTATGTTAGTTATTGAATGAGAGTTTTAAGTACCGTCACCTAAAATAAGCGCATTAGAGAGAATCAGGTTCTGCAACTGTATGCCACGGCGTGCGTTCCATTCATTTCTCATGTTGACATGGTTAGAATAGCTTCAGAGATCATATGGATTTCTAAGACATCGCAAATTATCAGAATATAAGCCAGTAAGAAGGATATATAATTCTTTTTGCTGAAAAATACAATGACATACTGTGAAACTTTATGAACAACCCATGGTTGTTAAAGCAAAGAAAGAGGTTTTGTGCATTTGTCAATTGTTCATTAGACATGCAAAATTTTCATATGTGCCTACTGTTTTTAATGCAAAGAAATGCACAAAATCTTGCAAAAGATAGTTTTCAAGTTACTTTCTTATTACCGGAACTAGGCCACCTTCTTGCAACCCTAGTGTTTAATGTCAAATTGGGACCATATTTAAGAGCAAATAATTAATGACAGGAAAAAAAATTGTCTTTGATAATTGTAAAACATATAAAACTTTCTCAGTGAATGAATGCACATTCCATTTCCAGCTACATCAGTTCATTAAGTTTAGTAATATCTTTAGCTGATTATATGCATGTGAAATACTGTACTTCATCGATATACGAGACTAAGTGTTTTAATAGCCTCACAATTAAAAGCAAACAAACAGACGTAACGAACAACATTTTATTAGCTAAGCTCAGACTGATTACGGTTGACTATGTAGATCAAGCCCTTTTCAACTTAATAATTAGCAAAGAGTGAAGGAATGAAGAGAAAAGATATATTAAACAAAACGATTCAATAATGTTTGGTACTTATTTCTTCAATATAACTCTTTTTCTTCCTATTTATTCAATTTATGAATATTTATTTATTTTTTGTAAACCCCCAAATTACGTAATAATGTATGGAATAAAACGCAATCGTGAAGGAAAGGAAAAATAAATCTTCTCAGACACAATAAATTGAAGAAAAAAGAAGGTAGGATCTAGGAAAATAGCAACACAATATACTCACATACATAAGGAAAAGGACAATATCGACGTCATATAAGTTATTAGAGATGTATATGATGAAATGGAAAAGAATCCGAGATGAGAAGAACTCAATTGTGATAGAAGATATTAACATTAAAATTAATTCTGTAATGAACAGTCAACTAGCCAATCTTTTAGTTAGGCTTAAGAACAATGGTTCTTGCATAATAACATACATACCACTAGCAATATAGATGATAATACAAGAAAAGTATGTTATATATAATTATGTTTTGAGATATAAGGAAATATATTTGCAAGTAAACATTTTTGTGGTCTTAAGTAAGGAAGTTACGAATTGAAATCCCACTGAGAGGGTTTTATAACAGAGAATAAAGGACTAACACAATGTGTAAATTATGTCTCTGAATAACGAACTGGTTTCATATACATATTTTGGTGTGGATCTGAACAAACAACGTTATAAGTGTTAGTGCAAACGCTTTTTGTGGATATTTTCGGTGAGTTTTGGCATGGAATATTTTCTAAAGGATTAATCGTCTAAGACGGAATATCTGTATTGATCTGTATTGCAGGAGTTGATGAAAGGAGCGATTACCATCGTTCTAATACTTTCTAGGACTACAAACAAATTTTCTTGTTTCAGCAATCGTCTAACAGGAGTTTTGAAGACAAAAGATTAGTGTGTAACATTTTGTGTTAAATAATGTTTTTATATAGTAGAAAGATTTTCTATATTGTTTACAAATTTAATGCAGTTTAAGTTGCTGAACACGGTACATTGAATAATAAATAAATTGGCCATTGACACAGACATCCTGCCGATCACTTTGACAAGTATGCTGCCAAAGCCTTGTCCTATATATGTCATCCTTCAGTCGATTTCATGTCAAAGAAAAGTAACTTTGTGAATATAATACCCCAATTTTGTCTAAGCGTAGTAGCAAATATTGACTTGTTTCGTTCATACGTTCTACTCAAGTAAAACAAAAGTTTCTAATATGATTTAAATTATTAAAGAGAGATGTTGTGGAACTAATATCGTTTGACGTTTTCTTTTACAATGTGTTGAGTGCAAGTATCATTTACCAATAAGAATAAAACGAGATTACCGAGGACAAAGTACAAATGATATCAGCAAACAATCTCGCTTGTGTCAACTAATACCATATAAGAAAATCTCTTCGTGACCCTAAATATGAAAGAATGATCATAACATACAGTGATAACATTCAAGCATTTCTGAAATACCGTCTTAATCGAATCAAAGCAGATTTCACACATGACACGAATTCTTATTTACAAATGTCAGGGATTATATTTAGTTTTAGAAAGTATGTTCAAATGCATAGTGAAAACTATATAAATTATCCGGCAGTAGATTAAAACTTATTTATATATTATATCTTTTCTGCAATTGCCAGTATTTTTTTTCCTGGAGAGCCAATGAATTTTAGCTGTGAAATAAGACAATCTTTAAAAACAAACACGAGCTCTAAAATTCTGAAGTGTGCCTTCTTTCTGGCTATAACATGGTGAAAAAACCAGCCTTTGTAAACTATGTTTTTGCATTTTATCCAGACATATAAAGTTTATTTTCAATGGCGGTTTGCCGCTCTTCTCACAATCTTATCCTACACTACCTTTATAACCAAGCTTTACAGTGTAAAGGTGTGAGAAGCTGCAGATTGTGCGTTTTGCCATTTTTGTCCTCTTTGGGTCCCTGTCTTCTGTTTTCACATTTCAGCCATTGACAGCGTTAGCACATTCGTGACAGTTTTCTCACCTTTATTTATTTGCGTTCGTATCCCAACAATGGAGTTACAGTGGATTATGGATGTAAGAGTGACCAAAGATTTCTTAACTATAAGACAAACCAGCCTTTGATGCTACTAGTCTTGCTTTGTCATACATGCGGTACCGAGCAATGAACGCTCCGAGCAGACCAGACAATGAATGTATGTACTGGTAGCAACTAATGGTTTCTATCAATACTACATATATATTTACATCACCGATTTCAACTATAATGTATCTACAGAAGTTGTGCATTAAATTTCACTTATAGTTTCTATAGCTTTTATATGAACTATCTGATAATTTTGTAAAAGCGGAATGAAAAAAAGAACTGAAATAATTTTGTATGTTTGAAATGCTTTCTGTGATTTATATCAGCTATCAAACGGTACTGAAGGAATTTGTGGAAGTCTCCAACAGTGCTATTAACCTGTCAAGAGACAGGAATATGAAATATTTAAAGGAGGAAATCAGTAATACTAGAAACATGCAAAAGCAGCCTAATTACATAAATGTTTTGGGGTCACAATATGGAGATGGCATACTGAAGTACACCAATGTATTATCAGGGTAGGGACAAGAAACTCACCTACCAATAGTTGTATGAATTTGCAGGGGAGGAACAGCTCAAGGAGTAACAGTAAGTTTTAAAATTTATTTGTAAAAGCAGCGAAGCAAACATCATTTATTCGAGTGATAAAAAATAATTTGATGTTATTGTATTCCAATGCATTCCATATTATCAAACTCGATTAGTAATAATACTTAGCGATGGGCATTTGAGTATATTTGGACTGAAACAGAAATAAATATACTTTATTCGACAACGAAACGCATTGTGCTGGCACCAAATATAAAGAGGTCTTTGGTGTGATAAAACTTATTTTAAAATTTCGATTTACCATACTTTCACTGATTTGTGAATTTTATATTTTATATAGTCCAAGCATTAAAGAAATTTCAGTCTAGTTATTAATAGAAATAGCGGCGAATTGACAAATATGTCATATAGGCATGCGCTTGTTTTTAGTTAGTTGGATCAAACTATCCCGCACGTGTATTGGAAGTTATGAGGCATTGGAACATAACAAAAGCAGACTATCTTACTTGGAGAATGCCTTTTTATTAGCGTTGTAAAATACATTCTTGTGTGTTACGTGCAGGCCGAGGGGTACGACCATGTCATAACAACAACAGCGTGGGTTCTACTAAGTTTAGTTAAAAGCATAACAGCTCTGCATTGTATCAAGCTAGTGATAACCAAGATCTACCGGAAGAAGCCAGCAATACCAGGGTGAATACAACGTTGGTGATACTGGATTTCCCGTGTAGGTTCCCAGAGATAATCTGAGCAAATTTAAAAATCTTAATTTAGGTATCACTGTTAATGTGTATGCTTTTGGCAAGGACTTTTATCTTCTTGTATTATCTCCACAAGGAGAGAGTGAATGAACTCAGTTTGATTTGTTGATCCTGAGTGAAAAATAGAAATAATCGATATCGCAGTATGTAATGATTTAGAAACCAAGATCTATTCACTGGTCATGGCTTTTATTATGTTGATATCAGGAAAATCCTCAAGGAACTATTATGCCAGAGACGGGAGAAAATATAAATACATTTACATAAGTATAACGGATGATTCAAGTCCGTTATAATTTATTTTTACAAAGATCTTGAATAACTGAATATGTAAATTACTGTAAGTTAAGCGTGGGGCAAAAGGGTATGTATTAGGTTGATTGATCTAAAGCGCTTGCATTTACATCTCACTTCTATGTTACTTCAATACGCCTTAGTGTGAGTCTCATGCTTAGTCAATGCGCGTGGTTTGTTGCAAATGTTTACTGTTAACTAGGTCCATCGCAATTACCGCTATTTTTGTAAAGCTACCATTAGTGTGAGATTAAAGCCATCAATGTCATAGAAAATAACAAAGCGAAAATCAATCCTCTTTTCCAGAATAAACACTTTTTGTTACTCATGCTATCTTTTTATTTATTACTTATGCTATATTCTGCATTTTATTATTCTTTATTTGTGTTTCTCTGGATCAGAGTTGGGTTTAGTTTCCTCGAATAAAATTGCAGTTAGCGCTGCGTACTCAAATGCATAGATGTTAGTAGTTCTTTAGGAGCTGAACATCTAAACCGAAAGATCGTGGTAAAAACTAGTTCACGTTTTCACTATATTGGTGACATAGGGGCCCCGAGTGGCCGAGTGGTCTAAAGCACTGTCCGTTACGGATAACTGCCATCTCACCTCTGTCTGCGTATGTTAGAGTCTAGGATTCGGCGAATGTGGATATGTGAGAAAGCTTGCCAGTAGCTTTTCGTGGGTCGGTGGTTGTTTCCGGTGATTTCCCGGTTTCTTCCTCCACCATTAATACTGGCCGCCATGAATAGCCTATCGTGTGCTGAAAAATGGCGTTAAGCCCATCTACCAGCTATATTGGTGACATGCTTTGGCTCATGTCTTGCAATTATTTATGTTTCAAGGATAATAGAGAAAAGATTTTGTTAGCTAAAGGGAAAATATCTTGGGTCTCTCTCTTTTGGTCAATATTTTAATTCCGGGTGTGTTAACCAGTACAGATTAGTGGCATTCAAACTGATGCTTTGCCTTGACATTTTAGGTGATTTTTTTCACTTTTGTTATTTAAATTTGCTCTTATGTTTCATTGTCAAACTAAGCGTGCTATGAATATGTACTTCATTAATAAAATAGGGACCGATACGTAATACGTACTTAATTAGTTTCTCTTCCATTGAACACGGCATAAGTTTATAAACTCGAACATGCTTGCAGCACACAATATTGTCTACAGTTAGTCAGACTCATTTGTTCTTTGACCCAGCAGAAGACTTAGTTACCTATTACCCATTCCTATTGGATGTTGTTAGAGTGATACTTTCGATAACAGAGTGTGAATTGAAGCCTGTCACATATCTGTATAACATATTGAATTATCTTTCTCTATTTATCCGCTGACCTGGTGGATGTTTTGTTCTCAGCTCAGCAGAAATACTTTTGTAAGCCCACTAAATATATAGAAAATATAATTAAACTTGTTTGTCCACAACTATTTCAGTTCAAACATGGTTTCATACAATCTGGATGGTAACATAAGTCAACTTGTATCAGACACAAGTAAAACATTTTATCGCTCTATACTTTTCCCTTATCTCAAATGATTGCCTTTTTGGATTTCCAAGAGATGACGTAACTGTTACTGTTAGTGTACTAGTTAGTGAAATAGTCAGCAAGACAGATATTTTCATTAATGCAAAATGGTGAACTTTAAATTGAAAATTGGGAATATTTAATTTCATAGTGTAAAGCACACGACTCTAATCTGATGCCGATATTTGTTTACTTGTTTACTATGTTAAGCAGCACACATTGATTGATCTTTTCTCTTGCACTTCATATATTCTGCAGCAAGATTTCATTTTCACCATAAATATATAGACTCGCTAAGATAAAGAGATGACAGCATCTTAATTCAATATTGATGAACAATTTGCTGACTCTGCATCAAAACAAGCTATTGTGAATGTATACATTTCTATTCTAATGCAATTAGACGCAGAGAAATAAGGAAGGACACAAGGTTAAAGTGTTATTCAAATCTCTATCATTTAAATTAGTATGAAACACCAATATGTCTATTGACAATTTTCTGGTAGCAACATCGTTTAAATTTGTTAATTGTCCGTCGAGTCGCCGAAAACCACTCTAGTCAGTGAATTAAAGGGGCTGATTATATTCTGTATGTGAGCATGTGGCTGTTAAGGCCAATCCTTGCATGGAAGGTTCGGTTGCCAAAGGGACTCGGGATGAGTAGGACATCTCCAGGAGGGTTGCTGGCACGTGCTTTTCTGCTCTGCCTCTTCATCTCTGCAATTGTTATCCTGCTCGATTCGACCAGCTTGGCGCCTTTGTGCATATAGGAACGCCAAGTGACACGATCTCTAGATGTTTGCTCCCATTTGTCTATGTTGAAAGCTTTCAATGCAGCTTTCGATTGTCTTTGATGCGTTTCTTCTGACCTTCGTGGGATCGCCGTCCTTGCTGTAATTGGCCATAGAAGAATCTCTTAGGTAACCGGTGGTCTGGCATGTGTACAACATGTCCCACCCAGCGTAGATGGGATTGCATCAGGACGGCGTGAATGCCGGAGAGACCAGCTTGGGCGAGTACCTCGGCGTCTGGGACTTTGTCCTGCCATTTGATGTTGATTATTTTCCTGAGGCTTGTGAAGTGAATGTGGTTCAGCCTCCTGGCATGGTGTTGATAGACCGTCCACTTTCGCATACAATCTGCCAAAAGTTTCTCTGCCTCTTGCAATGCGGAGGTTCACCTCCTCGTCATTGGTGACACTCTGTGAAAGTGTGCTGCCAAGGTAGGTGAAGTGGTTCACTACGCTGAGCTTTTGGCTGATGACAGTGATGTTGGGCTCAGTATATTGCTTTCCCGGGGCTGGCTACAGTACTTCAGTCATCTTAGTATTGATGGTAAAATCAAAGCTTGTGCAGAAACTGGAGAACTTGCCAACGCTGCATTGCAGCACTGCTTCTGAGCCAGCATTGAGGGCACAATCATCGGCACATAAGAATTCCCTGATGATGTGTGTCCTAACCTTGGTTTTCGCTTGTCTTGTAGCCTCCTGGGGTTGAACAGTTTTCTATCTGTACGGATGTAAACATCTCCAACATCTCCATCTCTGAAACCATTAGTCAGCGTGGCGGAGAAAAAAAGACGAAGAGTGTTGGTACCAGAACACAACCCTGTTTGACGCCATTGATTACTGGGAATGGTTCATATGACTCTCCATTTTCCTGGACTCGCGCCTGCATGCCGTCGTGGAATTGCTGAACGATGGATATTTGTTTGGGACATCCATACTTGGCTATTACCTTCCCGAATCCTTCTCTGCTGACAGTATAAAACGCCTTTCGCAAGTAAATTCAGATCGAGTAAATGTCAGTGGCGTGCTCTTAACATATCTCTTGTAGTTGCCTTGCAGTAAACACCATGTCAATAGTCCCACGTTTTTCCGGAATCCACACTGGCTTTCTGGTAGGAGTCCAGGATCAAGGTGCAAAGCTAAGCGGTTCAGTAGGAATCTGGCGAGTATCTTTCCTATGTTTGAGAGCAAGTAAATATCCAGATGGCTGTCGCAAGCTTGTCGTTTCCTTTGCGTTTGTACAGGTGGATTATAGAAGCATCTTTGAATTCCTGCTGGATTGTTTCTTGCTGCCACATCAGTAAAACCAGTTTATGGAGCCTTTCAATCAGGGCTTTACCCCCTTCCATGTAGACTTCTGCTAGAATGAAATCTTAGCCGGGAGTTTTGCCTTTGGAGAGCAGATGAATCACTTTCTGTGTCTCAAGCAAAGTTGGATGGCCATCCAGTGCTGGGTAATTGATGGAGACAGTTGATGGTTTCATCGTTGAAGGATGAATGGCGATTCAGGACACGCGTTTAAATTTAATTGGTCTATGAAGCCAGTAGTACTGTGGTTATTCATGTTTAAAACAGTCTTTGATTTTTAACTGTTTTTTTTCGGAAATTCAAGGCCAAAACCTGTATTTGGATATTTGCCAATCATTAAAGAATGTTTCAGCGATTACATGAAAATCTGATCTTTATTTTCATAATAATGTTGATAATTTTCTTTTTATATTGTTTGTAGTTGATATTAGTAATTATAGCCATAGTAAAAGATCAATACACTTTTGAAAACATTTTAATACCTAACCGGTGAAGTATGTTTTGTGTGTCTTATACATATTAAACTGAGTGACGTGATAGTTTGATCACTCAATTTATTACTTCCTTTTTGCAGTTATTGTTGTCATGCTGCCTTGAAAGGAATTATTGTATATTTCAAGATCATGGAAACTGCCACGAATTTAACAATGTTCTTGTTTAATTCCTGTCATGTAATTTTTATAGGTTCCTTTTGCTGTCATGTAAGTATTGGTTATTTTCAAATTACTGGAAATATTTTAATAAGCCAGCACCAAGGTTTATTCTCCGCAATCACGATGGAGTTTGTCATCTCTATTATCAATCATTCCTCAAAACACACTTTGAAAGTTTGATATATATTGAATTATACACTATCAGTATGATATATTATTTACATCCTTTTTTAATTGTTATATCTCGCGTATAAATGTACTGTTTATCTCTTTGCCTTTCGCAATATATCTGTTGCACTAATGTAACTACCAGACCCGAGACTCCAGGGTTAGTTTCATTTTCTCACATGCCTTACTTCTATATGATAATTTCAAATGATATATTCAAAGCATAAGCTAATAATTATTTGTGTTTGTTAACGTTATGTTTATTAACGTTTATTATAAGTCTTCCTTTTGAATCAAACACCAGAGCCCTCCAACTATATACGCTGTTTTGCAGTTACTAAAATCTGAATCGTTTCTTATTTTTAACTATATAATTGTCAATTTTAATTTGATAGTTTGTAATAACCAATTCAATTCATTATATTTCAGAATGTTCCCTTGTTAAATTATGGTCCAGAAATTGGTAGTGTTGTGATATATTTTGAAATTTGAAACTTTTAAACTGTTATAGTGGTACACAGATATCAAACATATTGCGCTAACTGTAAGCACGTACGAGAGCTGTACACGTCAATATACCAGTGGATCATGTGTTACTTTTGGTTTTGTGCAAAGAAGAGCAATCGAAGAGCTGAAGCTCTTATCTTCCCACTGGTACTTGTATGGATTCCAATATGCACAGTGTTCTTATTCTATGTTTCAAACTTTATACTTTCACAAGGGTCATGATCAGATCTTTTACTTGTTATGAAATAATTAACAATTGTCATTAACCGGCTGATGCACAGATGCTGTGTTTCCATACAATGAAGACTACGTAACAATGCCTTTATTTTATCGATATAAATTTGTTCAGATGATACAACGAACATACAAAAATTAGATAGCGATTTAGCTTTCGCACACAGGTAGTAAAAATATACCTGTTATGGTGTTTAAGGAACTGATCTAATGTCATCCAGAATTATGGATAATGAGAGAGAAAAAAATAGTATAGATATGGACAAATGAGGGTAACAATATATGCTATTTCTGTCAGTTTTGAGGAACAACAGTAATCTTAAAATTATATAATCTATGAAGAATTAGAATATTAAATGTTTGCAAAGAAAACACAAGGCTACTACAGTATGATACGTATAAGAGATCAGGCCGCTGCGATATGAGAAGTGTACAGATTAGACCAACATATTCAAAATAGGCCACTACGTTAATTGACGTGTTCAAATAAGTAATCTGCAATATTAAATGTGAACAAATATGACTTTAAGCCAGAACGATATTAAACGTACACAACAAATACATGCGTTGATATTTGCAGAAATAGGATATTAGGTGCCTAGGATATTATGCATGTACATATATTAAAATAGGTCGTGACGCGATTTTACGTGTATTAGTAATATAATTCGCCACAACAAAATTAAACGTTTAAAAATAAGACATTAGGTCACTACAATATCAAATATTTACAAATATGAAAAGAGCAATAATACTATAATAAAATATTCTTGATTGTACATCATGAGATTAAAGCAACCTTATATTGTACATTTTGATGTGCATATATAACAAAAATGCAAAGAGAATGTTCGCGGTCTATCATTCAACTTGGAAGTAATATAAATAGTCTAAGTTTCGTAATTTCAAAGAGGCATGTGCTTATTGCTATCTATATGTGCTTACTGTTATTTTTTATTTTTTTTGCTAGCTTTTAGTTCAATATAATATGTGATGTATAAATTGTATTTTGGACTTGCCCTTGTTATGATGAAAGTTTACTATGTAAATTACTAGATCCTGCCGTTCTATAATCAAATAGTACATACTTAATTTCTCTATGAAAGTGGATTAGAAAATGAAAAGGTCATTAATCAGGTAAAAATGTTTATATATTATTTGAGGACTAATTTATTAAAATTAAAAGCAAAACACACTTTTTGCACACAAGGTCTAATTTGAAATTTTAGTGAATTCGGAAAAAGGACAGCTGCCATCATATTGATGTGAAGAACTGGAATACTGTTAGACCCCCTCACAATTCATGCCACTGCATATTAATACATGCATTATTATAAGCCAACGCACACTTCCGGCGTTTGATATTAATTGAAAACCACTGAAATTTAATTGAAATTAAAAGATATTACACTTTGGTCTAATAGGGATTAAGTCGAAATACTATATCTTTATTTGAAATTGATACCTTTGACTCCAGTGACATGAAATTGATTTCTGACGCTTACAAAACGTTTGGATTTCACTCTATTCTCTTCCTTTGTTTAAGACTATACAGTCGTAAGTTTATAATAATAAACATCGCGTCATCATAATGACATCAACACCATCATCATCATCTTTATTATGACATTCTAATTGATTTAAAATTTTAAAGATTTGCTAATACAGAAGTACACTACGAGTTAAAATATTATCTATAACTATTCATTGGTGCTTAATGAAATGCAGACCCAATCAAGACAGTATTTTACGAAGGCGTTTGCTGAAGATCATTACCAAATAACACGTGATCGCTCTCTTAATTCTACTTTGAGCAAGATTCTAGTATGCATACTTGTTTTTTTTTAGCCTTCCAAACTAACGAAAGTGGTGTAGTGGTTTCGCTCGTAAGGGTTTTACTTGCTTGTCTTGGTGTTTTAAAACAATTTCCACTTAAGCAACATTGTATAAAAATCGGTCCATGTAAACATGGAAAGGAAAATGAAATTGAATACCCATAGCAACAAATTTGTTAGTAGATTCATATATCTATTAGGAAATATGTGTACCTTTGTGTTTGGAAACAGCTACGTTTGAACTATTACAGAAATGTCAAGACGATATTATAGACTAATCGTATATTACATGTTTATCAACGCTAAAATTAATTGCTTTGGTCATGTCCTTTTGCTAAAAGTATCACTTAAAAGGCATGTTTCAACTTTGCAAACAGAACAGATATTTATATATGGAGAGAGAAAGAGAGATATATTATTATCATTTTTGTTTCTCTGATACAATAAAATAATTTTGCCCGGTCGGCCAAAGACGACCGACCCTGGATATACAACACTTACTTAGAATACAAAAAACGAAAATCAAATGCTCTAGAGTTTCAATTGATCGAAGGAAAACAACGGAGAGGTGCCGTTTTTTTTTCCATCGCACAGAACGCGATGCCAGGGTGTACTTAGATAGGATATGATGTTGTGCTGGAAATAGCAATTTTACCTGGTCGGCCTAGGATGACCGGCCCGGGACATGCAAAACGTATTTAGAAAACAACAGAAAAACAAAAATCAAATGCCCAGAGAGAGAGAGAGAGAGAGAGAGAGAGAGAGAGAGAGAGAGAGAGAGAGAGAGAGAGAGAGAGAGAGAGAGAGAGAGAGAGAGAGAGAGAGAGAGAGAGAGAGAGAGAGAGAGAGGTCGTTTCCCCCACCCAGCAGAACGCGATGCCAGGGTGTACTTAGATATAATATGGTGTTGTGCTGGAAATAACAATTTTACCTGGTCGGCATAGGACGAACGAGCCAGGACAGACAACACTTATTTACAGAAAGTTGGAGATTAATATTTAAATATATTGAGAAATGTCTGCAGACACATTCTTCAAAATAGAAACCAAAAGACTTCTGGCTTTATGTGTATCAATTGTTTAACTAAAGTTCCACACAAGTTGAAATATTTCAAGCTTATGTTATGTGTGCATGACTTGAAAACCAATAAATGGAATTTGTTTTACAAGGTTTGGTGATATAGTCTTCACTTTTTTCTTTTTACTTTTGTTTCCACTGAATTGCCGTAACTGCTACTCGCGCGGGATATAACAGAACGTTTCATTGATGTAGATGTGGTAAGTTAGAAATTTCAATGCATCACAACATTGTGTTCATTTATATTTTTCAAGTTATCTATATTTTTTAGTAAATCGGGCATTGTATATAGATCATCACAAGCGGTAACTTGAATAAAACGTGTGAAAAACCCATATTAGAGTCTATTGATTTATCTCAAAATTCAAAATATTTCAATTTGAAGAAAAGAATGGAATTTTATTGTTGGTGATATTTACTGAACCGTGCAAAATGATGGATATCCAAAAATCTTGATTTATTGAAATATATCAGTGTTGAGTTCATTTTTAGATTCATTACTGCAGTTTATTGCATATAACAGAAAAAGCCATATCACTAGCACAATAATCATGGTATTAAAAAAACAGTACTAATTAAATGAAAATGTAACAGGTCTGTACCTGCGATTCATTAATTATCCACTACTACGGTTCTAACAACATTTTTTTCGGAGCAAGGTGGTCTCCAGAATCAGCTCATTACTACTACTAGTACTACAACTGCTGCTGTTACTATTATTACTATTATTATTATTATTACTTCTACTAAGATTACTACTAGTAATGCTAACAACTACATAAAAATATTTCAATATCAGCCTTTTCAAATTTGAGGACTCTCATTGGCAAAATATCTGTTAAAATACTGTGATATATATATATATATATATATATATATATATATATATATATATATATATATATATATATATATATATATATATATATATATATATATATATATATATATATAAGATATCTAAAATTTTATAGACCAAATAATCTAACATAATCTTTGAAAGCGAATGTACTGTATATAAATACATAAATTCTGTGTGATATTCATTTCTAGTTCAGATGTACGTGAATGAGAGAGAGAGAGAGAGAGAGAGAGAGAGAGAGAGAGAGAGAGAGAGAGAGAGAGAGAGAGAGAGAGAGAGAGGCAGGCAGTGATTTTTGAAAGCGAATGTACTGTATATAAATATATAAATTCTGTGATATTCATTTCTAGTTCATATGTACGATGTACGTTAATGCGAGGGAGAGAGAGAGAGAGAGAGAGAGAGAGAGAGAGAGAGAGAGAGAGAGAGAGAGAGAGAGAGAGAGAGAGAGAGAGAGAGGATGCAATTGTTACTTTCCTTATTGTCAATAATGATGAAAAAGTCAATCAGGAGACGGATGCCGCTTTTCCTGTAATCAAGAAATTCTATTAGAAATCTCTTTGTTTAGAAATGTCGTGATTCCGAGCGCTCATGCATACATTAATAAACTATACATGTATAGGTAGCTAGAAACGTCTGTTTAATGATTAAAGATCGTAAGTTGTATTACCCATGTAAAAGTAGATGATAAACGATTTAAAAGGTAGATAATATGAATGTGTGTGCGGGAACCACAATAAAATTACTCAGTAAACATAGATATATATGTTGGTTCGCGGGTGCTAAAATTGATACGGAAGTTTATAGTACATGAAAAGAAATCTTTGATGTAAGTGAAACGAACAAATTGTTTGAAATTGATGATGTATACTTCACGCTCACTTACAAATATTCAACTAAAATGTTTCATATATCATGACAATTCATATACCAAGTGATTAGAATCTCTGGATAATGTTCTGTATGATGTAAATGTTTTCTAGATGTTATTGGTAAATGTTTGGGTAAAGGACATGCAGTATGACAATACAGTTTCCACTTTGTCATTTTGTTCTGATAGTTGTTTGTGAGTTTGGCCTTTACTACTTGCAATTTTCTTTTAACGAGAAATATTGCTTCCATACACGAATATTATAAGGAAACATGCATTAATGAATTGGTTTTGGTCGATTATTACATATATACTCTCCTGATAACCATTTTGTCTAAAAATAATTAAAAAATAAAATAAATAAATAATAAAGTAATTACTTCTAATCACTGGAGGTTAGTGACCAAATAATAATAATATAAATATATCTAATTGTCATTAACGCGTACTGTGAGAGGCAGTGATACAAACGTAGTAGTTGTGAGAACAGATGCATCGCTTCACCGAAATTAGAATAGGTACCTTACATAGGAACCAACTCTTGTGTACAATGTTTTAAGAATATATCTATACTATAATTACTGAGGATAGAGAGATGTTAAATGATATACATGCAGATATTTTGAGGAATGTAAATGTGAAGAAAACCCAATATATTTTACTTGGGCACTTAAAAAGACAAATGTTCTTAATTGTTTCTATGTAAGGGTGCTAACATTAATTTTGGCATTTTGTAATATTGGGCCATATATCATTGATTTATGTTAAGCTGCATGAAACCAACCATTTGTTTTTGAAATTCGTTGATTAATATTTCTTACTGAATTTCAAATTTCCAAATAATTATATTTTGACTGGCATGATAACATCAATTTCATTTGGTTCCCAGCGATGATGTTATCAAAATGTTATGCACCAACTGAAAAATGAATAGAATTTCTACGCGGCTCTATGTCTAATCGACCTATATTATTTAATTTTCTTTCAACTATAAGTTTTGGTTTCATGCGCGACTGATATGAAGACACTTATAATAACAAATAGACTTGGGCATATTGTCACACGCGGTTGTTAGTAAGATGTACATTTATATTTGTCTATCACTGATATTGAACAAGGTTTGTAACCAATAATTGTAACTTATGTTTTGTGGAAACAAATGTATTGAAATGTTTAGAAAACTTTTGCACATATTTCGTTACCAGTTCGGATGTGTTTGAGTCACAGAGAGAGAGAGAGAGAGAGAGAGAGAGAGAGAGAGAGAGAGAGAGAGAGAGAGAGAGAGAGAGAGAGAGAGAGGGGGGGCCACGGTGGCCACGGATGTTACTTTACTTTCTGTCAAGGTTAATAAATGTCTTATTAGTTACTTATTTGCTTTCGATAAATAAAATTGCGTCTAATTAGGAACTGTGTTAGTAAATCTTTGAGTAGGTGTGTTGTGGTTCTAAATGATGATGGGTATCTTCAAATATACGTGTATATTTATGTGTATAGGTATATTTCATAGAAGCCGTGCTTTTCTTCGCAGTGATCTAATAATATAGATGTTAAGTTATATTACGTACGGAGCAGGAGACTATAACCGATTTTCATGCAGATAATTTGACTTGCACCCATGTGCGATACGGATAAGTTTTAATGCTAGGATATCTATAAACATATTATGGTTCTGAGCTCGGATGCCAAATGTAACACGGTATCTTTGATGTAATTGAAACAACAAGAAAATAATAAAATGTGTGAAACTTGTTGATCTATACTACACACGCACCTTTACATATTATTGTCATGGAACTTTATGTATTAAGGAATGATTAGCTATCAGTGCAGCATTTTCCAAAGTTTTGACCTCATGATCTTCAAGGTGATTTTTCATATAACTAGGAATGCAGTTGATATACTCTTTGAGCAATACCAGTTGTTCAAGTCGTTCATAACCGTGTTCGTTTTTCTCAGACATACACCATATCTTGAACAACTGTTGTTTTTTCCTAGCAAATTCAACGTAAGTTCGTCTAATTTCTTTGTTGTAACTTCTGAACTTTTGTCGATAAGCCTCAGGGACTAACTCGTAACCTTTCAAGATAAATTCCTTAACCAAATCGTAGTCAGAACTTTGTTGTAATGACAGAGATATATAGATATTTCTGGCCTTGCCATAAAGTACAATCTGCAATAATTGATTCCAATACTCTCTTGGCCATTTTGAATTATCAGCGACTTTTTCAAACAAAATAATATAGTTGTCTACTTCCTTTTCACTAAAGGAGAGAACTAATTTGATATTTAATAATAATGTTAAACTTTGAATTTGCATGTGATGTGGAATCATGTCTGTCACTCGCCATCTTCAATTCTTTCATTTTAATGTAATATTCTTTTTCATCTCTTTCTTTTTGCCTCTGTCTATCTCTCTCTCTCTCTTTTTCTTTATTCCGTTTGTAATTCTACTTGCCTCTGCTTTTCAGTTTCTTCAATTTGTCTTTGTTTTTCCCTTTCTTCAAGTTGTATCTGTTTTTCCTTTCTTAAATTTGTGTTTGGTTTTCCTTTGCTTCAATTTGTCTTTGCTTTTCATTTTCTTCAAATTTAATCTCATTTATTCTTTTTGAAGTTCAAGTTGTTCGTTTTGTAATTGTATTTGTCTATCCTTTTCTTTTTCTTCCTTTTCTAAATGTATTCTCATTTGTTCTATTTGAAACTTCAATTTATATTTTAATTTTGGTTCTGACATTTTAACGTCAGCATCAGTTAATATCTTACTGACAGATGCCAAAACACTTTTGTCAAAGACATTCTTTTCTACTATATGTTGAAGTATAAATTTCCTGATTTCTTGTCAATACAGGTTTTGCTTTAACATATTTCATACTTTCTGGCAAGTTCAAGCAAGTTATCATTCTTAAAACTCTCCAACGTTTCATGTATTGGAATAGGAAGAAAACTCTCCACTTTCGAAGTGTTTAAGAAAGCCTGTTGTTTTCACTAAATTGCAAATAAAATGAACTAGGTTAATTTAAATTTCCATTTTCAGTCAATTTTAAATATCCCAAATGACGAGCGACCAATTTCTTTATGTTAGGTATCGGCTCGTTCAAAGTAACATAAAAGAAAGAGTGAAGACAAAAGCTTTGTAAATGTTAACAAATTTATTTATTTTTCTTGAAACCATGAAATAATGTAAATATGTAAAACTAGGCTGACGATTTACGGATTTGTTTGTTCTAAATCCTGTAAAAAGTTCTAAACTCAGTCTGAAGTTCAGTTCCGATCCAAAATGGTGGATGAACACGTCAGACAAAGCCTAACAAAAAATCCAGAATTTACACAGTAAAGCACAGTTTGTATTTTTCCGTTCCAATTTAGAATATTTTCGGAAAATGTATTTGTTCGAACCAGTAATGTTGTTCTCCAGGTAAACAATTATTCAGAAAAACGAAGTAAAATTAGCTCCACTAACAAAGCATGTTGCTCTACATAGACATACGAGCAGACAACTTTTTCTAGCACAAAATACCTTTCTAAGGTACTAGAAGTTATATAACTCTAAGCTGTTACAATAAACTCCGACTATAACTGTGAATGACTCTACGGCTGTGTATGACGTACAAAATACCTCAGCATATAAAAGAAGTTAATACGTTGTTTGAATTATACGCGCATGGGGAACGCATGCAGTTTCGCAATACAACTATAACTTAGGAAAGCCTGACCAAGTAACAGTCAATCGTTTTTATAGCTATTCCTGATTGTTTTCTTGTAATGACTTTGCCATCATACACAGCACGAACTCACATGAGTCACATTTACGGCTAAAGAAAACAAGATGTTTTTGACAACATATTAGACTGAAATTAACATATTCTTTTCACATTTAATGAAATAAAATGAATTAAAAAGATTGATACAGAATCCATTCATTAACACACACACACACACACACACTTAAACTAAACAGTTGTAAAACTGGTTTCACGCTTTTATTTGATACTTTGTACGAGCCTAGTCACGTAACAAAGAAAATTCGGTTCTCGACCTTAGGGTAGTTTAATTTTGTCAATAGTATTTCAGAAAATCGTTTGCTTTGAAATTTAAATCCCATTAGTTTTCAGAATATTTTTTAAACTAAAGAACTATTTGACATTTTGATTAAAATGTTTAGTGAAAGCATCAAATTTGTTTCACAATTTAATCCAAAGTGGATTTTTGTATAAAGTCCTACTAGGATCAGTTTGAAAGTTTGATATTGTTTTGCTAAACGATGAATTACTTAACTTACTAGAAGAGACGATCTCCTAAGCAAAGGCTGCCTTAACGAAGATATCAATAAAATGCCATTTGATCAGGAAGAATGTGTTGGAAAAAACAAATTGTTCTGGCTTCGGTCTGTATCAGACTGACATAAAAGCAAAGGAACTAAGTATGAAATACAAGGTGGAAATGGAGTTATAAAAGCGTAAGCTTTATTTAGAGGAGAGAAAAACAAATGCAGTTGTAATTAGGGTTTACAGAGAGATAAAGTGGTAAAAGGAATGTAGTTTAATATTGTAGAAGGAAAGAGAACAAATGCCTTTGTAGAATAAGAAAATTTTGCAGTTGCAATTGGAGAAACAGGAAAGCGGATAAGTTAGAGAAATAAAAGCAAATGCAGTTACAATTTGAGAAAGAAGAGAGAGAAAGAGAGAGAGAGAGAGAGAGAGAGAGAGAGAGAGAGAGAGAGAGAGAGAGAGAGAGAGAGAGAGAAAGAGAAAGAGAGAGAGATGAAAATGTAAAGAGATAATGATGAAAGGGAATTTAAATTAACATGAACGAACAGAGCTGGCAAGTGACAAACAAATTCAAGTTTTGACATTACAAAAAAACTCTATAGACTAATACCACTTTTAGCGAAAAGGATGTAAATATTTTCTTTATTTTGAAAATATTGTTAAAAAGCTAAACTGGCCAAGGAAGCATTGGACACAATTATTACAATGTCACTTTTGGCAAAGACGGAAACATGGTTGCCTATACAGAAACGAGCTGACAATGATCTGTTTAACGAAGGCAACTTAAACGGTTATGAGTTAATTTCTGAGGCTTATTGGTAAAAATTTAGAAATGATAGAAAAGAAGCTGGACAGGCCTAGGTTGAAAATGCAAAAGAAAAAACAGTTGTTTGATAGATGGTGCTTAGCCAAGAAATTTGAACAGGATTATAAAATATCAAACAACTTGCATTACTTGAAGAGTTCTAGATTTGTGTTGCTAGTGACATTAAGAATCATTTTGAAGAGAATATTACAGAAACCTTCGATAATGCTGATCTTGATGAGCATTTTGTATCTCATAAAGTTCCTGTTGTACGTAAGACTTTTACTCAGCTTTCTGCCGGTTAAAATGTATTTCAACCTGATTACACACCTTTTAAAACTCAATCTGGCACAACTTTAAAAATCATGCTTCCGATTAGCTTCATTCAGAACTCTTACCTCCTCTGCCTGTAACAATGGTAAGATGATGGGGCACGTTATTTATGACTGATTTCAATTGCAATATATGTGAAATAATTAGGATAGATCTATCCCAAGTGCTCTTAAATATAAGAGGTCAAAGTCACATTCTTGTATTGAAAGCTATACATGTGTTGGGTCTAATAAAACCCATTCTGACATTATTTTAGAGAATTGTAAACCATTCCTGTCAAAGGGTTCTATATCAGTCTTGAGTGATTTAGCCTCTTCTATCCCTTTTAAAGTTTTAAGGGTCACATTAGCTTTATAAAGTATTTTAATATCAGGTACTTTGCATTTTTCTGAGAGTTCTTCTTCTGATGAGAATGTTCTTCTTCAGGGAGTAGAATGCGGCTTTGTTAATGTTCCTCTCCTTTCTGTACATTTGTCATCGGACTTATTTTCAGAAACCGTGACAGTCGGATTAATGTTTTCTTTATCCATTCAGGACATACATTTATCATTAAGCAACAACATAGCTGGAGACAAGGTTGTGGTTCATCCATTTGTAACTGAGAAGCTCTGCTTGGATGAGAAGGATGATCCAATTAAAAAATAATTCCTTGAGTTATGCCCAGCTTGAGCAGTAAATAGAGTTATGGCAAAAAAGAGTTTGAGAATGATTCTAATAAGGAAATGATTAATTTAGCTGACCTATGTATTGATCAGGCTTTTAATGAGGTCACTTTAACTCCTTAATTGGATCAATCAAAAGGTACTGACAACAGTGATCCTCTGATATCCACTGATTATTGTTTATCAAATAAGGGTCACAAACCACTATCACTTGCCGTCGAGCAGGAAAGGGATCCTGAAATCTACTGTTTGTTTCAGACATCCATTTGTGAATCTAAAGCCACTATTGTAAATATTTATTATTTCATTTAATGCGGATTTATTTTGAGACAACTAAAACCTTCAGAGATAGCTGTTGGTGATAAATGGTCTGCGAAATGTCAAATTGATATTAAAAATCTTACGGACAGGAAATTCTTAGTCTGGCCTATGAAACATCTATGGCTGGTCATTTAGGGATGATAAGACATCACAATATTTTGACTCACTTATACAGAATGATCCTGTAGGTGAAGTGTGTGTGTTAAAGAATGAATTTTGTATAAATCATTTTGATTATTATTTCATTAAATGTAATTATTATCAAGATTTTGTAAGCATGAGTCTAATATGTTGTTAGAAACATCATGCTTAGTTAAGTCGTAAATGTGACTCAGATGAGCTCGTGCCGTGAATGATGGCATATTCTTTACAAGTAAACATTTAGGAATAGCTATGGAAGCGACTGTATGATATTTGGTCAGACTTTTAAAATGTTCAGATGTATTGCGAAATTACAAGTGTCATCTGTGCGCGAGTAATTAAAACAACGTATTAGCTTCGTTTATATTCTGAGGTAACTGTAAGAGAGTTCAGCCAGAGTCACAGTCAGAATAAAGAACAAAGTCGTAGCCTGTTGTAACATCTTAGGGTTACACAGCTTTTATTACCTTAAAAAAGGTATTTTTGTGTTAGAAGAAGTTGTCTGTTCGTATGTCTACGTAGGACAACATGTTTTGTTAGGTGAGCTTATTGTACTTCATCTTTCTACATAGTTATTTTCTTGCAGTGCAACATTATTGATTTGAACAAAGATATTTTCTAAAAATATTCTAAATTGGAACGGAACACTACAAACTTTGCTTTACTGTGTGAATTCTGAATTTTTGTTTTAGCCTTCGTCTGACTTCATCATCTGCCATCTTGGACCGGAACTGAACTTTAGATTGTGTTAATTTAAAACTGTTCACAAATATCTTTAGAACACAAGTTTGATCTTTTTTATAAATCGTAAGTCTCGTTTCACATATTTACATTTTTTCTGTTTTCTAGGGAAATAAATTATATATTTTTTTAATTTATAAAGCTTGTTGTCTTCACTCCTTCTTTGTGTTACTTTGAACGAACCAACATGCACCATTATTGTCCAAAGAGTGATGTTGTAAATCTTGTCATACTTGTCAAATGGTAGGAAAACCCAATCATAATATAATTAAAGCTCATCTGGAACCTATTCCTGAATTTGACAAACCATTGGCAGGCTATTCCTTTGTCTAAAATAAACACTTAAACAATATTAAAGGCTTTGATTAAGCTTTGTACTCTGTTCTTACCAATCGTGGCCAATCTGATCAGGATTTATATGTCATGTCTGGAATTTTCTAGTTAGTTATGCTTGATCTGACAATCAGCATTTCAAATTGAAAGTAAATTATGGTCTCACAGAAGTCTAATAGAACTTGATAGTCCTATAATGGGGTTCTGTATCTCTTTCTCGTTTTTATTTTTTTTTCTTCAAATTAGGCATTACGTCCTTTGTCCTTTACAAAAAAGTACATACAATATTAACAAGTTAAATTAATAATAACAAGACTCATTTGAAAAAAGTAATGGAGTACTATTATATTGAGAAAGATAGGGAGGGAAATCATGCAATCATATCAGTTGTACACGTCCCAGTCAGTCACCGATGACATAAGTGAAGTAATTGAATCAGACTCTATTGATGTAGTCGCATACAATCGTCCGAAGTAATACATTATACAAATCTGGACCGGAAACGTTCACATTTGCAGCAAGAAAGAAATGAACTTAACAGTTTTTGTTTCAATTTGAGCACTTGTTTCCAGATCTTTCTACGAGCACTAAGACATATTGTCTTGACGTAGAAATTGTAAAATCCAAACCTGTGAAACAACACCAATACAGGATGAACTCTCTCAAACATAAATACTTTAGAAAGTAAATTCAATATTTGATGGAGAATGATTTTATAGAGCCCAGGAAAGGTGATTGGAGTTCACCATATAAACTTTTTCGTAACAAATGATAAGACATTCCATATTTGGACTTATTATAAGAAGAATAACAGTGTGACTAAGACATATTAATTTCCTTCATCAAGAATCAATGACTGATACAATTGGAAATGCCAGGCATGTCATTGAATAACACAATCAAACATTTCATGCCAAGCAAAATTCTAACTAATATTTCTCATTTGTCCTGTAAATTTGTTAAATTTCTTATGTACTGATATTTTGGCAACAATTCTGTAAAACGAATATTTTGAGGACTATTTAGTGCATTTATTTAATATGCTATAGCATTATGTGCACTTTGGCATGTATACTATATTAGTTAATAATTTAACATTCGTGTAGATCACATGATGCAAATACACAAATAGTGGACCAAATCATTTTATTTTATTTCACTGCAGTCTTGCTGCAAATTCAGTTACATTGAAAAACCTAATGCATAGAAGGAGGTTCCTGAAACAAACACATGTCTAATGCTAAATATTATCATGTCGATTTCAACTGTTTATATTCCACATGAAATAATGAAAATATAAACGTTGAAATAACAATAATATGTTTTGTGTTCGGTCGAATGTTTTTCAATTATTATAGCATTTTACTCAGTGAAAAATAAAAAAAATTACAATTTTGGCATAGGAAGCCTATTGAGTTTTTTCTTTGTTCGAATATAATTTATTTACTGTCACCTTAGTTGATCGTAAATATCTTCTTCCTTGAAATTTTAATAATTAAAAGTAATACAATGCTAGGTATAGGATGCAGTCTGAAGAGCAATATTTATTGTTGGTCATCTATAGGTGTATTTATTTATTTATTTATTTATTTAGTTTTATTTATTTATTTATTTATGAGTATTCATGCCAACAAGAGCGAACCATCATATAGTTCAATATTGTATGTGTTCAATGATACTTACACACTACAACCTGCTCAGATTTATCAGTATTACATTGTATATCACGAGAGTTATAAATGAATCATTGTCCTTTTGGCAACTAAGTAGGAAATGACAATAACCATATATGCTACACTGAGACGCACGACTCAATGTTTTGATCACAGTTTAAACGCGTTCGGAACCACTTTATGCTATAAGATACATATTGACTTTCTCGACAAAGAAAAATCACATGAATGAACACAGATTGGGGAACATATAAAAACTGAATATACAAACAAATAGTCACAGGTGTGTAACAATATATTCCACTTCAATGCATTTTGTACAACAACCGTATTCTTAGAAACGTATTATACATCATGTCCCTACGTTATGAATAGTGGGCAGAAAATAAATTCAGCCACTGTGATATTAAACTTGTACAGATATAAAATATAGCACTATATTTATTTATTTCTTTAAAGAAAAAATATTTAATTACATTTTTTCATCATATCATTCTAACGTTTCTAACTTTCTAGTTCGCTGAGTATGGAACACTGAGTTAGGACCTGCAAAATAAGATAACTGCATTAGTTTTCTGTTACATCTACTTTTCGAAAAACAATCAATATAGTCAAGTTATATAATTTTAAGGTACACAAGAGCATACAATAATGATCATCGTTATCATCAACGTTATTTATTGTGACAATATAATGAAAATCCAATCCATTTTAAATTTTAAATATTCATTAAAATAGAACTAAACAAATCGTTAAAAATGTAAGGTTACATAGTTTTTAATGGATGGGTTTTGCGTTATTTGTTTCGGCTTTTTGTCAACAGCACATCAAGCGTTTAAAGGCAATATCTTACTGAGACTGTAGCTTAAGTACCTTACTAAGCGAACCATCCTGGTGGTCTACACATTTGTTTGCAGTAGGATTCGAGTATGCATACCAACTGTTTTGAGCCTATTTATGCTAGCCGGTTTCGTATATTGATTTTGACCGTAAAATAATATACTCACTTATTTATGAGATTTTGGAACACACATTCCTTCTTTGCACCACTGCAACAAAAATGTGTTAAGTGCACTTGGAAAATAACAGGGATGTTGTATACTCATAGCAATGTATTGCATTTTAATTTAATTGATTTGATAAGAATTATAAATAAGTGTATAACAGTATAACAGACTACATTTGTGTACAATATTGAACGGTGTTTGACTAGCAAAATCATAAATCATTATTAACATTAATAAATTGTTTATGGCAATATCTTTTGTTAACATGTGCCTTTGCATTATTGAGCAAGGTTTAACTTTACTCGTAAAACATATTTATCTAGGTGGGTGAAAGGATGGTTGTGTGTGTATGTTTGTGAGAGAGAGAGATAGAATACCATATTTGGTCCACATGTCGTTCCTCTAGCTGCAATGTGATGTTTCGAAAGGCAGGCTTTCGTCTTTGGATCTTTACACTGCATGTATAGGCAAATGTCTACAGACACAGGCTTGAAATAGAAAAGAGTCTTATTATTCACGGTGTAAGAGCTTGCTATATCCAGCCATACAAACCTAATTACTTTGAGAACGATATACGTTCGCATCATTTCGAAATTGATAAGACAGGATTTATTTCCACAGAGACTAATATAATCTATGATCGTTTGCAGTTATATGTATTGCCACTAGCACATCCTAATTACTGCTGTCGTTGCAGATCTGGTATTTGTGAAATGCAATGCATCAAATAGTGTTATTTTTGTTCGCGTTCATGAAACCAAAAGAATTGACGTCCTGTTTGATGCATTTAATATTGCAATGTGCATAAAGTATGCAAAACTCTAGCATATGGTAAACTGATTTTGTTTCGAAATGGTTGATTTGCTTTAAATTGCTGACGCTTAGTGTTAAACACAATTCTTGAATAATTGTTTGAAAGCATTATAGATAAAACCCTCCAAATCATCATCAATTCACCAGTGAAATGGTAATATTTCTGAAGGTTAAAACGTTCTCCCACATAATGAATTTTTTGATGAGAACCGACGCATTTTCTTTTTACATCATCATATAATTGCATCATATATTCCGCAAAACAATTTGTATGATTTTTGTTAGAGTTTTGTTTTTAACTTAGCTCTCCACACAGCGTACAAATTGTGTCATTATATCTTTCAGTGTTGATATAGTAGCCCAAGGTTAAGATCAAGGAATTTGTTTATTAGAAACAATATGACTAGAGCTAACAATGAACACTCGAAATGATCACCCTTAATATAGGAATAACTATATTCAATAGAACAAATGTAAAACTAGTGGTCTAATGTGCAACACATCGATGTGTATTTTGTACTAAAACTCTTCATATGCTTTTGTAAGTTCGCTAGAAAATGAAATATATTTTTAAGGGTCATATTTTATGGAATAAACTATAAATACCTTGTGGCTTATTTGATTAACAAGAAACGGGGTCGCTCACACTGAATACTTTAAATTGCTAGACATGATGGATTTTACTTTACGCAAATTAAGATTGTTCATTGATGCTTCACAGTAGTTAATTCCTGTATTTTTTCGAAGAGCTTGCACGTTTCTAGGAAATATTAATAAATCTTAGATGGAATGTCATAAAGTATACCTTTTTGTCTTGTTATCTTGAAGCACATATTCTTATTTATTAATATCGTGGATTTCATGGTTATGGGATGACCATTGACCTAGCCAGTATAGACCATACTTGTATAATGATGCTTACTATATCATCTTTATTATACTGGACCAGACGAAATTCATTATTGTTATTATATTCAAGGAGTTTCATTCTACATTTGTTACGCGTTTTATTTATCTTTCGTGCATGTTCAAATGAATTCTAAAATGATTTTAAAACACCGATCATTAACAGTCTTCTTTTTACCTATGGAATATATATATATATATATATATATATATATATATATATATATATATATATATATATATATATATATAATGATAGCCTAATATACAACACTGACACTTATCTAACCATGTAATATTGTTTCATTATCTATTCTGTTGACTTAAATCAAAATGTTGTCCTACTGATCCGCTATATAAATTGTCATAACGAATCACGTTATAAATATATTTTAATTTCACATCATATTACATTTCCGTGCTGTATTGTTTTCATTATTCCATTGTTTGATTATGTGTTATACATCAGAACTGTCTCGAGAAAAACTTGTTTGCTTTCAAAATGAAGAATACACGTATGAATGTATTAGTACATCGGTATCGGCAATTATGAACAAATTAACAAAGATGTAAATTCCAATAACATTAAAAGAAAACAGGTTTACACCTTCCAAAGAAAGATCAAAGCACAACTTAAAAATATTCATTATTAGAGTCTTCTGATTTTAGAGTTCTGAAGTGGCATATTCAATAGCATGTATTTAGTCTTCGGATGTTTATATCCCATAATTGATTGTTTCGTTGTCTCCAACATCATTAATTAAGTATATTTTGTATCTTAGTATGCATACCATATAATTGGTTTGCAAATGATGGTGATGCTGAGGATGTTGAAAGTTTGCCCTTGCTGTGCTGGGCAAGTTACTAGTCTTGCGTGTTTTGCAGTGTCTTGCATATTGTATGAAAAGACCATTCGGACTATGCATTAGAATTGGTTGTTAGTTTTTCTACCTCTCTGACAATCTGTTCTGCTTATATTGGTGACTTTTAATCAAAACCATTTATGATTGCTGCTGACCGCTTTAACATTGTTTATCAATTAGATATTCATCTTCACCGCATTTGAAACAGAAAGACAGAATGAATGGTATCCTTTCCATATTTGGTCTCCCGGATTTTCTGCTTCGATTTCTCTGTCGCACCAATTACAGTTTTCTGTCATTTGACCTCTATCAAGTTTGAGACAAGGACTTGGAGAGAGAGAGCAGATATGTCTCAGTCCAAGTGCCTGGTACAAGCGGATGGTAGTAATGAAATTAGTTTGACAATTAGCAAGATGTAATTGAGTAATTTGGAGTAAACCTATGACTGATTTAAGTGGTATAAAAGATCATATGATTTGTATCTGATATTTCCGCACCACGTTTTCGAGATTATTATTTTTGCAAGAAATGATGACCACGCTTAAAATTGGAAACAAACGATATTGAGTCATTACCACGTAAATATCAGATAAGGCTTCTGTAACAGAAAATAATGGATACTCGTTTCTCAAGTCATAATTACTGATTTTGAAAGGCTTTCTTAATTGGCTTGTGATGACATTGACTTTGCGCTTTTTGGAACTTTATTTTTGATTGGTACCACTTCAGCATGTCATTTTGCACTATTACTTTCGGGGCCACGAGTAGCCGAGTGGTCTAAAGCGCTATCCGTTACGGATAACTGCCATCTTACCTCTGTCTGCGTGGGTTCGAGTCTAGGATTCCGCGAATGTGGATATGTGAGAAAGCTTGCCAGTAGCTTCTCGTGGGTCGGTGGTTCTTTCCGTTGATTTCCCGGTTTCTTCCTCCACCATTAATACTGGCCGCCATGAATAGCCTATCGTGTGCTGAAAAATGGCGTTAAGCCCAACAACAACAACAAAAACAACTATTACTTTCAACCAGCTAATTCTTCTAAAATAATTGATTCAAAACATTTTGAGATTAATACTTAATTCTGAAGCTATGTCGTTAAAGCCAACTGACACTCACATGGCATGTGATAAACTGTGAAATGGATACGATATATATATATATATATATATATATATATATATATATATATATATATATATATATATATATATATATAAGTGTATTATTCTGGCGAATTTGGACGGTTGAAAGATGAAGGTTAATGGGAAGTCGTAGTTGTATTCGATTCAAAAACTTGTGGATTATTACAAAATGCAAAAAATGGCGAAATACCATGTGGAATTTTTAAATATTTGGAACAGCGCTTAATTCCGAATGACAACACCTGTTGAAACTGCGCTTTTTTCCATTTGTTACTCTTGTGTGTAATTTCTTAAAATTTCATAGGATAGGTTTGAGTCGTATGTTGAAATATCAAGGTAGAGACCATTCACATGAAAAACCATGCATTACTAAATACACGCAAAAAATAAATTTGCCATTTAGTTTATATTTCGATCGAATAAATGTCTATAATCGATTGGTTATTTGGTGACGTACTATCAGACTAGTACGACAAGCACTGGAAATGTCAAGATTAAGTTGGGTTGCAAACAAAACAGTCTACTTCTTTACATGTTCCTGCATGTCTGCTGCAACATGAAATAAATAAATAAATAAATATATATATATATATATATATATATATATATATATATATATATATATATATATAATATGGTTAGGGAATTTATTGTTACAATACAAATACCTTTTTATTATGTGCAATGTCCATTGCGATTTGTTTTGTTGAGGTTCTTGTCAAATGAAATATTCGACATTTTTATCCCTTAATGATGAACAGAAGATAGTTGGATTGTGCTATTGCTTGTTCAGTGTACAATTACCAGTTGCAAAATGAATTACCCTACATAATTAAAATTACGAAAATATCTGGGTCAGTTTCTGCTTTGTTTCTGTTGCAATCATTATTTTTCTCGTAGGCTGCTTCTATTCAGTATCTAAATCCCATGCTTAAATTTAAGTTTAAAATCTAGAAAAAAAAAGAGCTGAACGCTACTGAAAAAAATGTCCAGGAACATGTTGTGAAAAACGGAAGCAGAATTTCCCATTCTTGGGAATCTCAATACATTAGTCTGATGGTTTTAAGCAAAAGTGTTCTGAATAAAGATATCAATCACACTCTTATTAAATGAATTTGATTCAGACATGCAAAATAACATTAGTTGAAGGGCCAGTTATGAGGATCATATTCTCACCAATTTGTCCATAACAATAATTGCAAAATCTTCCTTGCTCAGATCTACGTAATAATGGTAATTATGTTTATACATATCATAAAGTGGAAAACAATCTAGGATATATATTATACTGTTTGCAAAATGAACCAGATATTGCAAATAATCAAACAATGTATATATATATATATATATATATATATATATATATATATATATATATATAGTTTAATACAAACAATACTATCATACAGGTTAGAGAAATTAAATTCGTACTCTACCGAGTTTCGAACCCAGGTCCGCGAGTAAATGGCACCCATCGCCTTGCCTGCACGCACCAACCCATACACCGTCACGACTAAGCACGCATCACCAAAAAATGATGGCACTGAATCGGTGTTATATAAGCTCGTGCGTAGCAGACACACTCGCATGACGACCTAATAATTAATTCTCATATATATGTACACAGTCGTTCCAGATTCCTATGAAAGAAATCAAAGTATATAGGATTTTTGTATTACAAATAATTATAAATATATACCAGACAGAACAGACAGACTGTGCTATCCCTGGATTCTGTAGTAGAATCTTGATAATAGTGGGCAGAAATAATAGTTTAATACAAACAATACTATCATACAGGTTATATATATATATATATATATATATATATATATATATATATATATATATATATATATATATATATATATATATATATATATATATATATATATATATATATATATATATATATATATATATACATATATATAACTGTTTTGAATTGTTTGTCTTGCTGCAATTTTGGTTTTCCATAACTTTATTATTATACATTCTATCTATTACTTTTGATTATAAAGTAATATTTACTTTGACTAATACATGCGACTCAGTTAACGTTCATTAGTACTTTGCAGTAATGAAATGATTGTAGAGATATTTTGAGTCGAATATGAAACAAAATAGATTTAATTGAAAGTTTATTATAGTTTAAAATAATTGTTACCCTTCTTGGCGCAAACACACACACTCATACACACACGATGCCCATGTTTCGCGGTAGACAGTTTTCTGTGTGCACACAATGTACATACCCCACAGTGGCTATAGTTGGGTCCATAAATTAATTCACACTGCTTATCAGCGGAGTACTCCTCTCCTGGTGATTTAGTCACAAAAAAGTCCCAATCGTCGGTGTTGAAGAAAGCTCCTTCTTTGAGCAAGCAAGTTCTCAAATATGAAAAAGAGCAATTACTAATTAAAGACATATACTGATATAATTGTACCAATCTACCTATTGGAGTGCGTACCTACGTAACTGGATGTACACATATGTGACTGAATGTCACCAACTGAACTACACACACATATTCTGAAAATAATATATATATATATATATATATATATATATATATATATATATATATATATATATATATATATATATATATATATATATATATATATATATATATATATATATATATTCATTAATTTGAGATTAAATTATTAGCGTGCTATTGATGCAAACTAATCTGGCTCTCTCAAATGCATGCGAACATATATGTCCTCGTTCCTACTGTTGAAGTCACTAATACATTTGATAGATGTCTGAATAAATGCAAATATATTATACTATGTATCACAATATTCATTATACGTACTTGTTCGGTAGCGTCGTCTTGAATGCTTCCACCGAACAATTGGAGAACATCCAAGGATTTCTGGAATATGGCTTGCCTCGGACGAATGCTGTCTCATTGGGAGACATAATAAACAAGTCATTAGGATCACAAGCCTTAGCGTCGTCTTCTTCGTCGTGATCTGCACCAAGACTGTATAAAAGATATGCTTGAAAATGATATGGATATATGCCGAATAGAGTGCGTTTGTGATAAACAGATCTTCGACTATATTAAACTTACATGTCACCTTTCGGTGAGCAATCCCTTAATATAATTCCCAGAACAAAACCGAACGGCACAATATATATGTGCACTAGCTTCTCATATTTAACAGAAGGTCGTTTCGTCTAACAGCTTGAGGTGAAAACTAAGCAGAAATGTGCAAGCAGGCCAATGCTATACCAACCAAATAAGGTATAACAATTTTAAATACTTTTTCACAGGTGTTTATCATATCAAAATGCCTAAAACAAAACCACTAATGTTCATAAATAATTTTCCCTTTAAGAAACTAAATTCATTTTATATTATGATACATCATTAATGTAGAAGAAATTTGTTTACTGGTGTTTCTTTAATAAATATATTCAGTTTTCGTGTTCAACTAAGTATAATATGAATACCATATTACTACTACATTCCATCAAATTTTGTTTCAGAGCAAACAAAAATGGATTTAATTCACTGCTGCACAATCTTATTATTCCAGAGGTATGGGATGTTCTCCTAGGTGTGTTCTTTTTTTCTCCATATCCAGGATTGTTTATTCAGTCTGCTAAGAGAATCAATAGGCCATTTTTTGGTCTATAACATATCGTAGGATCAGGTAAACATCCTATAAAGGGCCTAATTGGTTCACGTCCGAGACTTATTTGACAGGATTTGTCTTGCGTTCTGTCGAGGATTTCAGTAGGTCACTTATGACGCGTAAGCTATATCACGTGGTCAGTCAAGAATTTCGTCATTCTTAATAATCCGCTTGCAAGACTTGCTCTTTATGTATAACTAAGTGAATGTCTGTACATATTCAACATCTCTTAATCATTACTAATGAGGTTATCTAGGCTTATTGTTCTAGTTTTTTTTGTTAATTGTTATTATCTCTCTCAGCGAGGAAATAAAAAAAACAAGGTATTTTATGTAAATTGTATGATACAAACATATATAATATTTTCCTTAGTTAAAGAGGTCAGGTGATTATTTGACTTAACGCATTTTATTAGCAATCATACAGTAAGGTTTCTCCATCATCCGGATAGCGATGTGGTCTTGTATTTTGAAGAAATAAGACAGGAAAATCATTGAGGATCCTACCTACAAACGGGTAGCGGTCAATAACAGTTGCACTGGCGAAAAGGAGACATTCAACACTGGACACCAAAAGTGCTAAATTAGCTAACGCAAATTTGGGGGAACCATTAGGTGCCATAAGTCAACTTACTTAAGTCGTTTGTGTGTATTTATATATTTTGTTTTCTTTTGCTTACTTGTGTCCAAGTTCGTGTGCTGCTGTGCTAACAGTAGTAAAAATACCAAATGCCTCAACGACCGAAACTCTCCTACCCTCGTCACATACACCTTTTGCATAAGAAATCCCTGAAATTAAACAATATGAATAATATTAGTTCCCATAATTACGTTTATAACGGTTTACGCTCAGTTTTTCAAGATGGATGCTTACAAAAACTTTACTAATCCATTGTCTAACTTAAACTAGTTTTATTTTGGTCATTTCAGTTAAATGTCTTTAATACGTTTAAAAATATCAGAACTTATAAATGCCCGAGATATAAAGATAAAGAGACATTAATGACGTAATTTTAAAGAACAATAATAATGATATAAATATAGTAACTATTTGCATTGAGAATTTATATTTTTGTTGGCCTAGGTGCGTACGACTACTGACCTGGATTCGTGCTTACTGCCAGATAATATCTCATAACAAGTCATGTCGGACTACATCACTAGATTTTATGCTGACAGTTGATGTGATTGCGAATCAAACAAGCATGTATACTCCCATGGCTTGACTACCATGATATTAAATTTTTGACCCAGTATGTTTTCACCAATTGTGGAAATATTGCAAATTGAGTATATGAAATAAATAACAATTATTTATTACTGAAGTATAAAAAGTTGACGCAGTTATATCTACATCATGACGTGCTGACGTAACGTGGATGGCACACGAAAGCAATAAAGTGGAAATATTTGTAGACATAAAACCTATTCGATATTTACTTTACATCTGTTGGTATTCATCCTCTTCATTCAATTGAGTGACGGTAATGAAGTTGACTAATAGTGAATGTGACCATGATCATATGTTGGTATTCATCCTCTTCATTCAATTGAGTGACGGTAATGAAGTTGACTAATAGTGAATGTGACCATGATCATATGTTGGTATTCATCCTCTTCATTCAATTGAGTGACGGTAATGAAGTTGACTAATAGTGAATGTGACCATGATCATATGTTGGTATTCATCCTCTTCATTCAATTGAGTGACGGTAATGAAGTTGACTAATAGTCAATGTGACCATGATCATATGTTGGTATTCACCCTCTTCATTCAATTGAGTGACGGTAATGAAATTGACTAATAGTGAATGTGACCATTAACATATGTTGGTATTCCTCTTTATTTAATTCGGTGACGGTAATGAAATTGACTAATAGTGAATGTGACCATGATCATATGTTGGTATTCACCCTCTTTATTCAATTGAGTGACGGTAATGAAATTGACTAATAGTGAATGTGACCATTAACATATGTTGGTATTCCTCTTTATTTAATTCGGTGACGGTAATGAAGTTGACTAATAGTGAATGTGACCATGATCATATGTTGGTATTCATCCTCTTCATTCAATTGAGTGACGGTAATGAAGTTGACTAATAGTGAATGTGACCATTAACATATGTTGGTATTCATCCTCTTCATTCAATTGAGTGACGGTAATGAAGTTGACTAATAGTCAATGTGACCATGATCATATGTTGGTATTCATCCTCTTCATTCAATTGATTGACGGTAATAAAGTTGACTAATAGTGAATGTGACCATGATCATATGTCGGTATTCATCCTATTCATTCAAATGAGTGAGGGTAATGAAGTTGACTAATAGTGAATGTGACCATGATCATATATTGTTGTTCATCCTCTTCATTCAATTGAGTGACGGTAATGAAGTTGACTAAGAGTGAATGTGACCATGATCATTTGTTGGTATTCATCCTCTTTATTCAATTGAGTGACGGTAATGAGGTTGACTAATAGTGAATGTGACCATCATTCATGAAAATATGCTCCATGAATCATCACCATTTGCAATCGTGAACATCAAAACACGTGAACTTGTCACAGATCATTTTCCACTAAATCCCATGGACTCTCTTTATCTCTCTTGAGTTCCCAATCGTTGCATATAAAAGTATTGAATTACATTATGTTTCTCATTTGATAATTCAATACGTTGATTGGTAATAGAGTAGGAATGCTTTTGTCGACATCGACCACTAATGACTTTACAATATAGTACATCTAATTATCATTATTTTTTAAAAGTCTCTCGGTTTATACAACCTTGATTGGGGATATTTCGTGACTGGTTAACGTTGTTCAGTAAGTGACATCAAACAATCATTGATAATACATCAAACATTTATCGATAATGTTTTTACTGTCTGTACCCAAATTGGAATCTTTGCTGTTTATTGGTATCTAACATAATATTTGTTCCAACACTTTCGTAATTGTAATATATACATGCGATAGTTAATATTTACATTACTCAGCTCAGGTGATTAATTTACACTAACTGACACTGTTCTATGCAGTTAATATAATTAATTTGCGACCATGTCTCCACTGTTATTTATATATATATATATATATATATATATATATATATATATATATATATATATATATATATATATATATATATATATATATATATATATATATATATATATATTATGCTCATGAAAACTATCGATGTACCGGTACAGTGAAACAGAACCTTAGCACGTACCAGAGGAAACAAATACCGTTGTAAACCGGCATAAGAGCAATAACTAGGTATGATCTTACAATACTGAACCAGGTCTATCTCTTATACATTTTGTTTTGCAAATTCATCGTATCATAAATGATTGTCCTAACTTAAAAAATACAATACAAAGTAAACAAATATGCAAATAATGAACACAAACTCCTGCTATCTAGATACAGAACATAAAGATAATCAGGATATTTCGGTACGGCCTACCTCATGTAAATAATGTATAATGATATCAAATTTGTACGGTATACCTTATACAATTAAGGCATAATGATATCAGATTTGTATGGTCTACCTCATGAAATAATATATAATAATATCACATTTGTACTATAGGCCTCATGCAAATAACGTATAATGATATCAGATAAGTGGTATAAGCCTCATGCAAATAACGTATAATGATAGCAGATTTGTGGTATAAACCTCATGCAAATAACGTATAATGATATCAGATTTGTGGTATAAGCCTCATGCAAATAACGTATAATGATATCAGATTTGTATAGCCTACCTCATGTAAATAACGTATAATGATATCAGATTTGTACAGCCTACATCATGTAAATAACGTATAATGATATCAGATTTGTACTATAAGCCTCATGCAAATAATGTATGATGATATCCGATGTGTACGGCCTACATCATACAAATAATGTATAATAATATAAGATCTTACAGCATGCTTTATATATATATATATATATATATATATATATATATATATATATATATATATATATATATATATATATATATATATATATATATTGTAAAATATAAATAAATATATTTACATTACGTTTCCGATTTGTAAGTAGCTGTTTGGTATACTGAAATAATTTTTAATATGCTTTAAAAGAAAGGACATCGGGTTGCCGGCCACCATTTTATAAAATAGGTACCTAATAGTTATAACAATAAATATATATTAGCAGCAATATGATTCAAACCAATTAATTACGAACAAAATTAGAACCATGGGGGAATGAACTCAACCATCTGTATCAAACACATACTACTGCATGTGTTCGATATTCATTTGAAACAAAATCTATTCATTGTTTTAAACCATATATATATATATATATATATATATATATAGTTTAATACAAACACTACTATCATACAGGTTAGAGAAATTAAATTCGTACTCTACCGAGTTTCGAACCCAGGTCCGCGAGTAAATGGCACCCATCGCCTTGCCTGCACGCACCAACCCATATACCGTCACGACTAAGCACGCATCACCAAAAAAATGATGGCACTGAATCGGTGTTATATAAGCTCGTGCGTAGCAGACACACTCGGTTGTCATGCAAGTGTGTCTGCTACGCACGAGCTTATATAGGTTGTGTAGCTGGTTTTTTGAGTGATAAGAAAAGAACCATTTGCGTGATAGACAATTCACGCTTTGCATGGTAGGAATGTACCCTTTTACGGGATAGAAAAATCGCTTTGTGCATGGTGGGAAAATGACCCTTTGCTTGATAGAAAAATAACTAGTTGCTTGGTTGGAAGATAGCCCTAATAGAACTAAAATATTGGTAGCTACTTCAAAATATAATGCGTTTAGAAATAAATCCCTGGCATGTGATAGTCCATCTAGAATTCCATCATAAATTTGTGTCACATTATTTGACGAGAGAGAGAGAGAGAGAGAGAGAGAGAGAGAGAGAGAGAGAGAGAGAGAGAGAGAGAGAGAGAGAGAGAGAGAGAGAGAGAGAGAGAGAGAGAGAGAGAGAGAGAGAGTGTGTACTTACCCTTGACATAATTTTTGGCTGGGTGACCATCATACAGGTCATGTCTACAAATATAAATAGTCTTTCTGTGTACATGTACAAGATAATATTTTACTATTGGGCAAACGTATTCAATCCTCATTTCCACATTAATAGCCAGATAGCAGATAAATGTATTATACAAATAAGCATACAACCGAACATTGTTTTAAAGTACAAAATAGTTAATATGGATTATCTTAATCAACTCTTAAATATATCATAATTTTCATTCCTGCACATTTATAAAAGTATATACCCTTATTCGAAATAATAGAGTTTGTCTTAATTCCTATACGTTTTTAACATAGTATGCCCTTATTCCTGCATAGTTATTGTATAGTTAGACCTTATTATTATTGTACATTTCTAGTTTGCTCTCATTCCTACACAATTGTAATATGATTTATTCCAATACATATATAATTAATTTGCCCCTGTTCATATACAGCCTTACACATTCCTACACATTTATAATACAGCTTGTCATATGTGTGGAATAATTGTCCAATAATACGTGAAATTTATATTCTCATGTGTATAACGAGAACATCAATAATTTCAAATTACACTAAAAATTGATATTTCGTTACGAGTTTCTCGTTTGATACGAAAAGGGGAATAATGATTGCCAATCATAGACGTACTAATTCTCATCAATGTACATAATTAACTGGTTTTCTATGTAGCACTCACAACATACGAAATGCATATTTCCTTTAAAACTAGAGTAAAATATGATAGTGTCTTAATAAGTGACCACCAGCACCTGCAACATCTACAACTTGATTATTTACAAAATTTAGTAGATCAATTATCTATCTATCTATCTATCTATCTATCTATCTATCTATCTATCTATCTATCTATCTATCTATCTATCTATCTATCTATCTATCTATCTATCCATCCATCCATCCATCCATCCATCTATCCACCCACCCACCCACCGATCGATCGATCGATCGATCGATCGATCGATCGATCTATCTATCTATCTATCTATCTATCTATCTATCTATCTATCTATCTATCTATCTATCTATCTATCTATCTATCTATCTATCTATTATAGACTAATTATCGAATGTGAGTTTAGAAACAGTAGTACAGATGTCTTCTCAAATACTTATTTCTTGCTCTCTAAAATATGTATTTAATGATTTTCATCAACACATGCTAGTTTAATCAAATTCTGGTGTACATTGATACGTGGAATAGAGAAATTAACCTCAAATTTAGCTTTACGATACTGCAGGTGGTAAATGAAAACAAAAACAGCAAAATCTAAATTACAAGAGAACTACCAAATACGTAAGGAAATAATTTAATTGTGTGCTATTTTCCAGCAATGAAAAAGATTTGGATTGTTTGACCGAAAATGAAATTTATATAGATACATATTTTATTTATATGTTTGAAAGAGTTCATGTTTGCCGATGTAAAATATGTAAATTGGCAAGTAGGAAGTAATAGGAAGAAATTTCTTATATTTGGTCAAAATGATGGAACATATTGTCAGAAAATACTGTTCAGTTTTACCCGCTCTGGCCTAGTGGGTACAGCGACCGAGACATACCAAAGACTTTGAAAAATGGTACTAACAGTTGCCTCGCCCCTGGCGCTCAGCATTAAGATGTTATTGTTATGATTGGTTTGGCCTGGTTTTACGATAATATGACTGGGTGGGACATAATTCCACATGTCTGCGCTATGATTCTTCAATCACTATAAACTGCCACACTGCAGACATATTAGCGATATGGCTGAAATATTGTTAAAGCTACGTTAAAAATTTAAATCACACACACTATTCAGTTTACATCGAAAATGCTTTTACTTCTACTAAAACTACTTCTACTACCAGTACTTCCGATACTACTACTATTACTACTAATACTACTAAAACAACAACAACAACAACTACTACTACCACTTCTACTACTACTACTACTACTACTACTACTACTACTACTACTACTACTACTACTACTACTACTTCTACTACTACTACTAATAATAATAGCGATAGGGCCTGGATACGTTACATAGGTATTCTTCAGTTCACAAATCTCAAAACATCTCAACAGCTGATAGTCTATGTGCTCTGCCTTCCCAGAATATATAAACATATCCATATAGATAACAAACGTATTTAATGTTTATGGTATGTTGTTATCTGAACAAACGCCGCTGCGTTGAATATGTGTGATACTGCACATAATTAGAATGGACAATAGATATGCTTCAAGTATATTCATTAACCTATATGGATGATTGGTGTTGTCATATATATTAAACACTGCATTACGAATAACATATCATTGAAAATATACTTAATAAAGTTTATTTTATGGATTTAAAACTAGATCTGTCAGATCTAAAATACGATAAAAATCTTTTTAAAATTTTATCATAACGTAACCTTGCGCATTAAAAGACTATTCAAATGCTTTAATTATTAAGAAAGGTTTGACGACTGTTTGTCCCATAAATCTTTGTAGGACAATTTTTCTTTTGAATCATAGTTACATTTTTGGATAACATTTTAACATTGTCTGTCAGTTCTTGTAGAAGCCACAACATAGTTGCGATTACAAGAGGAGCTAAGTAACTGTGGCATTCAGTGGGCTACATTCTTGACAAAAATGTAATAAATTTTAGTGGGGTGCTAAGGGTCATTTTTATATTTTGATCTTGCTTAAAATTAGCGTATTTCAAATATGATAATTTCATTCGCTGAATGATCTTACCTATATTTAATAATTCCGATTGCATTTCCTCCGTCCAAGAGTGAGAGTAAGATACTTATGGAGTACTTGACTTTGACCACCATCCTTACTGACATTTAAGTTCATGTGTATAAAATTTGTAATGTTCCAGAAGCAAACTTCTGATCCATATCCTGGTAATTTTATTGTTTTAGGTTTGTATAATAATTTCTGATAAACAAATGTATTTATTCCCCGTTAAGTTTAAAAAAGCGGATATAATATGAGATGAATTATAAATTTTAACTTCACTTAGTGGAACTGCAAAACATTCCTTGACATTTAATAACCAAATTGCCTTTCAGGAATTATTGTGACATTCAAGATCATTCTGCGTTATTAAATTTTGATACATTAGGACGGTTGGGTCAACAGCATGTTCGTTACTGGAATTCAATCGAAACAGTTTACTTGTATATGATCATTAGGATTATTTGGGATTTAACTTACAAGTTCCCTTTTAAATTTCAACATTGTAACTTACAGAAATAAAATAATTTGTTATATTTAATGAATTTGTTGTTTCTCTTATTTCCATGATTTAGCTTAAGGTATTGAATCATAACAATGGTTATATCGTCCGTACATAAACGTACCTCGTAAATAGCATAATGTGGTCGTATTTTATTTCAGATCTTGATCCATAATCTTCATCCCATTTTCCAACATCTTTAAGGAAAGCGGTGGAATCAATACAGGTCTTTCCGTTACATGTATTTATGGTAGAACTCCTATCTCGGAAGTCAGAAGCTTTCTTCAAAAAATTAGAAACAATTTTAGAAACGATATACAATCTGTCAGTTTACATTTATCAGCAATAATATAAATAACTTTAAACATATTTTGTAATTACTTGGATTCCGTTTCTAATTTAGCCCACTAGAATTGTGACACACTTAGAACATGTTGCATCCGGCATAATTTATTTTCGCAGGACAAACGGATAGTTAGAGGTATTGAGCATCCCAAAGATATTAAAGGCTGCACCATACATGTTGCTGGTAATGTAACACTGCAGATATTATATAGCAAAAACATAAAAAGTAGGGTAGAGTCTGCTATACAAAGAATAAGAGGTATTAGAAATTGCTGGATAATAAATTTTTCATTACATTTACACACTAATACAGATTAAAAAATATCCATTTCTCTATATAAAAGCTACAGTTGATTTTACAGTTTTGAAACTCTCGTTTGATCCATACAGACATATATGTATAATGTATAATATATATGTGTATATATGTATATATGTATATTATAATAATAATAATAATAATAATAATAATAATAATAATAATAATAATAATAATAATAATAATAATAATAATAATAATTATAATAATAATAATAACGAGGACTTTATATACCGCCTAATCTTTAGAGCTCTAAGCGTTTTACATTTGACAAAGCTTAAGAAAGATTATGAGAAACAACCCATATGTAATGGAATCGTTACAAAAATTAAAAATAAACACCACAAATTAGAAACAGAAAACATGCTGTAAATTTTTAAGGTAAGGATACGTTAAGAAGAATATATTATTATGTCATTATGACTGTTCTTGCAGTTTAAATATATGGATTTTAAGAGCGTTCTTGAATGAGATCATTGTGTCTTTGTTTCTAGGTGTAGTGGGCAGTTCGTTCTATGTTGCTAGGTCATGGTATGCAAAAGAACGTTGTCCATATGATTTCAACTTCATAGTGGGAATATTGAGAATGCGAGTGTCAGAAGAGGTCAGATAGGTACGTTAGACTGGAGCCCGTCAGTGAAACGTACCACAGAGAACAAATTTTCTGTTTAATTCTGGATTGTATGGTTAGATAATGTAGGGTACAGAGCAGCGGAGTGGCATGCTCTGATCGCGGTACTTTAAGGATGATCCAAGCAGCAGTGTTTTCAACTTTTTGAAGTTACTGAATTAGATATTGAGATGAACCAGACATAATTGAATTACAATAGTCCAGTCTTTAAAGTACTAAGGAACACACAAGTGTTTTTGTGGCATCAACTGACAGATATTTGAGAATGGAGCTGTTGCGTCTCAGCTCAAGATATGCAGCTCGGTAGATGCTCATGGCATGTTGATGCAATGAGAGAGTACTGTCAAGAGTGACACCGAGGTTTCGTACTGACTGCTTGAAAGTAATGTTGGTGTTGCTAAGATTTATTTTCTGATGTAAAGGATGTGAATGAGAAAGTCTGTTTTGTAATCAAAATGGCTTCAGTTTTATCATCATTCATCTGCAGCTTGTTATATGTCATTCATGCTTTCACATCAGAAATGCTCATCTCTATGTCATAGATGGTAGCTTCAACTGCAGCTGGATGGCTAGATTTGTATATTTGAGTGTCATCAGCATACAATTGTTAAGACACTGGATGATGATCTATGACACTTAAGAGTGGCTGAGTGTACAAAATGAAGAGAACAGGTCCCAGAACAGACCCCAATGGAACACCACAGCATAGATCAACGGGGCTGGTGATTTTTCCATTTGCAGACACAATTTGTGTCCTGTTGACCAAGTAGGACTTACACCATATTAAGTCCGTATCGTGACTGCCAAATACATGCTGAAGACTGTGAAGCAATGTACCATGGTCTATAGTTGCAACCAAAATTATTAAGAAGCTTTGTTCCCAGAAAAGATTAGAACATCTAAGCGCATTTTGCTTTTCTTGTTTTGTCCTCCTAAATCAGATCATTTTTATCTTATGAAAGAATAACGAAAATACAATAGAGATGTAAAGGTACTAAGTTTATTCTTGCAATGCATGACTTTAACACTAATTTAATGAGTAACCTAATATAAGGGGTGTGATCATTGATATTGTACGATGAGAATGTATATGACATTTAGATATATACCTTTAATAGTAACAGCATGCTTCGTGATTAGTTCCAATACATCAGCACAGAGTAAAAATATTCGTGCACTGAGGAGCCCTTTTGGTAAATCATATGTGAATATATAAATCCATGGGGTATGTGTCGATAAACTATAACACTAGTATTTATACCATTTTAAAATAGAACAAACGAATACTGGAATTGCAAAAGTTAAAGACGTTTGTTATAATTGTAAACATTCTGTATGGAATGCGCTATAAAAAGCAACCAAGATTAATATAATCGGGCGTGTTTGATTGCTTTGTATAACACACATATACGCCTGACGGTTGGACCTGCGTATAACCTAGAGGTGAAGACAGTTCAATCTTAGGAAATGTATATTATCAAATAATATTAACAAATCAACAGACAATTTCCACACATCTCTCTTCTGAATAAATGAACAGGTTTATTTGTCTGTGGCTGAGATGGATGAAGTGTAGCTTGCATTTGTTTGATTTAGCAATAATCTAAACATAAATTCATACGGGTGTTGAAGAATAAATTAGTTCATTTTTCAGCATTGACACCCAGTCTTTACCTGCGGATACTGTACCACTTCTGTAAATAATATTTGTTAAATAACCTGGGAACGACAGAAATGTGTGGTATCATTTTAAGAATTATCAGGTGTGCTGAATTGTGTTTACGTATTGGAAGATGAGAGGAATTCATATCTGCTATGCCCTTGCTACAGGATTATTTAAAGTGATGCTTACATCAAACAAGAACGTTAGAAACCATTCACCTAGGCAAGGTGATAGCAAAATCATCAACACAATCAAGTATAAAACTATAATGACAAATATCGTACTGAAAGATTGAAATTAAATCACGTGAAATATACTCCTATCTAAAACAATTAAACAACTGTGGAATCCCGATTTTTTACTCGATCTCAAAATCTGAAACATATGTATGAATTCCCAGTTCACAAGCAAACTTATTCACTCAAACACATTCAGGAATTTCAGGTTTACAATCATTCTGAAAGTATCAAACATATCCAGAATTACGAGTTCATAAACAATCTGAATCACTTAAACACATTCTAAATTCCCACAGTTTCATACCTGGAAAATGTAAAAATCACGAAGAGTCAGTTTGATGTCTATGCTTGGATCTGCAATCCCTTGATAGAGCAAGTGGGCCTGTGGCAACATAAAATGCAATCTTAAAAACTTATGTTTACGGTTGTGTCATATACATGTGTTAAATGACGTATTGTATTTTTATTTCAGAGAAGTTTTAGAATCATAACATCATGTAGAGATACCATAAACGATTACGTTGAACCATCTGAGGATAACATTAAATAAATGTTACTTTATTAATCGGAAATATACAAATACACGTAACCTCACTTAAAATTAGAAAGGACAAGGAAGAACTCTATATCATATGATTGGCATACAGCAGAGCGTTCAATTTAAACAAAAGGATAAAACACCCCTAAACCGGTCATAAATATTGCACTTATTTTGATTGCTTCAAACTGATATCCAGTATATATTTGTTTACTATCCAGTATATATTTGTTTACCTTGAAAAAATTACAACAACGTCCATTTCAAACTGTCTTTCTTATTAAATCGTGAAAGATGCATCAAAGTAACTTAAAAAATGAAAATAAATAAAAGATGAAAAGAAAATTATTTTTCATCCTAACAGATGATGCAACTTTCTACTCTAAATATGTATTATGCTTAAAAATGCATTATGCTATTTAAAACAAAACATTACAGCGTTCTATAATTAACTATACATTACTTACACCATTAATAAAGTGTGAAAAATCTTGTATAATTCTTTTTCTCACTTGATACAGTTTTCTGCTGCTATTTGGCATGCGCACTAGCGATGAATAACTGCAAGAAGAGAGGATATATTTTTATCTATCCATCCTTCCATCTATCCAACCATCCATTAATCCATCCAACCATCTATCCATCTATCCATATATATATATATATATATATATATATATATATATATATATATATATATATATATATATATATATATATATATATATATATATATATATATCAATGTTTATGTCAAGATATGATAGATTCAGACATAGATAGATAGGATTAGTTTATACATAGGATTGAGTTATGCCAAGAGAACACTTACAAGTCCCATATTGTTGAATCTGTAAGTACTGTAATCTCAACAACGTAGACTTGTTTGTTCCGTTTAACTGTAAGTAAAAGTTTAAAAAAGAAAAAAAAAATAATTTTGCATAGTTTTAATAATGGCGATTGAAAATAGAATGTATTTTTGTATTTCTACTCTAGAATACATTCCTTTAATTTTGTTTATTGTAGTTTCTATACAGGGGTTAAATGCTTCCATTAGATATGTAACGTTTACCTATTAAAATATGATAATATGATACTACCAAATGACATATGGAGCTATCATAACATTATCGTATTTGGTGTCTTACCATACTTTTATGTAGGTAATATCTATCACAACTATTTCACCTGTGCCTGGTTGATTTCGATACTGTATCTCTACCATTATAGTCACATGCAAAAGTTCGCCAGAATATTTAATTGGGGTCCGGGTTCTTCCTTCGTCGGTTGTATCCTGCCTTGCACTGATAAATAGCGTTCAGACTAAACCAACAACAATAATAGTAGAAACATCGTACCATCCATTTTAATTTTTGTATAATAACTATTCTCACCTTTTGCCCCTATATTAGGTAAAGGTAATATATTTCTAGATACAGCAAAATCACGGAGACCAAAATAACTTTGGTTGTCTTGTCCTTGTTGGAATCCTCGGATCAAATCCATAAGTCCCTTCTGTTTGTTTCCGTCATTGATGTATACTGCATCTACAAGATGAAATATTCATTAGTAAGCTGAATTACCCTTTTCTCGTGTTAGAAATGGCAGTTTCATAACGGTGATATTTCCTTTCTTCTACCAATATTGTTGTTCATTGTCCCTGACATCACAAGAGTTGACAGATGTCATTAACACGCAGTTGCCAAAATAAAAGTTGAAAAAGTGTCATTAGCCCGTAGTTGTTACCATAAAAGCTTAAAATGTCATAAAAACAATATATGAGATTATGAAAGAGGAAAATATCATTACATGTGAGTTAAAGGAAAGTCAATAGTAATTGTATCAATAAAAAGAAGCAGAAACAATTCAACTAATAACATATCATTAGTGTTATGCTTACGTTTGCTAAAACTATGATTTACTGTACATGTATTCCTTTAGGAATTTTGCTTTATTGGCTGTACAATAGAAATAAATATTATTTGCCAGCACATTATATACTCCAAATACAATGTGATATTTCGAACCTTTATTTTCGACTGAAATTTCTCTTTCGATCTTGCCTTGGTCCTGTAGAACATATCGTGTGCCAAAACTATATGGAACATCTAACACATCCCTCGATGTGATGAAAGTCTCTGCTGGTCGAAGATTGTAATTTATATCTCCGATTCGTATGTTTCCGTACTAGATAAAGTTAATATAGAAAGGATATTATCAACCGGTAAAATGCATATTAACGCTTCAACATCTCCATCTTACGGTAATTATCGGTTCATTTTAGACGTAATTACTAAAGCTAATTAAAACGTCAGCTATAAACAAAAACAAAATACTTAGAGATTAATTAATATATGTTCAATACTTACAAAGTCTAAAATGTTTAACTTAAGAAAAAGAAGATTTATAGTTAAATTCTTTTGTAAATCTAATCAACAAAAATCAGAGAAAATACAATTTGAGAAAGAATATTGGGAATATTAATCCACTTATTAAAATAGGTGTCGGTATTAGGATGGCCTAATCGAACATTAAATATACTTTAATGTGGAAATATTCTACTGAAAATCAATCCATATCAGGGATAAATTATCAGATGGACATAACAGATCTTATCACCAATCAACTCACATATTGCCAGTTTAATCCAGAAAGACTAGCAACATGTCACATGTGTGTGTGGTTTTTAAGTTAACTTAAAGTTGGATTTTGAAAACAGAAAATTTAAAACCAGAACTACGTTGAAAGTGTGTACAAATGAAAAGAAATGTTTTAAACTTTAAACGAAAGTCAACTGCATGAAAACCAATAATTGATGAAGATGTTGTATTCAAGAACAACAAACATACACTAGCTAAGTTAGTTTGTGTAGCAAAAGCATTGCTGATGCGTGAAGATTATTACAAGATTTATAGAACCAATATGAATACAAACAGAAGTTGGCAATGACTACTCAGATTAATCATGCTCAATTTTTTCCTGTAGCACAATTATAGCATCTCTGATTTTTTGTATTCATTTATCCATTTCATCTGTCAGATATCTTTTCTTACAATAAGAAACATTGAAAGTGCTATCTTCATAATATCTGCACAATAGCACCATTTTATTTCGGTGGCTGATTTTCAGATACTACCAGAATCTGTGTAACCAAAAATGTAAAAAATCTGTTTCGAGTTATCTAGATTTTGCACGTATCATTCTCATATGAACCTATTCTGAATATGTTTGTGTGCTAATTATTTTTGATTGACGGTTTAATAAGTTTGTTCCAATTTTAACTGATAAACGTCTTGTCCACGAAGAGGTCATTGAATGGTTTTGAGAATCTCAGATGTTTTCTTTTCTTTATTGACTGGAATTTTTGAGGAGGATTAGTTATCTTTACAACTGAATAAGAATTTATTTTAGATAAATTACCCTTCAAAATCTTAAATGTCTTTGTTGCCGTCATTTTTGGACTTGTTTTCCACTTTTGAAATGTCAAAAAATGAAATAATTATTTTCAGTTTGTATTCGGTTCAGTATTATATTTGTGTGAATGAAAGTTTAATCTTTATTAATGGCAACAGATATGCTATTTATAACATACTTACGATGACTCTATTACACTGTCCAGTAGATCTCTTGACACATCTGACTGTCATGAATGCCCCATTGTCCCTGTCTTGGTAGTAAGCCATATCCTATTCAAATTAATACGTTTACATTTACATTAAAATGCAGGAAGGCGCAACGAAAATATTTGAACATCTTGGTATTCAAACTAAAATTAGTTTAATGAGGTGTATACAGATTGCACTTCATACGTTACTTATAAAGTTTGTGTGTAAGCAAGTATTAACAGTTAGGTGGATAATACAGTTTAGGATGGAACATATGTGTGATTAATATGGTACGAACTGTTTGAGACAGTAGATTACGACGATGTGATTATAATCTCCTGAATTTAGCATCTTATTTTTGTCGGTTTTTCATTTTTAGTGATCACCATACTCTAAAATAATAGTAATTTGCAATCACTGTTGCGATGAAAAATTATGTCAAATATCTTTATACCACAATAAAATTTATTAAGATAATTTTTGAAATAATTGTTAAATTTAGTATATAATCATCCTATTCATACGAATATAAATATGTACATACTTAGATAATACACACATCCATACATTCATACACAAGTAGTGATTGGGGAACGGTATAAGTTTTAAGGAGCAAAAGAAGGAAAGATGATATAGGGCAAATATGGATAAAGACATGAACAATGAGCAAGACAAGATCCTTGGAACATATAGGGGCAAGATGGACACGAATGTAGACAATTTGGAATAAATCGTTTCGAGGCATATGACTCACACCGTCTTTTGGGTCTTCTATGTTAAAACCATTCCATTAACATATAGCGCATCGCATGGGCATTCTTCTCTTCATTAAACTTCGTGTAAAGTCTGGTCCGTAGATGAGGACTCAATTCAGACTTGTCTCTCCACGTAGATGCTTTGTTTCCAAACAGTGGTATCGGTAATCCGGATGATCGTCTGTGATGTTTTAACATACAAGGCTAAGACCGTACGAAGCACCATTGATGATACGAGAGTAAGTGATTCAAGATTTGTCCAAATCTTGTGACGAGAAAAGGTGAAGGGAATAAAGTGAACTACGGTTATTTATGGTCGAGGACCGGATCGAAATGAATTGAGGTTATTCAATAATCCAAACACCCATTACAGACACGCATTACAGAATTCAGCCACCGTGCAGCCTTTGACTTTCATTCCGAAGAGAACTACTTGTGGCGCCACATTCCCTATATAGGTGTGCTAGCGTCTGTATGCATTGAATCAATGCGACATGTTGTTTTGAAACATAAAGGAAAATACGACGAGGAATTGGGGTTCACCAGCCATAGTGGTAAGAAGCGGTGGCATGGCAGAAGTTACCAATCTTCACAGATTTACTTCCAGAAAATGTCAATTTTAATTGTGATTTGGTATTTTATCTTTTCATCACATTAATTAGAAGTCATTTTTTGCTACTCATCCTTGTAGTTACTACAACAAATTCCAAAAGAAGAGCTAGAGGCGTACCAAATTTTTATACGCTACCATATTTTTTTGTAGAGAACAATTCTGTGCTAGGTGTAATGCATGAAATAGTGACTACAAACTTGTATTCTTTACTGGAGTACGGTTATCTCTGTGCAGAAAGTACATTTATTACCTACAACAAAAATACTTTCAAAACTGGCAAACACGCCATGACCTTGTGATACAAATGGATCAGTGGATAGAAATAAATTATAATATCCACTGAATTGGAGTCGTCATGTGGTGTGCATCTTAGGGACTTGCTTTCTGGGATTTCGTTTACCAGCCGATTCTTTGTGGACTCCTAACGAAAGGAAAATGTCAATTTAAAAAGCATGAAAGTGATCCTTATACACAAAAGGCTCCTTCTGTTAGAAGCTTTGCGCTTGCATCTCGATACTTCTACCGGAAAACAAGATCGGTCAACCTTTAAGGAGAAAAGATGTGTTCGACGATGTTTACGCTTGGACAAATAAAGTGGCAAGCTATACCCAAGATTTATCATACTGACTCAAACTTTGAATATCCATTTGGCTTTGATGTATTTTTTCTTTAGTTTAATTTAAATTTAAATATGTCAATAAACCTGTACTGAAAATGTTTAAAAGCACATGTTTGCATATCTTCGTGCCAAAACTGACATTATATACACTTCTGAGAAACCTTATACTGTCTCATCTGCCTCTCCTTGCACTTGCAAGGTCATTGATAAAACTGAGATCGGGCTAGCTGGGAAACGTTGTATCTTTGGTATCCCTTTAACCTGTTAATTGCCGGACCTAGTGCTTCAGGCAAAACCGAATGTTTCAAGTTTATGATCGAACGAATCGTGTGGTGTTATAAAGAGTGACAGTTGGTGTAAAAAAATCATAATTTGATTGATCGTCTTCCTCAACGAATCATGTGGTGTTACAAAGAGTGGCAATCGGCGAACAACCTTCAAAGCGATCCCATCGTGTTTATGGAAAGCATTTCTGGCGAAGACGACTGGATCGTGTCTCACCCTAGTCGAACACATTTGGCCATTATAGTTCTTTTCCTAGAAAACGAAGAAGAAATTAAACTGTGGTTTATACGCAAGTGGTATCATCGTAATACCTGTGATATTTATATCACCAAGTATGTGTTTTAAGAAAATAAATCCCATCGCACTGTTAGACTCAATGCTCATTACGTGGTCTTGATTAAAAGAGCAACAAATAAATCACACGTGCAAGTGTTAGCTAATCTTTTAGGAACGCCTTGGCAGACTTGTGGGTACGACGATGCCATTCAAACCCCTCACGACTATTGACTAGTGGAGTTAAATCCTACTCTTAAAGAAACTTTTAGATTTCGTACCCATCTGTTTCACCACTAGTGCCAAGACGAAGGGCCAGTCGTATCGTTTACACGTCCTCGTCGTTGACATAAGAACAACAACAACCATACAATCTGTAAAAAATCTAAGTCACTTTTGGTCTATCTTACAGTGTCAGTATGACATACCTTCAGTTTCATCATGCCGTGAAACCGATTCTTGCCTAATAAGGCATTAGTCGGTAAAACATGCACATGCTCTCGTGTCATATAATCCAGGCTCAAAGAAGTCTTACGATATAAAACGTTAATTACTGCAAGGCATCATTCACATTCCAAATCAGGCCAAACGCTTTTGAGAGAAACAAAATAGTTTTTGACACTGAAAGCGAAAATCAAATCATCCGAATAAAAACACGTAGAGAAACATTGACATAACCCTCTGAAAAGACACATGTCTAATTAAAAGGCAGTGTCATCAAAGTGGAGGAATGTTTCGCAGTTTGGAGGAAAGATCTTCACCTTTCTTACAAAGAGATAATGCAAAAAAAGCAAAAAGTCCGTATTCCAACTAATTGTCATATGTGTGTGTTTGACCTCCAGAGAAAAAAAAACAAGAGTCCCACCCATGGAAGCCATCCCTCTTCTAACTATAAAGCAAACAAAAAGGAAAAGGAATTTCTACTCCATTAGCCAAACAGTGGGATGTGTTGTCGTCCCATCCATAGCAACTCCACCCATGCGAAATGAACTCATTCAAACAGCTTCCAAAGACGTCATCGCTGCCGTGTGCGAATGTTGTCTGAATGTCTTGAAAGGAACGATACCATGGACTACATATCAGTAAGAATACTTGGGCAAACATCGAAACGTTCATCGTCAAATGATTAGTACGCAAAATACCAATTCATCAAAAGAAAAAAGATGTTGGTACAAAGCAGAGAATTATTGCCCTTTCTGCCCATGCCGTGTCTGCCAATGTTGTTAGCACCCATGCTGAAAGGAATATTTGGAACAACGATTATACACCTCATGCAAGCACCAGCTTCACAAGAAAATAGTTAGAGATTAAATGTCCAAGAAGATAAAAGGTGACACTGTAATCCAAAAATCTCAGACGTGAACATTGAAATCTGATGGAAGGAATAAAACTATTTTCAATGGTTTACAAACGATGGATAGATTGCCACCGTTGGCAAGAACAACGGACCACACATTTACCTCCCAACGTCATCTCATCGAAATGTCTCAGTAACACCATTAATTGAAATTATTAGTAGATCTCAGAAAGAAACATTTGGCATCTGAAACGCAAAACTTATATCCGGAAGCCAATGGCAGAATCAACAATGCAATGCATTCCTTATTCAGAGAATTGGATGTATACTTGAATAATAGATTGGTCAGCAACTGCATGAATATTTACCCTTACAAAGCGTACCTGGAAAATATTTTGAGGTTCTTTATGTTCCTCAAAATTGTTTCAAGGTACACTTGATAAGGGCAAAAACCGTCGAAGAACACTCATATGGAAACCTAATGCAGCCGGGGACAAAAAGCTTAACGACACAGCATTGACAGCAGCTGACGATTTTCAAAATGAATGATATAACGACTCAATGAAATTCTTGCAAGGGCGTAGTTTGGAACTAGAAAATCGTTTTCATCTCGATATGTGGTTGCAAGACAAATATCTGTTAACGTGAGTGGATACCTGTCTGAGACTTAATCACAGCAGTGTCTTTTTCCGTTGTATGGTTCATGCCAAAGAGTACAACACCATCATCCAAGAAGCCAGACCTTACATGCAACGCGTGGAGCTGTTACCTAAAGCAGGAAACGACTTCAGTCACTTTGGCAGTCGTTCTGCACAATGTGCGATTGATGTCGCTTTCCAGCTTTAAGTAACAGTTCACGTAAAGTATGGATTTTTGGATGATGGTTAATTATTCAATACGATGAGCAGAAGTGAAACCTTTCAGTGTTTTGCTGGACTCCGATCCAAGATCGAAAATCGTCTGTTGCAAGGACAGGTACCCAAACATTTATTCGTTGTCATCGTGAACAATTCATCCTTTCCAGATTAAACACTTCATAGGGTCTAAGATCGATGTCAGTAGCGATGGAAAGACCTTGTTTGCAAACCATTCTAACTATTTTTACCCAGAAGAATTGCTTGAGATCGTACTCATTTCTGTACGAAGCTACATGTCAGATAGGAAACAACACCAGCCAAGGCATTTTGGACGAAGATTATGCAGAAAATTGCACTCTGTGAGACTTTGATATCACTGCAGACCAAGGCAGCGAATGTGGACATTTCCAACTTTATAGTCCGGTCAACATCGTGTGGAACCAGTTTGCAGAAGCTCTCGCCGTGACGGCAGGATCCAATAATAGGAAATTACAATGCTCAGATTCCATGATATGTGGAAAATATTGTAGGTATTTTCTTCATCAACCCAGTCGTGGATATTCTTAGGAACATTTCCTGACTTATCTTGATTGTAATTCGCCTATATGATGATTTTCTGACCGTAATGGCTATCTTATGTCTTTAGCTAGGAAACGCATGTGACATAAATGGCATCACGACTTCCATCAGTACAAATCTTGCTCAATTTCACAACGTCGTCACCGTTGTCAAAATTAGCTTCCTTGTTTAATGTTATACACATTGTTGGTTGTTTGTTAAATACAAATATGTTGTTTTGAAAAAATTGTGTCTGTCGTTTGTTTGCTTTCTTTAAAAATAAAACCACTGTGACTATATGTTCTTTGACCTTACTCTATCGATGACCTTGACATTAGCTATCAATATAGTTTCGAATTTGCCAAACGCTGTAGGGATGTTTTCTGCACGACAGTTTCTAGTCTGGACGAGGGAAGTCGGAGGCTTATCACCCCAAAATTCATATCACTTTCCCCCAACATCCCAAATGCATACCGAATGCCGGCCCTTCTTGTCCTCAAAAGCGAATGTCGAGGAAGTAAAACTCAAACTCAGCAAAAGAGACAACGAAAATGACATAAAACTAGACAATTTCAAAACTCCTGACCGCAGAGCGAGCTGAGTAAGCAAGCCCATAAGAAAATCATAACCATCATGAATAGGAAAACATCAATCCATGCAAGTGACCATGATACAAGCAATGCAAGTAGCTTAACAGTCTTACCCACAAAAATATTCTCTCATACCACACTAATGTCCTGTCTAAAAAAATAATTCTTATCGAAATAACTGGAATCCATTTATCCATTTATTCCAACTGCTAATATTATTATTAGGGAAACTCATTGTTTTCATCCAGAATATATGAGGGATACAATTTATAAATCATTTATATTTGATTCAAATGTACAAATGGATAAAACTTTTGAAAAATAAAATTATTAATCTAAATAAATAAACTAATTATCTGACAATAAAACAGCAGAGGTCTTAATATAAATAATCCATAATAATTGGTTTAAATAAGCAAATTAAATAAAAGCGTGATATCTTATTCATGCAATAAACTCTACTGCATACTAAAACGACATATCTACCTAAAATCCTTGACTTCTTGAACAGCAGCATTGTAATGACAAAAGCAAAGGAAGAGGACTGGCTATTTTTGTCAGCCACTCACTTCCAAATATATCCTTCAAACAATATTTATATCATGAAATTGACTTATATTACCCCATATCTATTGAATATCACTCTATACTCTATCACATTAACCAAGCAACAATAGAAGTTTTCAACATATATGCCAATGGAAACCCCTATACCGTTTTATCATTAAATTATACGCAGTTAACCAGTTCTGCGAATGAGTATGAGGTCTGTGATGATTTTAAAGCATAAAGCAAACTGTGTAGAAAAAGCTATCTAAAAAGGAGACTTTATGATTGAGAAATGTGTAATAGTAACAACCTGGTTATTATTAATGACGGGACTTAAGCTCGAATAAACCTAGAGGACGGCACTCTGTAAGCACTACATCTGACTATTTCAACCCCAAGATAGCATCCAAAACAAATTGAGAAGTTGATAAAGAATCAAAATTAGGTAATGACCACTTTCCAATACACATTCATATCATTCTAAATAGCATAGTCTCCACCTTCATGAAAATACCCAAATGGATATAAGACAAAGCTGACTGACACACCTAATACCCAAATGGAGATAAGACAAAGCTTACTGACACACCTATTCAATATTAACTCATCAAAAGGTGCATGACGAAGACAAGTATCGAATAATCTATAAACAAAGAAACTATTAAAAGTATTCCCAAATCAGGGAAAGATAATAATACCAGTACAAAATTACTCATTTCATGGTGGAATCACGATTTTAAAAAAATCATCAAAGAGAAAAGGAAAGCCCTCTACATGTTCAGACAAACAAAGCTATCGGCAGATTATATGGAATATCTGTTGAAAGTAAAACAGGCATAATTTGTTATCTTCAAAGCAAATGAAACACGATGACAAACATACTGCTTCACCCTAAACACTAAGCAATGCATGTCTAACAGGTCTGGTGCGAACTTAAAGCCATGATACAAGGGTATCAGCATACAAAGTATAGAGGGAGTGATTACTGACTTTGGATAAAACAAAATATTTAGCTGGAATGAGTACCAATATTAATAATTCAGCACAATTCCAAACTTATAGGATACGAGTTCAACAAAAATATATATCCAAATATTAAAGATACCTGTCTGGAAATGATAAACAAATTTTGGAAGACTGGAATAATGCCCTGAAAATACAACAAGCTATTATCATTTCAATTCTTAATTCAGGCAAAGATCCATTTGAAGTATTATCATACAGACCAATCTCGCTCACTGACACTATTTTTAAAGTGATGAAGACAATGTCTAAAAGAAGACTTAAACATCACTTTAAAACCAACAACCTTTTCTTAAAAAACAAAGCAGATTTCGTAACGAAATATCCACCTTGAACCAACTAATACGGTTCGAGTCGTGCATTCGATTAGCATTTAATGCTAAGCGAGAATGCGATCGACATGTTATAGGGATTTTTCAAGACTTTGAGAAATCATTTTATCAGCATTGCTACGATGACATTATTGCTAAACTGAATAATTGTTGTATCAAATGACATATGCATAAATCATACTTTCCTTAAGGATAGATCTATCAGAACTAGAGCAGGGGACATATACTCAGAATTACAAAGCTTATATAATGGTACGCATCAAGGGAGTGTACTAAGCCCTACTCTCTTCACTATCATGATCAACAACAATCATGAAAATGCTGTCGACCTAAACAAAATTGACGTCACTATTTGCCGACATCAGTGGCATTTGGAGAGCGTGTAACCCATTTAGCCAACAACTTGTCGATGATCTACAATCCATTCTAACAAGCACTGATAAATGGGCATTCAAATTATCGAAAGGAAAAACAGCTAGAAATGGAACCACCCACCCTCTACTTATAAAACTAACTCATTATATTTAGCAAAGTAGCAAAATTTCTGGGTATATATTTTGATCAATATCTGACATGAAAACTCCACATTAGCGAACCAATACGCAAATATAATGGAGACCTAACCTTCTTCATAAATGTCAAAGGTCTAAAATGGGGAGCCGATCAAGATATGTTTGTCACGCTTTTTTAGATCTCTAATATGACCAAAACTCAATTATTGGTGCCAGATCTATACTTCAGCAATGCCATCGCTTTTAAAATGCAATCCAAGGCATTACTTACATCTTCAGGTTTAATTAAAAACATTTTCATTTACGAAAAGCAAATCATCACAGGCGAAACATCACTATGCCTTAAAGAAATAACAAACTGATCCAAAAATAAGCAGCTTAAAACCCAGTTTAAGACCAGTGGTACAATATAAGGAACATCAACAACAAAAGCAAAATACCGTTTAAACCAGAGACTCGTCTCTATCCCACCATCAGGGCAAAATATCAATTTATTAGGGAAGGAACTAAATATTGAATGCCTCTAAGCAGAGGCAATCCCACACCCAGACATTACACCATGGAATGCAAGAATCCAAACGATTCGGCTAATTAAATATTTAAGTACAAAACAAAACCCAAAATTATCTTTATAAGGCTTTAATCAAAATTTGCAATTTATGCGCATGATTTCTCTTCATATTGTCCCTATATCATCTTGTTTTTCCTTCTTTTACCATTAAGCACTATCTCGTCCACCATCACTTCATACATACATACATACATACATACATACATACATACATACATACATACATACATACATACATACATACATACATACATACATACATACATACATACATACATACATACATACATACATACATACATACATACATACATACATACATACATGCGTACGTACGTACGTACATACGTACGTACGTACGTACGTACGTACATGCATGCATGCATGCATGCATGCATGCATACATACATACATACATACATACATACATACATACATACATACATACATACATACATACATACATACATACATACATACATACATACATACATACATACATACATACATACATACATACATACATACATACATACATACATACATACATACATACATACATACATACATACATACATACATGAAACGGCAAATTCAAGATCCTTATGCTGTAGTAAGTTAAAAATATAACCTCGTTTTCAGCATTTTGGTTTTTTTCCAGATGCGTTCCACCGTCTTGCAATTTTCGCACAAAGTAGACATCGGCATTTGGGTTAATCCCCTCATTTCGTTTCAGGTTTAAGTTAAGAACATGTGGTCCACGACTGAGATGGAATGTTAGGTCATCAGGAAAGTCAATATCACCTACTTTCCGTTTGTATGTCTGGAATCTTTTGGTAGCATCTTCTAGCCAGACTATTTCCGACCCGCTAGGAACTGACCATATATATAGACAAGAATAGTTGATGATACAAATTATCAAACTAAAAGCAAGCATGATAACAAACGAGATATAGTTTGCGTCCGTAAGTGACTTTCTAATACCTATTGTATTGATAAATTCATTAATAAATGCTTGGAATAAGCTTCCGATTTGAGAAATAAAGGTACACCTTTCGTTAACATTAGCTTCCAGTGCAGTCGCGTAAATGTACAATGATATTAAATTGTACATTTCTAAGCGGATATATCTCAATTAACCTTTAAACAATGTTTCATATTTTATTTCCATTTTACTCGCAGATTTTAAATAGAAGTCTCTGTAAATTGTAAAAGATATTAGCCTATGAAAATTGAAAAAAAACCTCATAGGTATAATTTAACTGGAGCAGTATATTGCCGCAAAAAGTGAATGAAATTGTTTAAAGTAGTCGAGCAAAGATGTCACGATGCAGATCTGAGAATGTTCTTAAATCCAATAAATATGTATGTTATTACAAGCAATATCATTTTTAAACGTACGGTTTTCGTACACAAATGCAATCTTAGCCCATATTGGAAAGCATATAACGTACGGTTTTCTTACACAAATGCAATCTTAGCCCATATTGGAAAGCAAATAACGTACGGTTTTCTTACACAAATGCAATCTTAGCCCATATTGGAAAGCAAATAACGTACGGTTTTCTTACACAAATGCAATCTTAGCCCATATTGGAAAGCAAATAACGTACGGTTTTCGTACACAAATACAATTTTAGCCCATATTGGAAAGCAAATAACATATTTGCTCGCATGCGAAGGTCTGAATTTCGCGATAACCCCAAACTTCACAAATTCAGTTAAAACTCTCTGGGCCATAGGACTACTGGCAAAAACTAATATCTGACACGGAGGATTTTGCAACTGCCTAATTCAGACATTGAAAACTTTAAGAACAAAAATGATCTTGCAAAATGGTGTCTCGTGCTTATACGTTTACGACAGATTTGCGTTATGCAGAATACAATAGTAACCTATATATGCAAGATTTTAGAAAGTGACTACAACAAAGTTTAGCGGAAAAGTATATCGCATCAATTGTTTTTTATTCTTGTCATGCATATTTGTCTGCCAAAATGGTAAATATTGGAACAATGAACAAAACTGTACAGTTGTTGGTCAGATCACATAAGTGATTTATTCCTGACAGCAATGGTTCAGAATGGAGCCATCCTTGCACACTTGATTGCATGTAGTGAAATGTCTGTGTTACGTTTCAAAACAGCTTTATTATTAGGTTTATACAATTAATTGTCAGCATCACTGAGCTAGCAAAGACTGTATGTACCTTTAAGTGAAATTTGATATCCAGCCATAATATTTCGTGTATAATATTCACGTGTAAATCGGAAATAAATGTGCATTAGTACATGACACATTTCAAATTTATGTAGCATGATTCACAAGCAACAAATTCCACCGTATATGATAAATATTACCTAAACTCATATGTGAGTGATTGTGCTTGTGCGCGTGTGTGTGTTAAGACGTACCTGGCCAAACAAATGCTAGATCACATACGAGAAGTAGAAATACAATTTTCTTCATTGCTATTTTAAATACAGGCTGACGACTATTTAAATCCTATCAACCTAGCAATATTCATATAAATATATACGTCGACCATTAGCATGGGTTAGATTCTACATGTGAAGACTTGTTTGCCAATTTTATATATTCTCCATGAACACACTGGGCAAAGCTGCTACAATCATATTGAATAAGGGTATGATGCAATAAATGTCGCTTGTTAAAATTGCTTTATGTCGTATCAAGTACTAGGTAGTAGGAATTAGTACAGTGTGTATAAAGGAATCAAGTGGAAATAGTTATCTATGCTCACTGGTACATACATTCATTAATGCTAGCAAATTCAGTAATATACGTCAAATTGAATGCTAAATAATAGTGAATCATATGTACTCTATTATATCCGTGCAGCATGTCCATCATACACGTCGATGTTTGTTATATATCAACTATTTCGTTTTGTTAGCATCTGAACTAAAACTTTTCTAAATATTCCAGATATCTCCCTTAGTGACAAGCAAAACGCGTGGAGACGTTTTATTCCTCTAGATACATGCAATATGTAGCTGACTTTGGGGAAAGATATATTTGTCATTAGATTAATTGAATTTATATGGAACAGTCATCAATGGAATTTATATGGAACAGTCATCAATGGAAGATATTTTACATATAAGATAACCTAGATAGTATGCTATATTTAAAAAATATAGATCTCATCAGTTACTTTAAATAGTTTCATCCACGGTCATGAACATTGTTAAAGCCCAACTATTCAGATTCTGACAAATAGTTTATGTACTCAGAGCTGTCATAATTCGATTACAAAACCGTTACATTTGCGGAAAGTGAAGCCATATGCATTCGTAAAGATATATATATATATATATATATATATATATATATATATATATATATATATATTTATATATATATATATATATATATATATATATATATATATATATATATATATATATATATATATATATATATATACATATAACAATATCATGTAAATGAAATATCAATTCTTTCCAACTCAATAGCGATCAGTTGCCTTGAAATTATGTTGGACACAAACAATGATAGTGATTTGCAAAAACCATTACTAGAAATATTCGGAACTTGAAATCAAATAAAAAAATATGCATATAATATTTTTACATTTTTGTGGGATTCGAATTATCGAACAATAACATATAATTATAATTCATAGCTGCAAGCTTTGTGATCATATAATTAATAAACATTGGCAAATAATTTGAATACAATTAATGGTTTTGGAGCTAGATAGCACGATATTTTAAATTTGCAGTGTAACAGCTGCAAACCTAGCTCTTTGGTAACGTTGAAATACATTCACTATTAAAATGGAAAAGCAAACGATTGCAGAGAGCAACACATGTACAGCGAAAACGGTATTGGTATCTTGTTAGTATTGAAATTGTCTTTAGTCAGTTACATGACATTTTAGAACTGGTGTTTCAATCAAACAAAATAAGTAATACAAAGTCTGAGTGGGATGAGATGTGCAAAGTTTTTTTAAACTAATATTACCTGCGCGTATTTTTTTATTCAGAATTATGTAAGATGATTTTCTATCATTAACATTTATTCAGACTCTCCAAAAGAGTTTAAGACCGGTTCTGTATTCACCGTACAATGTATAGAAGTATTCTGAGTGTTGCATCTTTATTTTAGCACTACCGAAGATATAGGCGTCTTCAATCACCAGCATAAAAAGGATACGTTAGTAACAATGTAGCTTTATAACGAAGGACAGGGGGACAGATAATGACAATCTGATATTTCTGAAGTGCAAGGTACATTATCTCTTTACTAAAATAAAAACGATGGTATGCTATATTTTCACCACACAAAACCCAAAAGAAGAATGATCGTCGCACTGTTCTTGTAGATATGTAGTATATTAAACATTGAAACAAGCATTTCCTTCACTTTAAAAAAGGCAACAATATATTATAACTATTAAGGAATATTGTCCAGTCCCAATACGTTACAGTAGTGACTTAGAAGCATATTTATAATCACTCTGAAGAACAATTGATAATTCATTAATATTTGTGAACTCACCTCATAATGAATGCATCGTCAAATATAAAACAACATTAACAAATTTTCTAAATCACCATCATCACACTTACAAACATTAAAAGTACTTTACACGGCACGTAAAAATGAATATTTATAAGATAATGTACTTAAAAACATCCTTAATTTATATAACCGTGTCATGAATTACAATGTTAACGTTCTATTTAGCAAATTACATTCATACCCAATTCTAATGAGTTGATGAACATTTTCAGAACATTACATTTTTTGTTTCTTAATTTATGATGCAACAATGTCACAATCTGGAAATATACTTGGAAAAATATAGTCCTAAAATGCAGAATGGAATAGAAAACAGTGTTTTGTGTATTTTTCGTTGGATCAAAATCATTTTAGACATGATAATAACAAACATTTTTATACTCTATTTTCTCTTGGAATATGTAGAAGAGATAAAGCATGTTTTCTTTGATATAAATCATATTCATAATCTAATAGTCGGATGCATCGCCAGCATCACATGAGGCACAAATTGATATCAAAACTCGTTCTTATTATTACAAAGAATTTATAATAGATAGGTTTTATATGGTTGCAAATCAATTTATTACAAGCTGAATCAAAACATGGTTTCTGTGAAACCAGCGAAGCAAAAAAAGTTTTAAGAGGTAAAAAGTTAATCATATAAAAACGAATAAGTCAGTACTATCTATCTGCGTTAGTATAAAATCAATATATATATATATATATATATATATATATATATATATATATATATATATATATATATATATATATATATATATATATATATATATATATATTGTTGATTGATATTTTTTACGGCGCACCAGCACTGTGAGGCTATTTAGCACAAAACATAAGTTTATATCCTTTTTTAATTAAAAGTGGTAAAACAAATTTATCTACCAGCGATTGGAGACCAAACAGTTAAAGGTAAAGCGATTAAAATGTTAACGATGGTAAATAAATAAAAGTTTCCCGATCAATGGGAAGTGCAAATGTATGATAACGAAAACATATGATTGGTAATTAAATTATATCGACTGCACATATAGAACACAAAACTGGACAAGGTGATAAAATAAAAGCTATAGCTTATGATAAATGTTTGCTTCCTTAAGGAAGTCTATAATGTTGTTAATGCTACCTGTATAAAAGAGCTCCCTCATGTCTTGCACAACGTAGTAATGATTACGCGTAGGTTGCAGATCGATGCATTCCAGCATAAAATCAAGATATATATGTTGTTGATTGATTGATTTTTTTTACGGCGCACCAGCACTATGAGACTTTTTAGCGCCATCATAAGTTTATATCCTTTTTCTATTTAAAAGTAGTAAAAAAAAATTATCGACCAGCGAGTGGATACCAAACAGTTAAAGGTAAAGCGATAAAGTCTAATCATACGAGCATGCGATGACAAGATAGCGATTGAAGTCTTTGAAAATAAGTGTTTTAAATGTATAAAATCTGTGTCGGTATCTCCATTAATAAAAACTACATGAAAGATTGTTTTGTATTTACAACGACAGCGAGAATCGTGAATAATTGTACATTTGTCTTTGAAGAGCGTTTTTCATATCAACGTAGATTTATGACGTAACAGAATAAAATATTAGAGAATTAAATGATTATAAAATCAACTACATATCACATATTAGGCATATATGTTTAGCGCCATGCATAAATATATTATAATAGATACTATTTAAAGAATCAATTGTATAAATAACTATAGAGCATACAGCAAATATAATAAATATGAAACAAATCTCAAGAGCAATCGATGTAAAATAGTAAAAACATATAAATTCGTCGTATACATTATAGCATTTGAAACATGTTAGATTTTGATTCAATTCGTTTGAAACATTGTAACTGTTGCAATTGTTGGAAAGTGTACCATTTTAACGTGCAATAAATCTAGCCATATATTGGTACAAAAATCCCAATTATAACACTGATTAAGAAAAGAGACAATATAAAACAACATATATTTAACACTTATAATCGTCTGCATCAAAAGCCAGACTGCTTGGTTCCTCATGAGATGTAGACACAAGCACATATATATTGATATTTATGTAATATCAATAATGATTGTATTGTATTGCCACTGGAAATAAATATGTAGAAGACATGTTCACACACACTTTATATATATATATATATATATATATATATATATATATATATATATATATATATATATATATATATATATATATATATATATATATATATATATATATATATATATATGTATGTGTGTGTGTGTGTGTGTGCGTGTGTATGTGTGTGTGTCTGTGTTACAAAGAAATTAAGCCAGTTGTGTATTATATAATACAATTCTATATTCAGTCATATGCGGATATTACGTTGTGAATTATGTAATAGACTTTTAGAAAAGGCTTAAGCCATTAACTTATTGCTTAATATTACAAACCAAACTTTTTATGAAGAATGTGTTATATAATTATACAATAACATCATCCTATTTGAATACAAGAAACATACAAGTCTGCACTATTCCTCTCCAAGTTTTGTTCAATACAAGGTCATATTATATTTTTGTGATTGTTTGCTTCAGAAAAATACCTGATATAAATATTATGTACATTTACATCTCTTTCTTTCTTAGCACAAAAACAATACTTCTCACCTTCTGTTAATCCTTTTTAATACTATTACTTAACTACTGGAGTCATTACGTTCTAGACATAGTGTGCCCCAAACTGAGAGCTCGCCTTCATCGTCTGAGCTCTTTTAAGTCTTAAGCTTGTTACACAAATTCTACTTTGTTATGAATTTACAAACGATTGTCAGGTGTTCTTCTAAGAAGAGAATCCCATCGATAAACAATTATCACACCTTGTAACTTACTTCTGTAATGTATACCAAAGATTATTAAATGGAATTAGTCACTTATTTTCTTCTTTATCTAAGCAAGTTGTGCTACTATTGAAATGAGTATTTGTGCTTCGAGTTTAATAGTTTTATCATTGAGTTATTCTTATAGTGCTTGCTTGATAGACTGTGTTTGAGCGCGTTATTATTTTGTTTGTAAAATCTCAACATATTCATATATGGCAAAGAACTTGCTCAATATATGATATGTAATTATGGACAGACGAGCTGTCGATGTTTTGATTTTATGACACGTTGTAGACGTCCACGTTTATGTGGATGAGCACTAAAGATAATCTCAGAAATAATCCGATTCAAGGATGTTTAAATATAAGTAGTAACTTAGATTGAAAATATAAATCCGGTTGTTGACATTGCTTTGAGCTAAATTTCCCCTTACGGTATTTTGGTGCCTTTGAACTATGTCTTTTGCATCTGAATAGTATATAACATTTGATTAGCTATATCAAGTAAAAAGTGGTGTGTAATGATGGCATTGTATTGCCACTGGAAATAAAGATCTAGTTAATGTTTTGTTATCGATCTACGCACACAATGATTACATACGTTAATTCACATCAATTATTTCAATATTACTTCATTTCCGATTACTTGGAGAGATAAGCATATGGTTAAGAAAATTTACATCGCTATAAAACACAACTCCAAATACACAGCACCAGAATAAATGTAGAATAAAAGTCAAATTGATCAAATTTTCATGACAAATGGAATCTATATTTTCCATTGGAGGTTTTTGAAGAACCTAAATAGTATTCTAGACAAATTGCAAATGTATTATTGTGTAAATGAAAAATGTACACAAGATATACGTATAAGACTTTCACTAGGTTGTTTTGTATAAAAACACCATCGCTTCAAGACTGTCATTCATGCGAAGAACAAGAAACTTAAAGCGCCCTCTCTTAGAGTTTACAAACAATGTTAAAAGAAGATTGTTAGCTCAATTCCTTCAGAAGGTCAGACCATTGAGCTACACATTTACATACTTAAGAAACAATCGCCACCCAAAGCTCAAGAGTGTGCAAAAACTAAACGTGTTATCATATCACGATAATAGCTGCAACAACTCCCAGGGCATTGGGGGCTGATCTGGAAACCTTGGAGATACAACTACTTTTACCACTAGTACTACGACTACTAATAATAATACGTCTACTACTACTGATACTACTATTTCTACTACTAATACTTCTACTACTACTACTACTATTACTACTACTACTACTTCCACTACTACTACTACTACTATAGGTTCAATTAAGCATTCCATTCTGCCATCACCTTTCAGCCAAAACAGTGGTCATTATGTTTGTAAAACAAAACCAATTGACAAATCTGGCTACATTTCACTAAGGCAAAAGGTGTCGGAGTAAGAACAACTAGAACATCTAGACTAAACGTTGAGCAACAGTGTTCATGTTATGGTCTGGAAACGGAATGTGGCCTGAAGATCCAGGTCGAAAAATCTTTGATTATGCAATGGCGAACTGAGTATTCATTGGTTACCACTTCGACTCCCACAATGCAATTCAAGGTCGACTTTTGAGGTAGATGTTATCTTCATGACTCCAACGTTTAATGCGTCTGTATCAGTGACACGCTTATGAAAATACTATGTGACGGAAGCGTGGCTATATAACATTCGATGCCTCGTTATGACCGTCCTAATTCACGATATTGCATAACTTTAGCCCACTCTATTTTCCATCAAATTATTGCAGGGATTAACGGTAAATAGGTTATCACAATTGGAGAAAAAAATTGCAAAACGCTAATTGCGTCACTCAAAAGCAGTAGGTAATTTAGCAATTTCCCCCAAGAAGGCACAAACCAATTGCATTAATTCAAATCATAGTGAGTATAGTTTCTGATAGTTGCACTAGTAGCAAGCTTGACAATAGACAAGTTTGATAATTAAAACCAAATTTCATCATCTTTATTCTGTATTTGATAAAGTAAGCAACTTATAATTGTGTTTGATTTAACATTATTTCTCTTCGCAGAGTATCAAATACAAGACGAATGGAATAGTTGTCGATTATTAACCCAGTGGCAAATCACGGGAGGATACGAGCAATCTTTCTCAATCATATATACACATTGTCCTAGCACGAGACATGAAGCTTTGCAGACAGATGTGAGATAAAAATGATCGGTAAAGACGACCACTGGGTTTTTCCTGTGACCCTCTGGGAACAATAAATATAAATTAAAATTCACTGTTGTCATTGATAATAGGTTCTTATGTTTTATTGATACAATAATTAGATTCACCCAAAAGGTACCAAAATACCATATTTTGTAGTTTAGGGCATTGCTAACAATGTAATATATATTAAAGGCTATGTCAAACGACATGCTTATTTAATCATTTATAGTTAACCTAACGCTCGATAGAGATGTTCAGTTTATGTTTCCGTATATCAGGTCAAAATATTATAGCATACCAATCCTCCAGCTGTTTTTATCACTTGAAATAATAAAATATGCCGATGAAATATCAAAAATTATTTATTCTAATAAATTTATCACTTATTATGTTAAAATTTTGTGAAGGACAATTTTTTGATGACTTTTAGATCGAAATGTATCATCTGTTTTGTTTGTTGCACTATATCTTTATATGTTACATAAAGTCATCGCTGATTACAGATTAGAACTAGAGGCAGACCGATGAATATAGCGATGAGGGACTTTTATGAAAATTTCACAGTACCTACAGCCGACAAATTTCGAATTAGCTGAGGCTGACAATAATAGTTGTGACGTTAATTTCTCTGTCAAGTCTGGTGTGCAAAGTACCATAAAAACACTGCGGGACAAAGTACGGTCAAGAGCTTCTTTGCCAGGTCTTAATTCAGCGTATGGTTAGAAATGTCACCAATTAGAAAAGAGCGAACAAAAGTAAGAGAACCATCAATGTGTCCTTTAATATATTTAGGGATTAAAATGTCTTGAGTATCTAGCAGTATAAAATTTACAAATATTCAAAATAGACTTATATTGAAAGCAGCAGCAACGTTGACCCTGACTGATATTGTGAAGAATCGCGTTGTTTGGAATGTCATTGAGTCTTTGTGGCGTCACTGGTGCCCAAGTTAAGTATTTCAAGTATAAGCAGACACATTTAAAATTGTCTTCTTTAAAATGCATCAAAAGATAAGAATCTAGTCAGCATTTTTGAAATACACTAAATTGTATTGTGTTTAATTTAAAAAGAGCTCTTTGATGATAACACATCAGGGTTGAAAAAAAATCCCATAGCCCGACACCCCAGAGTAGTAATTTTTGAAGTCGGGCAAATAAAATGTTCCAAGTTGCTTGTTCAGGACTAGTATTTTTGTTTAGAAAAGTCGGGCTAGTCCTTATTTTAGTGGTTTACTCACTATATCTACCTTTATTTGGCCAATCATGCCCTCCATACGTACTGAATACCTGATGTTAGACCCTCTTCGCGTATACATCTACATCATGTTACCGTGTGACTGCATATTGAGCTAAGCGACCAAATTATTGGCAAATCAAAAGACGCCAAATAATAAGGCCAGTATAATCAATTTTCAGTGTTGTAAATGGTTTTATTGCAACGAGTTTACTCAGTCTAGATCATAACGAGAGACTTACTATGATCTTATTCCAGCGACAATTTAATTAAATTAATGATATGTATTTTACCGACATCAGTGTCGGTTTCCTTTATGAACTGAATGAATGACAGTATTGATTCTTTAATTTATAACTGATTGCACAGGTGATTAACTTCCACGTTCGATGTTGTGTTTAAAGCAAAACAATTACTCTAATTAATGGGCGGTTTCGGTTCGCATTTAAAAGAGAAAATTGATGTTATGATCAGTTTAGAAGTAATAATCAAGCAAGCTGATATATGCTATGTGGATAAAATGAGTTTGCTAAACTTTCTTCGTAATAAAGATAATAACGGCGATTTAGAGAAGGTAAATTTCTTTAAAAGTGGAGGAATGAAACGATAGGATGGACACTGAGAGTGCAGTAGCTATTTCTCGAAAGAGACATAAACAACAATCCGTTGAGGCAAAAGTGTCAAATAGGACACTACTATGGGACATAACTTTCAGCCGTATTGGGTTGACTGCTATCCCTGGCTTGAATATATTTACTTGAAAGGAAAGATGTCTTGCAGTTACAGCAACCAATATCCAAAACTGGCACAGGTAGGGAATTCACTCAGGTGAACATTTCAGCAAATGGAACAGGGCTTGGGAACTCTAACCCAGACACAGCTGTCAACTAGTGGCTTAGTACAAGTGCAGATGGCAGACATATACATGGACGTATGTATAAATCCATCAGCTAAAACATATATTCATGAAACTGAAGAAGCCAAATGTACAAACAAAGTTTTTGAAAAATTAAATTATTTTAAGAAAATCTTTTTTTTATATATTATTTTTTTCTAAGTGATTACTATTTTGGGACCAGTGAAAAGTAAGGTGGGACTAGTGAAGAGAAAGGTGAGACTAGTGAATTTTCTGAAACCACTTGTCGTGGACTGTGGTTAAAAAAACAATTCTGAACTCTGCACATGAAACAAAACATTCCGGATATTTGGTGTAGGATTAACCCGGGAAAAAATAAACACAAAGGAAAACTTCTGACTCCCGAAGAAATGTGACATGCACGTGATTTGTAATCTCCCACCCAATGTGGATGCGCTAACCACTTAGGCCATGTGATTTGTCAAAGTGAAAATGCAGAAAGGACTTACAGAATTGTGAATTAAATTACAATTAGTCCAAACAGTTATATCACAAGTTCAAAGGTATAGAACACAATAAATGAATTTCAGCGGTGTTCTGATTGAATTCCATTCTTGAAAAGGATGATATACCAAGAACCTGGAATAGCATAGAAAAATGTTGATGTGCTAGTCTCTAGAATCACATCAATGGGGATCCAAAAGGTCTGTTTTAGATTCGTTTGCGTATTTACATTAATAAATATTAATTGCATTCTTTGGTGATTTTTAGTTTCATATTTTCTGTCCACGTTTTAGAATTATGATATAATTCTTTACACATCTTATATCCTTTTGTTATTTCTACTTCATTTGATTTTCAATTATTTAAGTTTAATCTGGTTTTACATTTAGACGAAATCTAGGCTTTAGGTGTAGTTATCGAATATATAAATTCACTGTTTTAATTTATGTATTGTTATATTATTGTGAAGTTTGTGTTTAAGCATAAACTATAGATCTATTATTGGTTTCTTGTACATAGCATATACTACATATGGTAAAGATAACAAGAATATATGATTTACTTACAATTAACACGCAAGACGGTGCTATATCATCTTATAGTACATCTAGTCTTATGAACAAAGAATATTCTGTATTTCTCTAACAACACTTCAATCCAAAATGTGAAATACATGGGTAAACAAGGACCAAAATGAGACTCCATTTTACAAATAATTTTGCGGTATCTTTAAAAAAAAAGATTGTTTCTAAGCTTGTTAGTGTAGAAAATGCTGAAAGTGTTGATATCAGTTTGAGGAAGAATATTTCCTATAACAAGAATTATGAGCGTTATTTAGTAATAACTCTTGTAGAGGGACGAATACTGTCACCTGCACTCTTCAATGCTTTCCTAGAAAGTATAATGGATAATGCTGCACATGACCACATAGGCCGATGTCAGCATTGGAGGAAGAACAATCACCAACCTTCGCTTCGCACCTTATTTTGATTGTTTAGCAGGGGATGTAAAAGAACTGGCTGACTTGGTTGTACTCATCGACACAACCTCCACAGCATATGGTATGGAGATTACAGCAAGAAAAAAAAATATGTGGATTAGAAAATGCGACCTTAGGAGGTATTGCGCGAGGATGCATTAGAAGAGGCAAACTGAAAAAAAAAGAGGTGGGAGACAACATTAAGGGATGGACAGCCATGGGATTTGGAGATTCCCCAAGGGCAGTAGAGAAAAGGTAATGATGAAGAGAATTGGTTGGATGGTGGGTGTGTCGGTGTGTATGTTTGTGTGTGTAGCTTGGTTCTTTAACGTAGCTTTAAATGTTGTCAGTGATATCGCTACGATGTCTGCAGTGCTACAGTTTTTATACACATTATCCTGACACCAGGCCGAGCGCCAAGAGAACCAGATGTTAATACCATTTAGGCAGAGCTAACACTAACCTCTTAACGCCGAGCGCCAAGAAAACCAGATGTTAGCACCATTTTCAAAATTCTTTTAAATGACTCGGCTGGGTTTTGAACCTGAGACCTCCAGCATTCGAGGTGGACGCTTTCTTACTTACTTACTCTCACATAGAACTAATACAAAATTATTTGCTTACTTATGTATTTTCTATGTTTGACGCGAGCGACAATTCGGCCATGTTTATGTCGAATAACAAACACCAGTCGCTCGGTCTCTTTATGTGCATTCAAACACTTGACCCAGTGATGCAATTTCTTGAGAAAGAGCGCATCACTTCGGAATCCCGAATTGGTGCGTTATTCCAAGTTAGGGTACAATATCATTGCCTGGAGTTTAATTTGAAGACTTAGCACAAGACTACGAAAACAGATTGTTAGATACTGGGGGACAAAAAAGAAAATAACATATAAGTTTGAAATGTGTGATAAAATGTTTATTTGTAGTGGAAGCAAAATAGAGCACATGCGCATTCATACTGGAGAAAAGCAATTTAACTGTCAAGTGTGTGAAAAAAGCTTTGCTTGGAATGGAAATTTAAAACAGCACATGAGGATTCATACCGGAGAAAAACCATTTAAGTGTGAAGTATGTGATGAAAGTTTTACCCACAATGGAAATTTAAAACAGCACATGCGCATTCATACTGGAGAAAAGCCATTTAAGTGTGACGTATGTGGTGAAAGCTTTTCTCAGAATGGAAATTTAAAACAACACTCCAGACTTCATACAGGAGAAAAACCGTTTAAGTGCGGTGTATGTGATAAAAGCTTTCGTCAGAATGCTTATTTAAAAGAGCACATGAGGATTCATACAGGAGAAAAGCCACTTATGTGTAAAGTATGTGATGCAAGCTTTACGCAAAAAGCAAATTTAAGACAACACTTGAGGATTCATACTGGAGAAAAACCATTTAGGTGTGAAGTATGTGATAAAATGTTTAATAGGAATATAACGAAAAAAGAGCACATGCGCGTTCATACTGGAGAGAAACCATTTAAGTGTGAAGTATGTGATGAAAGCTTTATTCATAATGGAAGTTTAAAACAGCACATGAGGACTCATACTGGAGAGAAACCATTTAAGTGTGAAATATGTGATGCAAGGTTTACTCGGAAAGGAAATTTAAAACAACACTTGAGGATTCATACTGGTGAAAAACCATTTAAGTGTGAAGTATGTGATGATATCTTTACTCATAATGGAAGTTTAAAACGGCACATGAGGATTCATATTGGAGAGAAACCAGTGAGGTGTGTGAAAAAAGCTTTACTCGGAAAGCACATTTTAAAGTGCACATGAGAATTCATACTGGATAAAAACTATGTAAGTGTGAAGTTTGTGCTGCAAGGTTTACTGTGAAAGGAAATTTAAGAGAACACTTGAGGATTCATACTGGAGAAAAAAAAGTTTAGTGTGAAGTATGTTATCAAAGCTTTATTGAGAATAAATTTTTAAACAGCACATGAGGATTCATACTGAAAAAAAAAAACATACAAGTGTGAAGCATGTAATAAAATGTTTGCTAGAAATAGAAATTTAAAACTACACATGAGGTTTCATACTGGAGAAAAAACATTTAAGTGTGAAGTATGTGATGAAAGCTTTGTTAAAAAAATTAAGTTGAAGCTGCACATGAAAGCATGAGAGAAAGCATGAAGGTGTGAAGTATGTGATAAAATATTTAGCTGCTATGAAAATTTAACATTTCACAAGAGCATTCACATGGGAGAGAAACAATTTGCATATTTAAAAATGCACATAATGGAGAAAAACCACACAACTGAAATGTTTGACAAAATGATCAGTTGCAGCAGCACACAATAATACATACTGGAGAAAAAAATATCATTTAAGTGTGAAGTATGTGATCAAAAATTTAGTCCTGGTGTAATCTTAAAATGTCACATTAGCATTCATATGGGTTGAAAAACATATAAATCTAAAGTCAATGTTTGTTAATCAAATAGGAAATGCTTAGAGATACTTAGGGTCTTCACAAGATTGGTAAGGTTATCTGTGACTATTTTGCTTTTTGTGGCTTAGCATTTGCAGTGTCTGAAATGCAATGTTATGATGCAGTGGAAAACATGGTGCACATGAGGATATAGTACTTGGGAAAAGTCATTTCAGTGTGGGGTATATTGAATCAGTGTGGTGCTTTAAAACTGTCCATGAGGAGCAAATGGCTGAAGAGGCATATAAAAGAACCATTAAAAAAGTCTGAAGTATATGATAAAATCATGATGAGTTATACTGGATCTCTAATGTTGAACACATTGAATTGTAGAAATGTGATAATGTGATGAAAGATGTAATTGGAGTGAATATCATAGATGCTAATGAGATCTCATTCTAGAGAAAAATGTTTAAACATGTGGGAAGAATGCATACTTGAGAAAACAGAATATTTAAGATATTTAAGTACGAAGCAAGTCCCCATAATGGAGAAAAATATTTAAAGTGAAGTGAAGGTCCATACTGGGAAAAAAAACAACTTTTAAACATTTATAACCAATAACAAGCTGAAATGTATTACCAACATTTTCCAGATTAATTTTGAGAAATTCTTTGATGACGGAATTATAAGACATGGATAAACCAAACGTTCTTACTTATCAGATATGTGCAGCAAGTTTGTTGTATACAGTATATAATAGATAGATTTGTAGTCTGATGCATACAGAATAATGCATGTATGATGCATTATTATGTACTATAAATGATTTATATGAATTAAATATAAAATGCCTAATTTATGAACTTATTCAATCTGATCATCTTGTATCAAACTAGTGCATCAAGTCACATGAACAATGCAGATCCAGTTTAACCATATCACCTGTCAGCAGAACATGTCAGTTTTTAGCCTCTCTTGGTTTCGCTGTTCACAACTTTTCCAACAATCCTTTCTATATCAAAGGGACATTATTCTTTACAAACTTAACAGCTGTTTCTGTACTAAAGGAGGCACTGTACTGATATTATGAAATTCCAAAAGAGCGATAGTTGTTAGGTGAAATTTCAGTTTGCAACATGGAGAGAATGTTGACATGCCTCATTACTACTTTTATGTACTATGAATGAACTTTCTTTGAATGTAAAGCCAAATTCTATACTTTTTAAACAATACTGCACACATCAGTCTTACACCAAACCAAAGGACAAACAATAATAAATTGTCTAGTGAGATGTATTTTTGAAGTGAGTGAAAGTATAAGTATATACTTTTTCTCACTTCACTGACACATGCTGTATTCATGACACATGTATTCATGAAGTGAGTGAAAGTATATACTTTTAATCATTTGCACATGCTGCAATAGACAATCTGACAAATATATTCTACCACAACATAAACATATAATGTCATGAGAACACATACAAAAGACACAACAGATACCACATTTATACAGAATATTATACTGACTGCTTGAATACTCGACCGAGTTGGTAACCTAACTAATGATAGCGATAAATCCATGAAAACATTGAAAACTCTCATATGTAACTTCAAGCTAATTGATACCTTTCGCAAATTAAACCCCTCATCAAAAATATATACATGGTACCGAAACACACTAGACCCCTCGTTACCAATGCTTGCAAGTAGACTGGATCGACTATATTCTTCACAAAACATAGCAGAGTTCATCACAAACTCGACAATAGTTAAATTTACTCAGTCTGACCACGATGCAGCAATTTTATCCATCACGTGTAACTCGTCAATATCATATGGTAAGGGATACTGGAAATACAATAACTCGCATTTGAACCATACTACATTGAAAACACCAATTGCTAACCTAGTACAGAGAGAACTAAAATATCACAACCTCACACTAGAATATTGTGATGAGCTAAAACATAAACTTAAAGAAGAAATTATTCGATACTCCAAACAACTTAGTAACGTTAAAAACTATGCAATTAAATCAATGAAAAAGATTACCAACATCTGAAACAAAAATATGACTCAGTTAATAACGAAGAACTTTCTCTTCAAATACAAGAACTCCGTATGACTATCAAGGAATTACAAAATGAAAAATATATTGGATCAGTCATTAGGAGTAAAGCAAAAATTCTAGATAATAATGAAAGACCGAGCCAATTCTTTTTTTAATTAGAAAACAAGAAGGGTGTTCAGAAAACTATCACTGAAATTGAGTATAATAACGTGACCTATTACTCTAGTGCTGTTATTTTCAACTGTTTTAAAAATTTTCATTCGAACCTATTTACCACTGATACAATTGATGAAGAAATATTTGAAGAAGTTTTAACCACAATTAACCGCAGAAGATAATTATTTTCTTACTGGCCCAATCACTAAAGCAGAAATTTGGAAATCCTTAAGTATGATGAAACCAAATAAATCACCTGGACCTGACGGTCTCACAAAAGAGTTTTACGTCACGTTTTTTAAATTCTTAGGCGACACGTTAGTCCATTTATACAATTTGATTTTTGAATCAAACACTGTCTGATTCACAAATACTATCCTATATAACGTTATTATGTAAAGATCTTCAAAATTCAAATAATATGAAAAATTGGAGGCCCATCTCCCTATTAAATTTAGCATACAAAATTCTATCAAAAATTATTACTAATCGACTTGGTAATGTTATGTCCAAAATAATACACATAGATCAAACATGCGGAGTCGATCTATTTTTGACAACGGTCACCTTATACGAAATATTTGTGACTACATAGAGTAAAAAGAACTATCATGTGCGTTTATATCGTTAGATCAAGAAAAGTCATTTGATAGAGTAAATTATCAATTTATGTTTAGAAACGTTAGAATCCTTTGGATTTCACCCGGATTTTATTAAATGGATCTCGATTTTCTATACTGACATTCGTTCATCAGTTATAGTAAGCAATTCTATTTCAGATTCCATTTTAATTTGCAGAGAAGTTCGTCAAGGTTGCAGTCTTTCCCCACTTTTATACGTAATAGTGTATGAACCTTTTGCAATTAAACTTCGAAATAACCCAGATATTATAGGTATTCAAGTTCTAGATACGACAGAGGCAGGTAAGATCTCCCTTTACGCGGACGATAGTACAGGCTTCTGTTGCACGGATAAATCGATCGAGCGGTACTTACTTTGGTCTCGCATGTATGATCGCGCTTAAGGCGCAAAAGTAAATCAACGTAAATCTAACGGTATGTTTATGGGCAAATGGCGAAACCGCAGTGATCATCCTTTCGGCATTTCCTGGATCGAAAATCAAAAAATTGTAGGTTTTTATTTTGGTAACAGTTTAAGTAACGATGATCACTAGAATAAAAATGTTGCTAAACTGACGAATACACTATTGCTATGGAAAGGCAGAAATCTTCCTCTCATTTCTAAGTCCCACGTTATTAATCTTTAAGCCTGTAGCAAAATTTGTTATACTGCAACTGTGACTGATCTATCTAAACATTATGAGAAAATCATCAATAGGAACATCTTCACATTTTTGTGGAATTCTAAATTCGAACCTCTCGCTAGAGCCGTATATATCAACCTACTTCACAATGGGGGATTAAACATCACCCATTTAAAATGTAAAATACAAGCAATACATATACAACATATTAAAAAATTACTCGAGGATGAGTATTCAGCCAAATGGAAAGATTTTGCAAGGTATTGGATCGGTTTACAATTAAGATATTTTAACCCTAACTTAGGCCTTAACAAGTTTACTCATACACTATATGTACCAGAATTTTACCAAAAGTGCATAACCATTTTCAAAGACTTTCACGAGAATAATCTCGATCTCAATTTTGGTAAAATACCCACAAAATTGTTTTTCAAAGACAATTACGAAACTACCTTCTAGAACCCAAAATAACCAAATTATACGACTTAAACTTCATCAACATTTGGAAAAATCTACACAATAAATTTTTAGATTCCATCACTAAAGATGTGTCTTTTAAAACCATACATGTCATTTTACCCGTTAACTACGTGCTTTTTAAAAACAATTTACAAATCTAAGTTATGCCCTTTTTGCAGCAACATTGAAACTACTGGTCATATATTTTTCGAATGCAAATTAATGCTCCCTCTACAGCAACTTATTATCAAATGGTTGAGAAAACTTTCAAGACACCATTTTAATACCTTTTATACTTTCCTTGAATTCGTCCTTATCCAGAATGGATCCTCGTTCCCGGAACCCGAATTCAAGGATTTATGCCTTTTACTATGCGTTGAATATGAATATGCAATATGGATTAAACGTTTACAAGCGTATTATCGTAAAGAAGTAACTAGTAACAACTTGTTATCCTTCTTAATTTCTCGATTAAAATGTAGAATCAAAGCTGACTTTTCCATACTTAACATTGTGCACTTTATAGATAAATGGTGTTTAGCTGAATTATTCTGTTTTCTCTTTAATTTTAAATTTTAAATTAGTAATTAACATAAGCCTAGAATAATACTCACTAATTACCATCCGATCTCCACAAACCCAATTGTATATGCTTTTTAACTCTCAGCACATAGCCTTTAGCCATAATGTTTAAATCCACCTATAACGTTAGAAACATTGATTAATAAATTTCAATATTTAAACAAATGTCAAATAATATACAATGTCAAATTGGAAAAAAATACTTTTGTGTATAACGACATCATCTAGGCGTAATCTGCGCCAATATCATGTACAATTTTCTATGGGTTTTTTAAATGTATATATGAACTGAGACTGAGTGGGTGCAAGAACGTGTATATAAATATATATATGTGTGTATATGTGTATGTATGTATACTTGAGTGGCATGTTTATGTATATATATATATATATATATATATATATATATATATATATATATACATATATATATATATATATGAATATGTCTATGTAATATATATGTTTGTGTATTTAAATATACGTGAGATTATGGATGTAAGGGAGAGTGATAATGTTTTGTGCGAATGTAATAGTATCACTTGTATATTGTACGATGTAAATATGCAATAAAGATTTTATGGAAAAAAAGACTGCTTCAATACTAAATTGGAATGATATGAAATTATATCTTTTAGCCAGTCAGCACACCTGTATCTGGATTGTTATCCTCCTCACCTTTTCAGTATTGTGCATTTTTGCAGAGGCACCTTTTAAGCATTTAAAGCCAATGTGGATTCAATTTCACTGTAGAAAACTATGCACAAAGTAATTTTTAATTGGACAATAGTATTATGCGAAAAGCTCTTTCAGTGACTTTATCAAATATGTGGCATTGTCACCAAACCCCTCAAACCATAATTTCAGATCACCATTAGCAGTGTATTAAATTGGATGGAAATAATTGGACCATTTTAAGTGAAGGAAAAAGGCAAATGCATTCTTGTTATGTTTTTTTTTGGCCAGAGAAATCTATAAGAAAATTTACCTTCTTACTAACGTTATGTCATTTGTTGAAAAGAGTATGGAATATGTTGTATGTTGTATTTTCATGTGATTCTTATTGTGATTTACATTATTTAATGGACATCACATCAAACAGGTGTCATGCAGGTTCAATTTTCAGTTAATATAATCACATCCACACATGATATTGATTCATTTGGTTTTGTGCCTTCATTTTGCACACTGAAGTATGATGAATTTTTGTAATACAGATGACATGTAAATTTTAATGACATTAAATGCTGCTTCTATTGGTATACATTGAATAGATATTTTATCATATTACATTAATATAAAAACGATACTGAACCATACCAGATAGGTGTCATTTAAACAAATGTCTTGTGTGATCTTTACACTTTATGCCCGTGCATTAAACTAGGCAGAAATATTGCATTATGGTGAAGTTTGTTCCTAAAATTCTAAAACTGAATGTCAATTCTGGTCTAATTTATTTTCAATATTATAATATATTTTCAGGTAAGAAAGACATCCTGGTTTTTATGGACTGTTTGACAAAATGGTTGAAGGTCTAATGAGTCCCTTAAAATCAACAATTGCTATGCTATAGATGTTGACAACATTTCTTTCCACCCATCATCTCCTAAATAGATATATTATGAATTGGGGAAGATAAATCTGCAATAGACTAAATGATTTGTTTCACACCAATATGGGACCTGATCATTAAAATATCATCCAATGACATCAAGTCAAACTTACATATACAACACTCTGTATGTAAACGACTATGCTCGAAGAACCTTATCAGAGTTATGGGTTTGGGGAAACAAAACAACAACCTTTTTGAATCCACTAAATATGCAACTGGAATTAAAAGTTTCATTTAGAGCATATAATACAATATTCTTCATTAGAATATGTTAACTAATTTTAAAATATGTCATACACTGACAAGCAGATTATCAGACTCATTTTGTCAGTTGTATAAAAGAAATAAAAGAGCTAAAACATGAACAAAAACTCCTGCATAAAATACAGAATTGTAGAGAATAGAACTTATGCTTAAAATGTTGACTTAAGAGTTTCTTGTATTCAATATTCAAGCAAGAATGAATTAGACAAGCACTGTTTCCATTTACTCACATTTGTTGTCCAGGGACATACACTGGAGAAAATTGAGGTATATATTTTCTTGCCGTGCGGTTTTTTTTGACCAACGATTTTGTAAAAAGCAATCAAGCTTCATTTAAAATCTAATACCTTAGATAAGGTAGGGCATCTTCTATTCTTCGCTTGTAAGCTTAGTCTGGGTCCCTCTTTTTTATACTCCCTGCGTGGCAGTCTGCTATAAGGAGCATACAAATAGAGAAGCAGACTAGCATTGACAATATTATGAATATTGGCTTTCCTTAATCTCGCGTGCTCTCATGTGACTTCCATTTAGTTCGGCAAGATGTCGTCCAGATGTTTAACGCAAATGCTTGTTGCATTAGAAAGTGATATCCAGATTAAAACAGCATACACTAAGAATTATTAACCACGAAAGTGAAATAAGCAGAGAAGAGATAAGAAAGTGAAATAAGCAGAGAAGAGATAAGACAGAACACATAAGAGAAGCTGTAGATCAAGCTTTAATGAAAAATGGTAAAAATAATTCCAGTGACTGGAATATGGCATGTTTATTGGGATTGCAGTTTGACTTCTGATTGCGTGATTGTGCAGACAGCAAAAGTAAAGTGAATAGTCCTTTCATGCCAGGGTTTAAGATTTAAAAAAAAACAAGTTGCCCTTCTTTTCCACAAGATATATGTACAACACATTATCACCTGTTACGACCCTGTCATTGAAGTTTGTGTGTGTGTGTGTGTGTGTGTGTGTGTGTGTTAAAAGATGACTTTTGTATAAATCTTTTTTTTCTTCTTTATATGATTAAATGTAATTATCATTATGATTATGTTGGCATGGTTCTAATATGCTGTTAGAAACTTCGTGTTTACTTAAATCTTGAATGTGACTCATTAAGCACGAGCTGTGTATCATAGTAAATTTTTCGAAAGCAAACATTCAAGAATAGCTATGGAAACTGTTGGCTGATACTTGATCAGGCTTTCCTAATGTCCAGATGCATTGCGAAATTACACGTGTGGTGCACCGTGCGTATGTGCATGAAATGACGTATTAGCTTTGTTTATATGCTTAAATATTTGTAAGAAAGGCACAGTCACTGTCTGAGTAAATGACAGAATCGTAGTCGATTTTAACATCTTAGAGTCCCACAGCTTCTATTACCTTAAAAATACATTTTTGTACGAGTTTTAGTATAAGTTGTCTGCTCGTGTGTCTACGTAGAATGACATGTTTTGTTAGTGGAGCTAAATGTACTTTGTCATTCTAAATAAATTTTTTCCCTGAGGACAACACTACTGGTTTGGACAAAGACATTTTCTGAAAATCTAAATTGCAACGTAACAATACAAACTGCTTCATTCTATAAATTCTGGATTCTTGTGTTAGCCTTCATCTGACGTCATCATCAGCCATCTTGGACCGGATCTGATCTTCAGAATGTCAATTTAGAACTTTTCACATTACTTATGTGCTTTATATCTTTAGAACAAACAATTTGGATCCTTGTCATAATTCGCAAGTCTTGTCACATATTTACTTTTTTCCATGTTTTCTAAGGAAAAAATATTTTTGTTAAAATTTACAAAGCTTGTTGTCCTCACTTTTTCTTTGTGTTACTTTGAACGAGCCGATATGTAATATAAAGAAATTGGGGGTTCGAACGTGATATTTGAAATTAACCGAAAAATTGAAATTTAAATTAGTTCCGCAAAATATATAATTTCTCTAGTTCATTTTATTTGAAATCTTAATGAAAACAACACTTTCATTCACAATATAATCAAAAGTAGAACCATTTTGAAGTTTAATCAACAATGTTTTGAAATTTTGAAAATGTATATCGAGCTTAAAAGGTGATTCGAGATAAGACATGTTCAATTTTAGATAGAAAAATTTCAATTAAAAAAAGACAAAATGCAATTTGAAAACAAAAAAGAGCTGGAAGCAATGCAAATAAAAGTTAAGGAATGTATTTTGCGAGGTTATTCCCTGAGGTTTATCGACAAAAATTCATTCTTTCCAGAAAATCAACCGACAAGACTTAATTCGAATTTGCATGCACAACAGTTTGATAGGTAGTGCTCTTCTAGTAAAGTCAATAAAGATTACGAAAGTCTCAGGTAACTCGTGTTCGTTGAATAGTTTAGAAACTGTTCATGGCGACATTATGATGTATCTTTACGAGAATGACATTTAAACAATGGAAAAGCTGTTATTGCTGTTGAAACGTATTTCTTAACTTCATAGTTCTTATTGTAAGCAAATGTTTCACTGAGCAGTCTACTGATAGAATGTTGTTTCATGGAAATATGACTCAATAAAGCTCAATCTGGCACAAAGTCTAAAAATAAAGACTCCGTTAGACTTGATTCAAAATCCTTGCCTCTACATACGTCTACTTATTGTAAAAACAATGACACGTTATTTCTGATTGCTTTATATTTAAATTGCGGCATCACAGTCAAGATAATCCTATCCCAAATGCTCTTATTTCTAAGAGGTCAAGGTCATATATTGAAAATAAATACATATATTGGGTTTTATAAACCTCATTCTGATTGTGTTTTGGAGAATTGTGATCCAGTCATGTCGAAGGGTTCTGTATCACTCTTAGGTGATTTAGCCAATCCTAACGCTATTAGAATTTTAAGGGATACATGAGCTCAGAGTTTTTTAGTTTCAGGTGTTTTGCCTTCTTCTGAGAAGACCTGTTCTAATGATTGTGTTTTCTTTCAGGGAGTAGAGTACGGCTTTGTTAATGTTCGTTTCCATTCTATTAGTTTGTCATCAGATTTAGTTTCAGGACATGCGACCGTCGGTGTGGTGTATACTTTACCCGTTGAGGGTGTTCATTTGTTGCTAGGCATTGACTTAGCTGGGGACAGGGTTGTGGTAAATCCACTTGTAACTGACAAACCTTCTTTGGATCAGAAAATGAATCTTGTTGAAAAGAAATCCATAATTTATGTTCATCTAGTTCAGTTGTTATAGCTATGGCAAAAAAGCATTTCAGAATGATTTTGATAAGGAATGTGTTCCTTTTAGTGACATATGCATTGGTCAGGCTTTTGATGAGATCACTTTCATTTCTAATTTGGATCAGTCAAAAGGTATTGATCATAGTGATACTGTTAAGAATATTCATTCCTTTTTTATCTGATCAGGGTGATAAACAACAATCACTTGTCGTTGAACAGGAGAAGGATCCTGAAATAGCATGTTTTTGTTTTCAGCGTGCCGTTAGTGAAACTGGAGCAACAGAAGTACCTGTATGTGACGTCATTAAAAATGAGGAAGTGGAGACCTTCCGAGGTGCCTGCTAGTGACGAATGGTCAATAAAATATCATATTATCGTTCCAAAACCTTGCAGACAGGAAATACTTTATTCGGCCCATGAAACTCCTATGGCTGGTCATTTGGGGATAAATAAAACAGAATTTTCTGCACTTAAGATTTTATAGCCCTTGCAAAGTAAAGAAGAAAGTGAATGAGTTAAATTATAATATTAGTACTCTGGTCTAAGTATATAATTAGAGTACAGCTGTTTTTCAAGAAATAGCCAAGTAAATAATGCAATTAAGTAGCGAAATTGCACGTGTCCTCCGTGCGCGTGTACATGAAACGAAGTATTAGCTTCGTTTATATGATTTGGTATTTTGTAATAAATTCAGTCATTCTTTTCCGGAGATCAATACTACTGGTTTGGACAAAGACATTTTCTGAAAATCTTCTAAATTGGAATGGAACAATGCAATCAGTTCTTCACTGTGTAAATTCTTGATTTCTTTGTTTGCCTTCGACAGACTTCATCATCCACCATCTAGGACCAAAACCGAACTTCATACTGTGTCAAGTTAATACTGTTCACATGACATTTGTGGTGGATATCATCTTAGAACAAACAATTTGGATCCTTTCAGTAAATCGTAAGTGTTGTTTCACATATTTAATTTTTTATGTTTTACAACGACATGAAATATGTTTGTTAAAATTTGGAAAGATTGTTGTCTTCACTCTTTCCTTGTGTTACTTTGACCGAGCCGATACGTAACACACCGAAGAAATTTCTTTTACAACAAAGAAATCTGTAAATTTGCAAAGACAAATCTATTAATTGGAATAATTTGGTTTTTAGCTTTCTTGCAAGGAAAGAAAGTTCTAAAAGTTAAATTGTAACTTATTATGATGGATCATTAGCCTCTTTGATTTTTTAAAAAAAATGTAAAGTACAATAAAACCGTTGATAAAACACATTATATGACGGTAGAGTAACTCAGTCGCTTAGAAAGATGTAATTGTTTTGTTTGTTTTTTTTTGTCTTGGCTTATACATAAAAATGTTAGTCTATAATATTGCTACAAAGAGAATATAAGTAGACTGTTAACATTACGACTTTAAACTAAAAGGAAAACGAATGCGAACAATGCATTTGTGTGTTAATTGTGTTTACTGTTTTATACTTTTTGAGAGAGAGCATATTGTTCAAGTTGCAATATCATATTTCAAGCTGAAGACGTATCGTTCAGATGAAAATTGGTCAGTATTTTACCCGACATTTTGTATTTGATTCCCAGTTCTGACACCAAGAATTGTAACCCTTAATTTTACACATATAATTGACTAGATAGGCAGTGTCATTTTAAAGAAATCTCATTTCATCAAATCAAAGGGGAGGAGTGGAGGGAAAAGTAGATACTGTTTTGTTTATGAATTAATGTTTAGTTTATGAATTTAGTTTCTCTTTTATGTTTTTAAATCTATTACAATAGTTAAAGATTGCAATTAAATATAACTAACCAGTTCACTATTATTAGAGACGTTTGGCCTAAATAAAATAAACTTGTGTAATTAATGGATTATGAATTGAGCAAAATATAATTATCCTTTATAATTATTTATGATATAAGTGAATCTGATATTTTGCTAATAAATGTTGAAGAAAAAATTATCTAGCCTTTATTTCAACCTTTCTTTGACTGATGAGAAGACAAAATATAAACATGTGGTTTGTAATATCTCTTCAGGTTTTTCTCAGAATGGCTTTAATCAAAATATTACAAAGTAGCAGAAACTTAGAAAGAAGAAAGTAAAAATGATAAATCTTTTCGCTAACATGGATTAAAAAGTAATATTAAGAAATTTATTGCTGTGTATACTATCTACCCTGTAAACATCAATCATGATTAAATATGACAAGCAAATATCAGCCCGCGTGATGAATGGACACAACTGTCAGCGAACAATAAACTCTTTGCTTAAACATACTTGCAGGATGTTAGATATATAGGTCATTTTATTACAAAGCAAGCTAACCTTGGAAAATGACAATGGATATTTTAAGCGTGCCGAGTTTGTAATGGATTCGGCCGACATAAAGAAGCCAACTTTGGTTCCCTAGTATTCTTTTAAATGTGCCTAATGTTTATATTCCTTTAACAAAGTCGTTTGACATTCGTATGCGTGTGTTTGACAGCCATCGTTTTGTTTATCGCGTTTAATTTATTTACCACACATTTCTTCTTTTCAATTAAGAGCAAATCCTTTTAAAAATGCATTTTCTTGAATATTTTCACATGGTCAACAGAGTTAAAAATAGATCTAATAATTAAGTACCTATTACCTACTGATTGCAGTCTAATGCAGATGTTTTAATTTCATTTAACTGCCACAAATGTTTATACTGGTCCACCTTCTCAGGCAAAAATATGTATCTGTTGATATTCAAGAAACTATTCTTCATTCAGTTTTGTTTAGAGTTCCATTAATTCCTCCACCATGGCAGCCCTGACCTGAACTGATCCAGCATGCTGTATTGGTTCACACGCATTACTACCAGCAAACCTTAAAACATCAGATTTTGTTCTATGCCTAGGTTTTCACGGCTCGTGCCCAGATAGAAGTGTCTTTAGTACATTTTGTGTGTTACAGCACTTGCATTCTACTAACAGAATATAAATTAGAAGTCCAGTATTTGCTATTGAGTTTATGGTGCACGAGTTTGGTAAATGGAGATAAACACATTCCTCCTGTTTTCTTGAATGCTAAAACAATATATATATATATATATATATATATATATATATATATATATATATAAAGAATACAAATCATATGGCGAATAACAACCCTCTCAAGCGTACTGGATCCACCAAGGGATCACGTTTGTCAGGGATTAATTAAAATAGATGCAATAAACTGACGACGAACAGTACGAAACTAGTAACTAACTAGCCTAAGCGCTTTCGACTCTTAATGAGTCTTTTTCAAAGGCAAATACAAAACATAGTTACGACAAACAAATAAACACAAAAACGTTGCGTTTGTAAACCTCTACATTTCTATCTTCACATGTGCTAAAACTATAAATACAACCAGCTTGTATAGACTAGTTGCGGAAACTGAAAACGTTGTATAATTCCCTAAAAGTCTACAAGCCAAAGCAACATCTATTTTTACTTTGTGTACATATGTAACGCAGATTATATCCCGGATATTTGGTTCTATACCGGTTATTCTTATAGTAAAAATTGAAGGATAAGAAGATTTAGAAAATGTTAAATTCTACTAGTGCATAGTTTTCATTTTCTAGTCTTCTTGGTTTAGACCGCTTGGTTTCAATGTTCTAAGGCGGCGTATCCAGTATGATTCCTTTTCCTTCCTGGTTTCGGAACTCCAGCTGTGGTTGTTGGCAATAGCGATAAGTATTATATCACTGAAAGTGTGGCCAGGGGAGGAGAAGTGTTCTGCGACCGGGCTTCTGTACAGCTTTTTTGTCATCCAATCAGATCTATGAAGGTTTATCCTTATGTGTAGCGTTTCAGTTTCTCCCACGTACTGAAGGCCACAGATCTTACATGTGATGAGATAAATCACATTCACTGTTTTGCACGTTTTGTTTGGACCATGTATGTTTAGTTTTTCTTTAGTCACTGTGCTAGTGAATGTCTTGGTCTCTATCATATGTTGACAGGTTTTGCATCTTTTATCGCCACAGGGTCCAGATTGACTAGGTTGGTTTTGACTAGCGATTGTTGTTAGCTTGGCCCTGACTAGGATGTCCTTTAGGTTTTTTGGTCTCCGGTAAGCTACTACAGGTTTGTTCGGAAGTATTAGGTTTAGTATGTCTGACGATTGCACGGTTGGCCAGTGGTTTGCGATGATTTTACCTACTTTGGGATTGTCTGGGTGATAGCTCAGAATAAATGGTATCCTATCAACCTTTTCTTTCTGTCCATATCTGAGCAGGTCATCACGGTTTGTTTGTTTGGCCCTTTGGATTGCCTCCGCAATCAGGTCTTTGTCGTAGCCTCGGTAAATTAAATGTTTAGCCAGCTCTTCAGACCTTTCTAGGAATCTTTCATCGTCGGAGCAAATTCTGCGTATCCTCAGTGCCTGGCTATATGGAATGTTCTTAATGCAGTGTTTTGGATGACAGCTGGTTGGGAGAAGATACTGGTGTTTGTCGGTTGGTTTCGAGTAGATGTCTGTGTGTAATTTGTTTTCCACCAGTCTGGTTGTTGTGTCCAGGAAAACATGGTTTGAGTTGGAAATTTCTGCCGGGAATTTTATTGAAGGATGGAAGTTGTTTGCCTTTGAAATGAAGTCATCCAGACTTTCTCTTCCATACTGCCACTTCATTTCTATATCATCGATAAAGCGTACCCACTGGTATGGTGTACGCTCAACCGATGCTAAGAGCTTTCCCTCAAGTTTTCCCATGAAAATGTTAGCATACGAAGGGGCCATTTTAGTACCCATTGCAGTTCCATTGATTTGTAGGTAGTTTTCTTCATTAAATTCAAAGCTGTTGAGTGTTAGGACAAGCTCCAGGAGTTGGATTAAGAAGTGTGTGGGTGGATTGTTTACAGTTCTTGTTTCCCATGCTTCGCTACATGCCTGTAACCCTTCGTTGTGCGGTATGTTGGTGTACAAAGATGTGACGTCTAAGGAAGCAAGTAATGTATCTGGCAGTAATGGTTCACTAGCTTTGCTTTTTATGAGATAATCTGTCGTGTCTTGAAGATATGATGGTAATTTGTGGACATGTGGTCTCATAAAATGATCTAAATATTCTGATATCCTTTCTGTGGGGTGCCCGTTACCTGAGATTATAGGTCTGCCAGGGTTTCCTTGTTTGTGGATTTTGGGTAGAAGATAAAATCTACCTGCTCTTGGGTTTTCTGGGCTTAAGTAGTTTTTGGTTTGCTGGTCTATGTGTCCGCTTTGGTACGCCTCGTCAATAACATTAGTGATGATTTTTGCATATTCCAGCGTTGGATCATGGTCCTGTTTTTGGTAGAACCTAGCGTCACTTAGTTGTCTACTTGCTTCACTAATGTAGTCTTCCCTATTCATAACGACAACAGCGGAACCCTTATCTGCAGGCTTAATTATTATGTATGTTCTGCTTTTCAGACAACTAAGTAACGCTAGGTTCTACCAAAAACTGGACCATGATCCAAATAGAACTTACGGGTTATGAATATAATCAAAGCGTTAATCATATAATCAAAAATTCAAATTCAGGTTAGAATCTTAAAGTTCCATTATGGAAGGAAATGACATAAGATGAGGTCGTTGTACTGATGGCAGCAGTACCTCGTTCAAAGAATTTATGTTCTGTTTTGGAATTCCAGAATAAATTTGCACGAAATATTTTTTCTCCCAGAACGTTTATAAAAAAGCACGTAATTTTTTTTTCTTCAGAGAAAATTAATTAAATGAACTTCAAAACAAACTGGCATTCATATCAAAACACAGAGCCGTTAAAGGTGCTATTTGCGACTAAACTGATAAATAAAGAATGAGTATTAAACCCAATTTATATCCTATAATAACCCTATCAAAATGTCAGATTCTCACGCAAGAAATAAATAAAAAGATGTCGTTTACAAACATGACCTTGGTAATAACCAATCATCTTTCATTTACAAAGATCTCAACCAAGGGTGAGCAAAAATAGATATAAAATAATCTTAATCGTCATAATCAGGTCAAAAAGTAAGTCTGAATTTCTTAAAAATAGTTCAAATTCTGTAAATAAATTTATGACTATAATTACTTGCAATGAAATAAAATTAAATTATATATACCACACATTACTTCAATTACGTATTCGGAAAAATATAAACAAATCTGTTACGTTAACTATATTATAAATCTATTTACATTATCATATGGGAAAAATGTCATGTCACATTCTTCTTAAAGTAAAAGTATCATTAAACACTTTTGTTGACACACCTATTCCTGTACCAGCATATATAGCTAGTAAGGACTTAGCTGTGACATACACGACATCAATCAAACACTAAACAGTGTTGCGTGCCACTCACTCTTTAGTTGTGGTTTTTTGTATTATTTAAATATTACAAATGTTTGAGGAATTGCTCTATTTTCTGTTCGTCAGATCGTTAAAGTTTTACTTCACCCAAGTTGTTTGGTGGAGATATGCTTTTTTCCCATTCTTTGTGCTGGCAGTGGGCCTGATTTATCTCTATCATTGCTTGAACGTAGGATTAAACTCCCTACCCTGAGAACTATGTTTTCTAGGCCTGGTTTCTTCTCCTTTAGTCCCAATCAGTAGTTATTTATTTTCCACGAAATTTTTATTTTCAACGGCGCGAAATGATGCACAGACACCTGTAAGCTAATCTCTTTCCTATTTTTTTGTATAATCTTGACGGACACCTTGTACGAACGAGATTAAATCCTCGTCGCAGCAGCAAAATTACACCATCGTTCTTGTTCTGGAAAATATATAGAATTGAGACGAATGTGAGCATGACATAAACTCAAATTATCGAAAATGTGATTATTTCATGTTTGATGTTCATTCCCTGCCATTAAGATATAATGCTACGACAAGTACCTTAGAAGTTTGCTGCCTAGGATTGTAGGGACTCTCTACGACGTTGCTTGATGAGAACAGGCAAACTGCATAATGTGAATTCGGTTTTGCTCAATGAACCGTTTAACTCCTGCATGTTTACAGATGAAAGTGTAACTTTGGAAATCCTAATGGTAGACACACATTGGTATACTGACCATCCGCTACGGCTCAAACTCCGTCCATTATGCATATGTCATGTAGAGGAGAATTTCTCTCACGCGAGTGGTCTTGACACGTTTAAACACTGTTCGTACATTAAAGCATACACCAAATATACCGAAAAGGGGAAGCATAATTTCATGACTAGAATGGGTGAGAGTATGCCGTAAGGCGAGGACTTTGTTCTTTATTCTGACTGTGACCCTGACTGAACTTTGTTTCAAATATATAAGCATACAAAAGAAGCTAATACGTCATTTAAAATACACGCGCACGGATGACACGGGTAATTTCGCAATACATCTGGACATTAGGAAAGCCTGACCAAGTATCAGCCAATTGTTTTCATAGCTATTCCTGAATGTTTACTTGTAACGAATTTGCCTTCATACACAGCACCTGCACATATGAGTTACATTTATTACCTAAGTAAACATGATGCTTATAATGATATTTTAGACTCGTGCCAACATAGTCATAACAATAAATACATTTAATGAAATATAAATGAAATAAAAAGTTTTATACATAATTTATTTCTTAACACTCACACACATAACTACAAGGTCCTAACACATAGTACTGACTTGTGGTAATTAATTAACATTAATTTGTTTCACGGTTTGATTGCGCTGAGCAGCAGAGAGGGTGAACCCTACAACAATATATTTGCGACAAAATCGATTAAAGCCTCAGAATGCCAATGGAGCCTTCCTACGAAATCTCATATTTTAACCAAAAAAAAATTAAAGGTCCCATCTTAGCGATTTTGTCGTGAATACATTGTCATAACCACACTCAAATTGCTGCCATCTACGTCTACAAATTTTTGCGACAGAATCGATTAAAGCCTCAGAATGCCAATGGAACCTTCCTACGAAATCTCATATTTCAACCAAAAAAAAAATAAAGACCCCATCTTAGCGATTTTGTCGCAAATACATTGTCATAACCACACTCAAATTGCTGCCATCTACGGTCGCAAATATGTTGTCATTTCACCCTCTCTGCTGCTGATTAATACAAATTATTTAACCAATATTTGTTAGCTTTTCACAAACAGACTAATCGATAATACTTCACCACGTAGATCAATTAAATTATTTGACTGATCGGTGAGTGTAAAATTAATTCTGGTTAGTGAATCATTTTGACATTGCATATAGACTGGATTAGTCGGATTCTCAACAATTAAAAATCCGGGGGGTGCTGTTGGTGAAAATGAATAAAGAATGTAACCTTGTCGGGCTTGATTTGATTGTTCCATATTAATTTGATAACTTCCTTCGATTACATCACACGTTAAATTAAGTGCGATCACCGATGAAATATCCACATTGTTCGGTGCGATATGTCTACCGTCGCCGTCGGGAGAATTATTATAAGTGAGGATAATAGGCTTCGGCTGGCTATCTTTCCATGATTGATAGATTTTATTAAATCCTTCGTCGATGGCAGTTCTGAGTTTTTTCTTTAACTCGGGAACATTATATCCTGGTAATTTATAATTTGGATTTTCATTTATATTTTTTTTATAATCTTGAGCTGAGCTAGTTTTTGAAATTGGGTTATTTTCATCAGTGAAGAGATTAGTAATCCTCGAATTAAATATTTCCATGTCATCGATGATTTTATTACCCGCGGCGACTACACTAGTAAACTCAGCTTGTGTAAGAAAGCCAGATCTTAACGAGGGTAATAACGACAAAAAATCATTATTCATTCTATCAAGGATGTGATCTTTAATATCTACAAATGTTGGACTTGTTTCATGTATTTCCAGAATTTCACCTTCCTGTGGGATATAATCATTAAAAAATGGAATTCTCCACACATCTTCACCATATTGATTCTTACGTCGATATCTTTTTGTGAAGTTTATATCCTCGAATTTTTTATATCCTTTTGATGGATTTTCAGGTCCTATTTCATCAGTGACGTAATCAGATTTTACAGGCTCGGGCGTGGAATTACCAGCACTTCTAGGTGGATCTTCGGGCCATCCTAATACTGTTCTTATTGAACTGTTATAAATATCTACAACGTACCCAGGAGAGCCTATTTCAATTGTAGATGATAGTGTTGGTTCATGAACTGTTATCGCAATTTTTGATTCTTTTTTAGTAATGGATTTTATTCTACGTTGTAATTCATTATTAATTTGCTCAATTTGATAGGACCCAGTTGGTATTGAAACAACGTTCCAATCTGGAGTGTCATCTTTTTTATTCCTATATGCAAACACCAGAGAATTATTAGGTCTCTGACCGCCAAATGGAACCGATCTGATATTAGGCCAACTATGATACACTCGTAATTTTGCCAACGCGATTTCCTTTACTGAAACAGGCGAGGGAAAATTCACACTGAATTTAGGGTTTGTTGACGATATTGATATCATGCTTGTTTTCCGCGGAGTGGTATTTTCTGCTATCCGCTGAAGTAGTTGAATCTCTTGCGACATTATTATTATTTACAATGTCTAATTTTGCAATAGATGAAAAAACGCTAGCGTTTTTAATCGTAGTATCATAAATACGTATCATCGCGGAGAATTCGTCTTCGGTAATTATCGTATCATCAATCGATGATGACATCAACGAGGATAATTGTGAGTAACCGTTAGATACTGCTTGATGTTTTACTATATAGTCGTTAAGTTTTTCTTGAGAACACGAGGATATTTTTTTAGTAATAGCATTTGCAAGTCCAGCAAATGTTGTCACCGCGGAAATAGCAATTGGGACAGCAATCGGAGCTACCATTGTTACTGAAGATAGTATAATACCAGCACCGGCCATTATACCAGATACCGAGTATACTGTAACATCAATTGCGGTAATTCTCCTGCGATACTTTTTAATTTTTATTTCATATTCATCAATGAGTGTTTTGAGTTTTGTTAAGAAGTCTTTGACGGTATCATAGCGATATTGCGATGATGGAATCATATTATTTTAAAACCTCAAGTGGTTTTTAATTGTTAAAAATTCTAATTTAGATCAGCTACAAACTCCATGTACCATACAAATGATGTCTTATTTAAATTAGGATCAGTGCTTGTTATTGTAAACCGTTTGTATTCACCCACGTCAATAGTCGTTGAAATCACGTTGTTGTATCCATATGAAGTCGATGATGATATATTAAACTGATTCAGTGACACTATTGTTAATCGATAAATACCCTTGTTTGACACAGTGAGGGTTACTGTATTCTTTTTAGGTTCCCAATCTAATGATCCAGAGAGAACTGTGTATATCATATTTATGATATTTCTCTCATGAGGAATCTTTATTCTTTCAAGTAGCGGAAGATTGTCTGTTTTAAATTTTGTAATATCCTCGATAGATTTTTTAATACTATTAATGCTATCTCTAATAATACTAAATCCAGCATCATTAATATTTTTAATACTAGCTTTAATTTCATCAAAATTGGATTTAATTTCAGCGAGAGATGGAGAGGTTACCGCTGGTGTTCCAAAGAATTTATTGATAATATTTCTACGAAGGGAAGTATATGTTGTTATATGTTTTTCAAGTTCTTCATTTAAATTTTTTAATGCATCTGTGATTGTAGAAACGAGTACACCCGGTTTGAGTTTTCCATCATTTGAATATAACACTATTGTATCTTCAACGACGTCACGTCTTCGTATTAAGACATCATCCAATGAAACATTACTAGATTTCAATTTGCCCTGGCGATCTTGAAATACAACTATTTCCCCAGGATCTACACTTGACAAATTTAATGTCTCGGCGATTTCATCTTCGATTATTTTTTTTACACTTTCGACAGCGAATTTGCTATCGGTTTCTGTTTTTTTTGATTCTGATAAAGGTCGTCCCCAAATATCAATCATTATACGAAAATGCTACGTTTTTCTAAATCATAACGCTATCGTTTTTGCCATTGCCTGCTAGTATATTCATTAACAACAACTTGTGGTGGTTTTCTTGGAAATTTAGATATCTCTGCAAGGACATTTAATACTCACGACCGCATATCGGTGGATCATTTAACTGTTGTGTTGGTAGCGTGGAATAAAAAATTGGAGATGACTTTGTTATTGTGGATACATATCGCATGAATTCTTTTGGTGGAGCTAATCCATATGAATCAAAATAGACAATTCCACGTGGATCAATTGCATATGCGACCCAATGAGTTCCTTTTCCGCTGCTGTTATCGAGATTGATAATACCCGTTTCATTTTTCATTGGTTTTGACGGTAATTGATCTCTCATGAAAACTCCTCTAAAGTTTTTTATTGATAATGATTTTACAGCATCAATTAAATCAAAATTGGACATTGGTGAAAATCCTAGGGATTTTTCCACTAATAAGCCGTTCCTGGTATTCTTAGGCCCGTGCCCTTGTACCAATTGTGTGGAGTTCCTGGTAGTCTTAGACCCTTTCCTTTTTTTTTATAGCCTTTCCCAGTAGCTTTTTTCAGGGCCATTCCTGCAGCAGTACCAACGGCTCCTAACGCTGCCGCCTTCGCAACCGCTGGGGCAGCCGCTGCAATCAATGCTGGAATAGCAGCTAACAGCGGGAATATTCCACCCGATTTTATCATACTGGCGATAGCTGCTTTCGAAAAATCAATTTGAACTCCTCGTTTGTTCTTTAGCGCATCATTGAAATGTTTTATTTGACGATCTGTCAGTGATAATTTATGTGCACCACCGGACATTTGAGTGGGTTTCAGCGTTATTGTAGTTCCACATTCTTTAGCCGACTTTGATTTCAATTTCTTGACCTGACCATCAGTCAACTGGACATTAACAATACTATATGTCATTCTATTCTAAAATGTAATTTACACTTTCAATTGATCTTATTGTGAAAATCCTAACTACATGTTTTCCACTGGTGCATCAATAAGTCTCATTCGTCCGCCAACTCCTTCTAACAACATTGATTTATCACTGAGAATGACAGCAACTGCTCTATAATCGGCTATACCAGCAGGGCGTTGTACCCGAGCTTGGAAGTATATATCAACAACAGATTGTCTCATCATGTCAAGATGTTCCAATGAAAAGTAATAAATCGGATAGTGTTTTTCAAAATCAATTTGCGATATTTGCAAACCAGTATCAACATTTTGATCACGACCCATATACGACAATATTCTATGATATACACGAGCTATGTTGTTGTTTTCATAATTAAGCTGTACAATCTCTGCTGGCTCTTGTTGTCCGTTTATTCTCAACGAAACTTCACTTACCCCTAATTTATCAAATATCATATGACTAGATAATTGACGACTCACTCGATTTGCATCCTGTAACGCTATAAAGATATGACGTGGAGCTGAAACACCTTGTTTTGATGCTAAGTGCCATGTAAATGTGCCATTTACATTATCCTGCTTCGTATCAGTCGTTGTTGTTAGCCAACTTAGCAATGATTTTCCACCTGTGTCCATAAACGATAGTAATTCTTGCTCTATTGTAACTGCTGGTGTCAAGACGGGCATCCATAAAGTCAATTTATTTAAAATGACTTTACCATCAACAACACCATTAGCACGCCAGATTGCATCATTGTCATTCTCCTTTCGCACTAACACGACTGTATGCTTTGCTCCATAGATGACTTTTCTGACATTTCTACAGAATCCGAATATATGATGTAACGGAATTGCACATGAAAACCGTCGATGCTCTCCTTTCAATGCTCCCTTTCGTGTTGCAAATCCTAGATTGAAATTATCATTGACCCTTTTTAAAATGTCGAATCCAGCAGCGCCTGGTCTATCTTCACGGTCTGGATTAGCATCGAGTTGTTGATCAGCTTCTGCAGTAGCTTGCGCAGTTCGTACTTTAACAAATTGATAATGGTTCGGATGATCAGAAGTATCCTTAGCAAACATCATAGACGGACCAGCCGACCTTGTATAATCATCAGAATATCTCGCAAGTCCGATTATTGTTGTTGCAATATCAACATCTTGTTCTATTGATTCAATTTCTTTTCCATCAATGATATATCTTGCACTGTTAAATAGCGCCATAATGCCATTATTTACGAAACCAACTCGGATATTTTGGTTATCCTCATATGGCGTATCAGCTGCATCATCTGTTACAAGTTTTCCTTCTACTTCAATAAACGCCTCACACGGCAAAAAGTATCTACTTGTATCTTGAACTTGAAGTTCAACTCTCCCCTTTGATTAGGCTCTCTTGCAGGATAGGCATAATACTGATAGTTAATTTTAGAATCATCTTTATTCACCGGTGCCGCCATATCAAACGCTGGATCAGCAATTTTTTTAAATGCCATTTATACTAAAACGTATCGTTTTTCTAAATCATTTTCTTTTTCGATTTCCTCCAAGACCGCTTCCCGCTATCATACTTGCAATATTACTACTATCTGGTGAAGTCATTGCTAATGATGCTAGTTTTTGTTCCACTGCGTTATTTATCACTTTACTGACATTTGCAGGCATCATTGTTGTTGAAGGTAGCGGTGGTGGTGGTTTTCGTCCGAATCTAGATTTCACCAATGACGTTATTCTATTCTTTGCGGTAGAAAAGGCCGTTCCTGCAAGATCTCCAACAGCGTTAATTCCCTTATTACGAATAACATCAATGGCTTTCATCGCTAATTGTTTAGCAATTGGTGCTACTTTTGGGGCTATTCTTGTGAATAAACCAGCCATGGTATTTCCAAGGCCGTCACCGTAGTATGCCTTATAAACGGGCAATCTTGAGTTCACTACATACACGTTTGTTGGTTTATTGTGATTATAGTGTACTATCATCTTATTTGAAATGACTTTGTAATTTCTAAATACAATTTCAATCACTAAATTCCCCCGGAATTCCGTCCATTAACTCATCCAAGAGTTCTCGATACGTATGAATATCAATTATCCCACCTTGGAATAATCGTCTGCAAATATCAAATGCTTCATTAGTTATTTCGACTGAGTTATTCCCAGCTCGCTTACCTCCCATAAGAACCTCAAGTCGTGATATATCATTAATGATATTACTAGGACACATATGAGAATCATGATGAGAACTTCCATAACCCTTTCCTGAAGTACTTTCTGGTTCGGAAACGTTTTGAATTTCTGGAGATTGTCGACCTTGACCTCGACCTCGACTTCGACCTCGACCTCGACCTCGACCTCGACCTTGTTGTTGTTCTTTTCGTTGTTCTTTTAGTTGTTGTTGTTCTATACCATACGCATCAACTCCCATTTTAAAAGCTCTGTATTCCAATGTATCCTTTTTTAATTTTCCGGGTTCATTTTTATTAATTTTAAATAACCAATCCACCCAGTCATCTCGTTTTATTGTGTTTTTTTTATACTCGTCTTTTAAAAATTTCCCCCTGTTATAATAACTTTTGACAGCAAGGTCACCAAATTTTATATAGTCTTCATTTTTCAACAATTGAATTCGTCTGATTTCTTCTATAGCTTCATCAGTGAATTTCTCGTTAAAAGGAACACTTTTTTTAGTGGAAACACTAGCATCTTCAACGGGGTTATCATCAGTATCAATATTACCCATTTGTTGTATTTCTCGCTGAGTTTGTAACTCACCTGAAAGCTGTTTTATTCCCTCGTGAGTTTTTTCAGTTTCTGTAGCAATCTTTCCTAATACATCAATAATAGGTACTGCTCCCTCTTTAGGGATGTCGCCGTATATAGCACGTTCTGTTGCAAGTTTCATATCTTTAGTGGCTTTAGTTACAGGGGCAAAAAGTTGTTCGCTTCCAATAGAAAAGTCAGTCTGCGCTTGCTGTCTAAGTTGTAGTTTATCTCGCACGTTATCTCGAATTGGTATAAACTTTTTCAGTAATGCTAACCTCTCACGGGCTAGTCTGGTAGTTAATGCTTCTGATGTCATTATTGGAAATGCTAACGATTTTTCAATTGTCGGTTTCAGCTTGCATCAATCAAACGTCTTATAGATTTCACTTTCAAAGCAATCTCTGACCGAACTTGGTACTGTTCCCCGAGTTTCTTTCTAATGGCTTCAACTATACTAAATAGCCGAATGAATAAATTAATATCATTGTTATACAAAGAAGCATTAACCGCTTTTTGGATTCTTTTTATCAGTGAATACATTTTAGGTAGAACATATCTTCCACGTTTCAATTGTATATCAATTTGTTCAAATTCATTCAAAAGTCTGTCTTCATTCAAAAATTCAGAAAGTACGATTCCTTGATTTCTTAAATTTGATATTTCTGTGATGATAGATGTAATATCTTGAAATTCCATTTATTATTACTAATGTATTTGTATCTTTAAAATATTTTTATATACAAAAAAACAAAACATATACAATGCCCGTCTCTTCCTCATTCGAGTTTCGAGGCAAGAAAGGGCACATACATTAAAGACTTATACAATACCCTAACCCCCCAATCGAGTTCAAGGGCGGGTTATATGGGTATTAGACGTGAAATCCAAGTGATTTCTTTACAAACATTGAACATATAACATAAAGCCTCATTTGGAACCTCTTTCGCGCCAAACGACGTCAAAGAGGCCCAGAGGGGGGACAGCACATTCTTGGAACTCATTTAGTGCCTTCGCATTATATAAGCCCAAGGGCCACAAACATAGATCTCCCAATTGGAAGCTCTAACGTAACAAATGCTATATTAGGTCTTCCGGAAGATATGTTGTGGGGGGGACAGTACATTACATATAGGATGATATATATACAATGAATGAATATTTACAATGAATGAGTATTTACAATGAATGAGTATTTACAATGCGATTATAGGTTATATATACAATGCGATTATATAGAATGGTTATATATACAATGAATGAATATTTACAATGAATGAATATTTACAATGCGATTCAATGAATGAGTATTTACAATGAATGAGTATTTACAATGCGATTATATAGAATGGTTATATATACAATGAAATGATAGGATGGGTTATATGATAGGATGGTTATATGAGGTATGATAGGGACAGTACAGGACGATACAAACATGAAACGACGGGGCGGACCTACACCCACTTTGCCAATCAAAAGCAACCCAAGAAATTAACCCTGGTTGCAGTTGAAAAAATTCAACCACACCATGTCAATGGCGTGGGAGTTTTAATTGGCAAAGTGGGCTTCGTTTTAAAGCCCCAAACTTATTACGGCTCATATTATATATAAGGTGAACTAATACTGCAGTGTCAATGTGTAGGTGTGTATTTATTTTCTAGCATTTCATAATGAATACTGTGTAGTAATTTCAATGGAAGCTAAGTATTTAAATAAAACATTAAAACAAGAAATACAACTGTTAAATAATAGCAATTTTTTTATTAATTTCTATAATATTACGATTAAATAATCGTAGTAATAATGGATTTACATGACAAGATAACTCCGTAATGGGGATCCCTGTCAATTCAGGACCTGCTATTTCTTGAATCGAGAATGATATTTTTCTGAATTTTATTACACATAGCCACACTAAAAAAACTAAACTATATGTAGCGCGTTTTACTACCCTGACCTCACTAATTTGTAATTTTAAAGTAATTTCATTTTCATACAAACGCTGTTAACGCCGTCTTTGTAATTGGGATTTTTAAAAAATCTATTAATAGACCCCTGGCCTTGGATCTCTGTCAAATAAATTGTCTACCCTGTATAGGTTTTTCCAACAAAACCCTAACTGCTGTTCTCAATACAGTCTTTAGAAACAAGAAACAATAACACAAAATCAAAATCCGTACATACCTGATTACGTATACCGAGTTAACCATTAAATACGTACATGAGATCACACACATCATTAATTCAATCCAATTTCACATGTATTCTCGGACGAATTTCATATCCGGGAATCAATATCGAAAGTAGGATAGTCACGTGACGATCAGTAGTAATGAGGGGAAATACGGAACAAAATAGTAATTATTAAGAGTTATCTTGTAAATAAGAAAACTTTATTCTATGTCCATTTTTCTTTGAGATAGCTGTTTGACAAATCCCTTCAGCAACTTTTCGTACTGAAGGCATACATATTCCAAAATATTTTCCCGCAGCATTCATTGAATGAAAAACTCTTTCTTCATTCGTCGTTGTATCAAATGACTGTACTGGTCTCTTTCCAACTGACTTACAAGTCCCTGTCTTTCCTTTTTTTATATTCTCTCTTTGAGAAATACACTGTAAATTGGAAATCGCGTTATTTTGAATATTAGAATCAATGTGATCAATAACACAGCCATCTTTAATCGGTCCCATATAACACTCAAAGACTGCCCTATGACAGAGATATCCCTTTCCTCCAGCAGTAAATTGCAAGTATCCCTGATTATTAACAAAACCAATTGGTTTCTTTAGTCTACAGTGTCTAACAACACCATTACGAGATATTTCATAATTAACGAGTATTGGATGTGGTCTGAATTCTTGCTCCATTTATATATAATAATACTATTTGTCTAATTCATTATTTGCTTTAATTATAAATCTATTAATGTAGTCTTGAGGGGTTTTTATGATTTTGTCTTTGACAGAGTCATGGTTAGGGTCAATGATGGCGTTTTTTATTCGTTTATCATAATAACGTTTCAATTCTCTAAACCGCTTACCCCCACAATTGATACATAATTGTGATTTTCCTCTCACACCCACCCCACAATTTATGCATGGGGACGGGCCTGTCGAATTATTTCTGACACTCTGTAAGTGATATCCACAGAATTCACCTCTACACGATTTATTGCATGGGGTTACTGATCCGATCATAAGCCATTTGCAGTGATTCATTATATATAAACAAACTTTTCTATTTAAATACTTGTCTTATTTATATGAATGAAGAATTCAAGAGATTATCGGCAATCAAGCCTCGGAAAAATATTAAATTCAATCTTGATAGAACTCTCGAAGACGTACCAAAAGAGAGAATAACTAATAGAATTCTGATTAGAAAAATACGAGATTGTGTTCATGAGTTTAAACAGGATGATGCATCACACACCTGGTCAACATTTAGAATTGATGGTGTTGTTGATGCTAGAATGAATGATGAAACAGCAGCTATGATACTATCACAACTTGGCAATAAACGGTATTTTATCAGAGTGAAATTCATTATCAAATTAGAATCGGGCGAATATATTATAAGAGACAAATTTGTTCCAATTCTCAAAGATGGGACATCAGTCATTGTTAGCCGTTATTCCAGACCAGGGCTGTTAACTGGAATTGATAAACCATACTATGAAAAAGCGTATCCAGAAACAGCAGTCGTTTATGGGATGTATCCGTTAAATAACCCTGACATTGGAAAACTAGCACCAATGAAACAGTCAACGTCAGCGGAAAAAACCACTCAACTGTGTGGCACAAAGAGTCTTAGAACATTTTACAAATGCACTCCGTGGGAATAAATTAACCGATCTAAGACATAAAAAAATAGATGAATGGGAGCTAACAGTGAAAGAGAACGGAGCAACTATTTCCGATATAGCTAGATTGGAAAAGTCGTTGAGATTTCCGATAACCGTTTTAACGATAACTGGCGAAGTATTATACGAATCGAAATACAATAAAAACGGAGCTCCAATCAAAATTATTGATCATAACAAACACGCATGGACATCCGCGGTTACAATATTCCCGCGAGACAGAACAGTGAAGTATATCCCAGAAGAATTCATCAAGGATGGTATTCTCACTGAAGAAAGATTATTCGATGCTATTGCTAGTTTGTGTAAAAACGACCCTGTATCAGTATGGCTACTTCATAGTTTTGAAGATGAAGAATGTCAATTCAATCAATTTGTGAAACCTAACGGTGAATTATATCGTAGTGAAAGTCTACATAATAGGATGAAAAATCTAGCAATAAGTCTCAGTGAAAACGCTAGCGTTTTTAATGAAAAATCCGAAGATTACGAACAGTTACTTACAAATTGTTTTACAATTCCATCAGTTGCAGCTCATTTTGCAAGAAAGAAAAATAATTGGAAACCAACACGAAAAGAGTTTTTACAGGATGTTCAATCCAGCTGTTTGGAATATTATCATGGCGGTCTATGGAACGTTAAGTACAATCGTGAGAATATGATATCAGTTGATATCGTTGCCTGTTATCCAGGAAGTTTTCTAGGATATGGATTCGCTGGTGAGTATTTTAAACGGTTTGGACATCCCACACATGAAATGACTCGCGTTGCTATTAATGGACCACTGCCTGATTTTGATTTGACCGGTTTTGCTTGCGTAGTATCATTTGAATTCGCTGAAGGACTTCATCCGTGTTGTTATGTTTGGATTGGTAGACACATGGCTGAAAGGATGTGGTTACCAATAGTGTTATTGCGATATATGATTGATTGTAAAGTGTTAGTTTCGTTGATTGTCAGCGAAGCGATTATCTCATATCGAAAACAAACCAATGTCTGGTTACCAGAACCAGAATGTCTTGATAGTATAATCGATAAGTCTAGAAAACATATTGATGCTGACGAGGAGTACATCATTGAATGGTCAAAAAAGATATTTAATCAACGAAATAATGAAGCAAAGGATCTCGGCCGAAGAATAATCGGTAAATTTACACAGGGTGGAAAAAAATTTAACTTTAAAAAACAATCCTCACGATTGATTATAGATGATGCCGAATACGACTTCGTTATTAAAGATGCAGTAGAGAAAAATAGATACGCAAATTGTAAAACAGCCTTCTTGTCCAATAAAACAAAGTTAGGTAGAATTGTTACTTACAGTGATGGAGAAAGCTCTGCATATCTACATTTGAGAGCTTCTATGCTGGGTTATGCATCTATCAATTTATTTGCAATGATAAATAGATTTCCTAGTATAGCAGTCAGAGTTGCAATTGATTCAATGTATGTCGATAAAAAATATATCAAAGAGATAACTAAATTTACTAATAGCGAAGAGACTTGGGGAACATGGCGAATTAAACAAGAAATACAACGCGATTATTCTGAATCAGCAGACGTTGAGATTAAAAGCAGTTACCTGAAGAACGATAATTCTATCAGTGAAAAATCTATGTCTAAAGCACCACCGATATCAGATCCAATTTGTAGATATAAAACAGTTTATTTAAACGGTTGTGGTGGATCTGGAAAGACAACACGTGCGATAGAATTATATCGAGAGAGAACGTCCATGATTGTACTCACACCAACCCATAGACTAGCGAGAGAGATCAAACAACGAAATGTTGAAGCTTGCACGTATCATAGTTTTTTTCGATACAAGGGCGATGCTTGGACTCCTGAGCGAATGGGTGAGAAATTTATTCCAGCGGTTATTATTTGGGATGAAGCATGTACTGTTTCAGAAGATGTATTAAAAATGTTTCTTGATTGGTTATTGCAAAAAAATACAAAAATTATATTGTGCGGCGATCATGGTCAACCACCACCATTTGTTGGTAGAAGTCCACATAATTGGTTAAAAGGATTTGTTGATTATTACGAAGAAATTGATACTGACTATAGAGCACTCGATGAGCAGTTACGTGAGTTTAAAAAACTAATTAGATTACAACCCGATAGAATTCAATGTGAAGTAGCGCGTGAAATAATTTCTGAAACACCTTTGAATGATTTTTGGGAAACATGGAAACCAAATGATTTTGTAGTAGCAAGTAGAAAGATAGTCAGAGACGCACTTCAGAAAAAGTTGTTTGAGCTACACAAGAAAAAATTCCCAACGTTTCCAGTACCATTGTGTTATAGACCATTGGATACACGAAAGCAGAATATTGAAGTTGAAATTCCAGGCCAGACGGAGAAACAGATTCTAGTGTTAAATGATATTGTGCTAGTTGATATCAATACTGTAGAAGATGCATTATGCGCTGATAAATCACCATGGACGCTTGGTTATGTAACAACAATACACTCGTCACAAGGATTGACCATCACGGATACAATTGTTTGGATAGTTGATAATCGCATTGAATGGTCAAATTTAGTCTATCTCGCAGTGTCCAGAGTACGACGAATAAATCAACTACGAAGGATTGTTTTCGATGATGATTTTAATGCAAACGATGATAACACTGATATTAGCATCATTAATAAAAAACTCTCTGGCTACAAACAGCAGGACAAAAAAAAACAACGAGAATTTGATATTGATGCTGAAGTAATAATTGCATTAAAAGAACAACAGAATAATCACTGCGCCAGTTGCAATTGTATAATGCACTGGCAGTATTCGGATAAAGACCCTCGACAATTCACCGTAGACAGAAAAAATAACAGTCTTGGTCATGTCAGAAACAATGTGATGTTGACCTGTCTTGAGTGTAATAGACGTAACGGAGCTAGTTAAGACCATGTGGCGGTAATTGAGTATCGTCCGGAATGACTTGTAGTTGTTCGCGTGTAAAACCACGCTGAGGTGCAGTTGAATCCAATCTGTAGATTGGAGGTCTACCAGTTGATCGCGTTATAGTTGAAATTTTATGCGTAGTAACACTCCATATAGGATCAGTAGCTCTTCTTTTACCGCCTTCAAGCTCTCCTGGTTCGTATAAATATCTCACAGTAACATCACCGAGAAGTGGCTGAGTGCTAACCCGCTGCGGTTGTTCGGGAATATATTCTTTTTTTATTGCAATATTTGGTTTCATATTAATAGTTCGAGTAATCTCGTTATTTAACGCTGCAACTACACTCGGTAACCTTTGGACCCATTCACGAGATCGTTTTTCTTGGATGAATTCTTTTGCATATTGATATCCAAATAACCGTTCTGCAAGAGTTCGATTAAATCGTTCTACAATTGCCTGATCACGATGTAACGCAGTATGTCCCCGTCGTATTGTAACACTATGAGTTTTCATTGTTGATAGAACAGCACCTTGAAACTCTTTGCCAGGATCAACTTGTAATAGATTTGGCCATCTTAGAGGACCTCGTCGATAAATCCTTTCAAATGCAGAAGCGACTTCAGAAGCTGACTTTGTTTTCAATGGTTCTGCTTGTTTAAATCGACTCGCAATATCAACTACAGTTAGCGCGTATTTGTAACCATGGTCATGTGGTAAAAACAATAAATCAGCCTGATGAACTTCATTGGGTACGGTAACATCAAAATGAGAATAATTAATTTGTTTAGGCGGTGGTAGATAAATTTGCCATATAGCTTGTTTGGATAACCAATCTTTTGCAGTGGATTTTTTCACTTTTGCAGCGTTAGCGAGTTTACTGATTGCTGCTTTACCCCTCCAGTATCCTTTCGGAGAATAATAAATAGATTCCATACTATAAAAACACTGGTGTTTTCAATTACCAGCACCTAACACTAATTTGCCTTTCATAGCTGATTTGACCAACCATGAAGCCAATTTTTCTTTGAAGGATTTATCGGGAATAGCATTTAAGGCATGAATTAATTTTACATCCGCGATATGTCTTTGTTGCAAATTATTGCTTTTATATGCAACATCATGAGCATGACATGCCTTATCAATAGCATTTATCGGATACTCACCAGGCCGGGGCTGATTTTGATCATCAAGTCTGATATCTAATCTCGTTCCGGGACCACAGTAGCTATATCCTGGAAGGTGTTTTTCTCCGGGGTATTTTGCCCATGGGGTTCCGGGGAGTTTTCCAAGTTTTGCGGCAATATCACCTCCGAGTTGCTTTTTTTTAAAAATCTAAATTTTTTTGTACCACATGTTACACACTTACCAGTAAGCGCTAGTCTATTGTTTTTAGTTGTAATGGTTGTCTGATCGGTTGAATCAGTACGCTGTTTACACTTAACACAATATAGATCCATAATTTATATATAGCGTTATGAATATAATTGATTTTTCAGCGACTAAAAGAAGAGAACCGGTAAAACACCACGCAGCGCTTCCGAATTCTGTCCGTGCCATTATAATCGGACCATCTGGATCAGGCAAAACACAATTACTGCTTAATTTGATAATGCGATTTATGAAGTGGGATAGATTATATTTAGTTGCCCCATCCGTAGATGATCAACGGTGCTATGAAGTGCTAAAAGATTATAATGAAAAAGCATCAGAAATTAAAGGTGAAAGTGTAATCGACTTTATTACTGATATTGATGATGCACCATCAGTAGAAGATCTCGATGGAGACATAAACAATCTTGTAGTGTACGATGATGTAATGTTAGATAATCAAAAGAACCCTGCTAGAATATTTTCCCGAGGTAGGCATAAAAACACTGACGTGATATATGTCACTCAACGATATACTCAAATTCCAAAAGTAATTCGCGATAACTGCAATATTCTTGCTGTATTCAATGGCGTTGATACACATACGCTACGAAATATTTGGCAGACATGGTGTTCCGACATGGACTTCAATGGATTTAAAAATTACTTTAGTCATGCTCAGTCTGCCCCATATGGATTTATAACAATAAATTTACACGACCCTCGGTCACGATATCGTATTGGACTTGATCAAATATTTGGTTAAATAATTTGTATTAATCAGCAGCAGAGAGGGTGAAATGACAACATATTTGCGACCGTAGATGGCAGCAATTTGAGTGTGGTTATGACAATGTATTTGCGACAAAATCGCTAAGATGGGGTCTTTATTTTTTTTTTGGTTGAAATATGAGATTTCGTAGGAAGGTTCCATTGGCATTCTGAGGCTTTAATCGATTCTGTCGCAAAAATTTGTAGACGTAGATGGCAGCAATTTGAGTGTGGTTATGACAATGTATTTACGACAAAATCGCTAAGATGGGACCTTTAATTTTTTTTTGGTTAAAATATGAGATTTCGTAGGAAGGCTCCATTGGCATTCTGAGGCTTTAATCGATTTTGTCGCAAATATATTGTTGTAGGGTTCACCCTCTCTGCTGCTCGCTGACTTGAACAGTGCACATTCGTTGTTATGCAGCGTGATCTGAGATTCTGCAACGTAATCTCCATCAGCTGCTAACGTGTGCATTTAAAATTCTTTAAAATGTGTAAAAAAAACATGAAAAAGATTGAACACATAAATCCTTAAAACTTGAATATTATTCGACTTGTAAATAATATTATTTAAAAGTGTCATTGCTTTTCTAGACTGGCATGATGACAAAAGCATTACTGAATACATTCCTAGTACGTTTTATTTTCCCAATATTCTTTGTTTATAACATCTGGACTGTAGCTCAAAAGCAGTTACCTCTTCATATCAATCCCATCTCACCATGTCTGTGTGAGTTTGTTTCTGCCGGTGTGGATATGTTTGAAAGCTTGCCAGTAACTTCCTGTTTGTATGTGGTACTTTCTTGGTCTCTCCCACCAAGTCACACTGGCCACTATATATGCAATGCTATAAGCAATAAATGATGCTGACACCCAATATAACAATATTTTCTTATAACGAAAAATTAAATTCTCAGATTCACAAATGTTGATATTTATATTAAATAGATTACTTTGGATGAGATGGAAATCCTCTTTCAATCATAAGGCCAATTACGGACTGTGTGTATGTGTATGTGTTTGCCCTTATGGACACGGAACAAAATATAATGTAGTGTCATAAATCAATATGTATGCCTGTATTATTGACTAGATATTATCGATATCTTCATTTAATCATTGTTCAGTAAATCTTGGGAAAACAGTTGCCGGAAATATCCATGGATGATGAATCTATGTTCAATCTATAACTGAATTATAATGATAGCTGAAGTGCGAAGATTCTTCTACAAAGTGCATGAAAAAACTTACATAAATCATTTTGTGCTGTTTTATCTGTAGGCGAAGGTCATAAATAATATGTCAATTGTATGACATTGAAAACTACTTTGTACTGAATGTTGTGACAGTGGATTAATTTGTATTTGATTAAACTGATTTACCACGGTGTACTTCTCTGTATTTTGTTAAGCTCATTTAATGCAGTGTACTTATACATAAACTGAAACGCCGCTCAGCAACTGTAAGATAGAACAGTTTATTTCACATCTGTTTCACACGTTTTAGCTTGGTATTTGCCCCTATTTAGAGTAGCGCGTATTCATTTCAGCACCTTGCCACATTATTGACAGTGTTGCGCCTTACTGAGGACAGCCGCTAGCAACATTTCTGATGGCAATAGCGCCATCTAGTACTATACACTCACCACACTACGTGCAACCTCAAAACTACATATTTCATTTTATCCGGAGGTCTTCCTTGCTCTTGTTCAGATATCAGTGTCGGTAGTATATTTTTATATGGAGCAGTAGACTAAGTTATACGTAGAGGTGACAACTCTATTGCAGATGAAGCTGTACGAGTCATGATGTGCGATATTTTGAAACCGTGCACCTCAAATCGATCTGGACATGCGGCGATTATTCTTGGTGGTTACCCATTTGGTTCTGTTATAACAGTAGTCCGAGCGACACCTACTAACAATTATATGATAATCCATTTTTGGTTCAGAAGAAGATAAGAGAAGAATCTAAGCAAAAGTCTATTCCTAACAGCATGTTTAACTATAGATTTAGCTTGGCGACATTTTAGCTTATGTCTGTAAGACCATGTTAATGCTGCTTATATAAGTTTAGTCGATATTGGTCCCTTAAGTTGATCCGCCGTTGCAATATAATTTTGATGATCCTGCCACTGTATATTACAACAGATATTGTTCCTTTAAGTAGTTTTCGCATTCAGATTCCAATTTCTGCTTTTTATGTGACACTGTATAAGATGCGACAAGACCCAATGCAAGCAAAACCGAGCCAAGTCCTTTTGTTTAAAAGTTTTGACGAACGAAATATTACGCCAGCAATGGAAACACCAGTGGTTCTATAACAACTTTGTTGTTTTTTAATTGTCTCACGTTCTACTCTTGGCTTAGCTATACTGTATTAAATTATTATCAAAAGTATGCAAGTTTCTTGTTTGATTTTAAAGCCGTGCTGCCAAATGAAACGCCACAACAAGTACATTGAACTCCTTTGTGCATTTACATTACTAAGTATTTATTTGCATTTTTAGATGACTTTTACTTTCATATTTTCAATTCGTGTTTCAGAATTATGATACAAATCTTTATACATCTTAATATTTATTGGTTATTTAAACTGCATTTGATTATTCGTTATTTTAATGAAAATCTGGTTTCAGTTTTAGACAGTATCCATACCACACGTCTAGTTTTCGAATATATAAATTCAATGTTTTCATTTATTTATTGTTATATACTTATGAGTTTTGTGCTTCAGCATACACTACAAATCTATTATTGGTTTCTTGTGCATTGTATAGACTACATCGTGTAAAGATAACTAGAATGTACGATTTACTTGCAATTAACACGCATGAAGGTCATATGTCATCATATAACCCATTTAGTCTAGCTAACTAGGAATATTCTGTATTATTGTAACAAAACTTGAAACCAAAATGTCAAATATATGGGTAAGAATGTCAAACAGAGACCAAATTGAGGCCCCATTGTACAAATATGTTTGGTGGATTTCTTTAGAAATCTTTGTTTAACAACATGTCATTGCATAAAATGCTCAAAAGTACAGATATGAGTTGCAGGATGGAAATTTCTCATACTAGTTTAATGAACGTCTATTAGTCATAATTATTGTACAAGGATGTATACTATCACCTACACTCTTCAATAATTTCCTGGAAAGTATAATGGATATTGCTTTATAGGACCACACTGGTACTGTAAGCATGGGAGTAAGACCAATCCCAAACCTACACCTCGCAGATGATATTAATTGTATTATCGGGAGATGAAAAAAAACTGGCTGACTTGTTTGTGCTTCTCGACGAAACCTCCACAGCCTATTGTATGAAGATAAGCGTCGAGAAATCCAAACTGATGACAAATAGCACGAACAGCATCAGTGATGAATTAAAAGTGAGGTCACAGAAGGTGGAAAGCGTCACTAGCTTCAAAAACATAGGATCAATTATCAAGTATGAGAATTAAAGAACTGAACAACTATGCAGAAACTACATTGGTTTTGCTTCCCAAACAAGCCTGCTGCGCTCAACGGTCCTTATCCATCTTTCTATACGCGTGTGAAGCGTCGACGCTCACATTAGATCTACATTGGATTGATACCTTCAATATGAGATGGTACCGTAAGATCTTGAGCATCTTGTACATTGAACATTACCCAACGAAGAAGTCCACAACAGGATCCAACAATGACATGGGATCATATGTAGACCTCTTGACCAATGTAAAAAATATAAACCGAAGTAGTATTATCATTTGTCAATATCACATAGACTAGCAAAAACGATATTGCAAGGCACAGCGCGTAAGTGAAGAAGAAGATGCAGACAGAAAAAGAGGTGGAAAGTCAGCAGTAAGGAATGGACAGATATTGGATTTGGATATTCCGAAAGGGGCAACAGAGAACAGGGAAAGATGATGAAGACAATTGGTTGGGTGGTGTATGTTTGTGTGTGTTGGTGTGTGCATTATTTAGGTTTTTACCGTAGCTTTAACTATTTTCAGTTATAGCGCTACGATGTCTGCAGCGTTACAATTTTCTTTAAAGTAATGTGTAACACTTGGGAATCATGTTGCAGACATGCAGCTTGATGTCCCACCATGTCACATTATCCTCGCACCAGACTGAGCTGACACTGACATCTTCATGCCGAGCGCTAATAGAGGAAGCTGCAAGAAACATTTTAAATTACGAGACCTCCCCACCCAAGGTGAACGCTGTACCACTATTGCACCGGGACGGTTCAAACTGAATGTAAATTCAACTGTGGTGCCCCAACGATGTCTAGGATTAGGGGATTGATGCTGCTAATGATGATGATTAATAGAATATATATTATCTACGTGTGCCTGGAAAAAGTCTTGGTAACTTCACCACCTATCTTAAAATTAATTTGAAGCTGAGATAAAAGTGCAAAATAGGCTCACCCTAATTATCTTGTCCTTTAGCAGCAATGAGGGTGAACCCTACAAAGGTTTGCTCGAGCCCTTTCTCTAAAAACGTTCAGAAAATGGCTGAAAATTAAAATCAATAACGCTAAACGGAAGTCTCTAACATGTCTATTTCCATACTTTTAAGAGCAGGTAATAAACCGCATCATAAAGTTAGGAGGTTAGCTCAGTTTTGTTACCCCGTCGTTGACGTATATTTTCATGATTTCGTTTACTTGCGAACCGGCACTCAATTGTTGTCATTGATCGTTCCTTCTGCTACAAAGTAAACAGCTATTATAAATATTTTTAATACTGAATATTGGAGAACCTCATTCAGCTAACTTAGCTAGAGAACGACTAGCGGCAATTGAAAAATATTTAGCTGTTCGTGATACCGTTAAAATTTAATTACGTCAGGAATCTCAAGTTGCATTTGAAGAGGTTACAAAACAATTACTTAAACCTATTATTGAGACCAATAAACCTCTTCTATCTGCGTTAGAGAAAACTGCTGAAGCAACTGGAAAATAGCAGAAAGGACAAAACAGACAAAAAAGATTCTTAAAAAAATCTTCATGCTGCTCAACCAATGCAAGAAATACTTAAAGGTACTGACCAATCGCCTGCTGAAATAGGCAATATAAAATATCATATACCGGAAGCAGAAAAAGAATCTGAAGATAGGGTTTGATTGGTTGATAAGTTTAATGAAGAGTTTATTAATCCTATTAGTAAAACCGAAGATTTAAAATTACATGGGACTGTTATAAAAAGTTATTATGATCGAAAACAAGTTTTTAAAATCTAACCACTCTGATGATTACGTTAATAGTGATACTTGGTACAAATCAATATATCGCATATACTGTAACTTTAATTAAGTTCGAAACAACGATCCAAGATATAAATGATTTTAGGGAAAGGATAAACAACTATATTTCACAACAAATATCACCACCACATCAATTGACACAATCTCCAGAACCAGAAAACCATGATATAAAGTACCACGATCACCATTGCTTCCACCACTACCACAACAATTACCACCACCTCCACAATTACCTCAATTATTACCGCCACTACCGCAACAATCTCACAATCTCCGAAACAACAGCAAACAGCACAAACAAATGGTAAGAAGAATATTGGCCGTCAGACCTCTTTTGGAAGTGGCATTACCAAACAAGGAAGTGGTCTCGTTAATCGATATCATAACAACGTCCTCGCCAATGTTGAACGACTAGGGCCTTGTAATAATTCCCTTGAAATAATTAATGAAATAGCTAATATTTGTAAAAGATCAGTCTTTCATAAATGAAATAGCGACTGAATATGTTTTTAAATATAATGACTATAATAAAATGATCGTACATAGTACTCATCGTGGACCAGCCAAGGTCAGGGCAGTAAATTCTCGATTACCAGTATACAAAATAACCTACAGAGATGGACAACGCGATGTTGTTCGGAGTCTATTTAGAAGGATAGCCCCAAAAGCAATACCAATTGCAATACAACCGGACATGAAATCTTTTGATGTTGTTCGTGAAAAAAGTGTATGTGCTGTTGGTAATCTTACTAATAAAGCATTCACAGCAATCAAAGATAGGCTAGCGCAATTAATACGATGAAAACCTCAGTCACTAGTAAACTTAGCTTGTACTGAAGTGAAGCTCGCAAATGTAGGTAAAATAATAAATCAGGTTGCTTATCAAAATTTAGCAGAGTTGTCGGACTTGCCTTTATCAGAAAAACAAAAAATTTAACCGCTAGTCTGATAACAGGAAGTGATCTCACTTCCCGAAGTGGTCTTCGTTTTAGACGATACTAAATATAATAAATATGATCAAACGTAAAACTGATCCAGCATTCTACATGGACGCAAACGTACTCAAAGATGAGTCATATTATTTTTATGACGCATGAAATCCAGATCAGCGTTAAAGAATTGAACTTCATTTTCATAACACAAGTAGATATTTCTTAAGCGCTTTAGCATTTATTGAAGTAGAGAGTGAAATATTAAACGCAGATAATACTGAATATAACGCTGATGTTAGTGTTGGTTTTGTTAATAATGATATTATGACATTTTTGATAGCGTACGTACATGATTAAAGTAAAACAATATTGAATAAAGTTAGAAAGGGGTTGACGTTGCTACAACAATACTTCGCCTTACAAGATACAGTTACGATTATTCAAGATCAGCTGGTCCATCAATGATATTTGTGAAAGATACTTCTAATTCTCCAGGATACCAACAATATGAAATTAGATGATGAAGAAATTTTGCCAGAAGCGCTGATGAGGAAGTAAAGAGTATGATTAATAATGTAGATCCAGATTTTAGTTTAGGATTTAGATCACGTCGAGTGATGTCAAAAGGTAATAGAAGAATGTTTTCATGTGCAATTCCACTGTCTCATGTGTTTTGATTCTCTAGAAATGTCAGAAAAGTTATATTAGGAGCAAAATACACAGTTGTACTAGTACGAAAGGCTACACACGATAATACATAATGGAGATCTGCCGGTGATGCTGGTAGAGAAAATGGGTTACTATCATTTATGAGTCAAGGTGACACATTAATGCTATCATGGCTGACAATGACCACAAATGCTATCCATAGTAATATTAACGGTTTATGTAAATGGGAAATAGTCTCTCAGCAGGGCATTTTTGCACCGCGACATATATTTATTGCATTATAAGATACTGTACGAGCAAACAGTATCATGATATTTGACAATCTTGGTATTCCTGGGTTTTCATTAAGGATAAATGGACATCAAGAACCATCCGAGGATATATTACTGAATTTATATCAAAATCATGTAACACGTGCATAACATCGTCTTATAATGTTTTAGGAACGTGATCAAAACATTGATACTGGTTTACAAATATCACAATTGGATTTTACAACTTTTTTATCCGATTTATTACTTTTCACTTGAACATTTAGATTTGACCAATCAGTAGTCGATATACATTTTCGAGCTAGTGTGACCATAGGAGAGATTGATAATTACAGAGCTATTGCTGATATAATTAGCGATAAAAAAGCTCTTTGAAGGTGCTGGTGGAGGAATGAGAATCGTTGATGCCCCAGTAGAAAAATATGTAACACGTAATTAGATCATTTATGTATAGTATAATATCATATAATTACGTTAATATTATCCTGACTCAGGGTCAGATCAAAAGACTGCAATCAGCATCAACAATAACTGGTTAATACAAATATCGTTAAAGAAGTAACAGATGAGCGGTTCAAATAAATTATCGCCGACCGATCGTCAATTCAAAAACTTCAGTGTATCCCAAAAATCAAATAAAGGCGTCAAACTTAATCATTCTGTGGGTGCTATCAACGATACTTTTAAAACGGGTGGTATCGCAGCTATATCAGCGTTAGTAGCTGCTGGAGCCCCAGCTGTTGCAAAAGCAGCTGTATTAAGCAATGTTGGAACAGCTCCCGAATAGCATTAAAGAAAGCAACCGGACAGGGAATAAAAGGAACATCCAGAAAAGGAAAGAGGTCCCTTATTACCAGGGAATCTACATTCATGGTAAGGAAAGGGTCTAGGACTTCCAGGCTCAGTTTTTTGATATCGAGTTTATCCAGCTTTGATTTAATCAATGCAGCTAAGAAATAAAAAATTCAAAGTGTTTTTATGCGCGATCATTTAACAAAAACAAAAAAACAATGTTGAGAATAGTGTTATTAATCTGGATACAAATTCTGGACCTGGTATGCAATTGAACCACGTGGAATTATTTATTTTCATTCATATGGATTAGCTCCATCGAAGAAATTTTTGAAATTTGCTTACAGCATGCAAAGTATTCCAATCTGGTATTCAATGTTACCTACATAAACATTAACTGATCCACCAATATGTGGTCGTGAAGTACTTAATGTACTTGATGCCATATAAAATCACCAAAACCACATCATAAAGTCGTGCATGAATATGCCACATTGACACATTTAAACAGACATTGATAAAAACAATGGTAGATATTTACAGAAGATCTACTAGCGGTAAAGCTCAGCAGTAAGGTAATTTATCTAAATAATAAAACCCTCTATCAACTTAGGAATGCGATTGACGATTTATTAAATACCACATGTGTAGATCAAAATGAAGTCGTTGATTTTCAGGAAAAGCAAAGACGATTAAAGACAAATAATATACAACTGCCAGATGTACTTATGTACTTGTACAAATTCCTACCGCGGTTGTTAATAATATTGTTACTTTTACTGATCAGGGTAAAATACAATATTAGGGTAAGTCAGGTAACGATTATTTTTAAAAACATAACGATTCATTCACGGGGGTCATTAATAGAATAGAAATATAATTACATGTCATGGAAATCCAATCATATATAATGATGCTGAAAGGAAGAAATAATCTAGGATCAAGAATATGAGTATATATTAAACAAGGGTGATAGAATGCGTGCATTTCTCAACATGAATAATAAATCATTAATAATCTCAGCACATCAGTATCTGATTTTGATTCTGCAACGAAATAATACGTCTACGATAAAGATGTTCTCAACAATGAAATAAGCACACTCAAAACTGATTTTACTAAATATGTAGGTACGTTTTTAAATTTTTGCAGAAAATTGAATAGGACTACCAAGGAATGTTTTTGGAATCTACCAGATGTTGACATAAAACTCGCCGATATTAACACAAGACTTAACGATATTATCAGTGAATTTGTTTGGGTGGTGTTAGATAACATTGCCATATCGCCTGCCGTGCTAACCAGTTTTCAGCAACAAAACGTCAGACTTTTGCTGCTTCATCAAGTTTAGTAATCGATGCTTTGCCTCTCGAATACTCTCTTCGGCTATAATAAAAGTTTCAAATTAAATAAATAATTAGCAGCCCTAGCATTTTTTTAAATTTTCATAGAGGATTTTACTAGAAAACTAGTTTTTCTCTGAGAGATATACTAGGTGTAGATTTTAATGCATGAATTAATTTTCCATCTAAGAGATTCAGCTGCTGCAAATCTTTGCTTTTATAAGCAATATCATGAACATTGCATGCTTGATAAATTTTATTTATTGGATGCTCTCCGGGTCTTGGTTGATCTTGATCATCAAGTCAAATATCAAGTCGAATTCCAGAACCACAGTAAGTATACCCTGCAAGGTGTTTTTCACCGGCTATTTAGCCCACGGTAATCCAAGTAATGTTCCTAAATATGCAGCAATATATCCACCTGTCTTTGTCACTGAATCAGACATGGAGATAAATTTATATTTTTTTTCATGTCGCATTTCACGCAATTATCTGTTAATGCAAGTCGTTTATTTTCTTTATAATCATTGTCAATGAAGCAATGGGTGTAGATAATCTACATCGAACACAGTATAGACTCGTGTTATTAATAATATGGATACAATAACTGACTTTTCGGCGACACGAAAAGAGGAACCTGTGAAGCACCATCCAGCATTACCAAATTCTATGAGAATGATTATAATTGGTCAAGCTGGATCAGGTAAAACACAACTGTTATTAAATTTATTAATGAGATGGTTGGGATAGAGCAAACTATATTCAATAGCAGCTTCTGTAGATGATCAACATTTCTACGAAGTACTTATGGATTTTAACGAGAAAGGGAAATCAATTAATAGAGATGGTGATGATATTATTGATTTTATCACCGATATTGTGATCAGAAATTTCTAATATTTTAGTTGTATTAAATGGAGTAGATAATTATACTCTACACAGTATTTATTATACTTGGTGTTCAGAAGATATGGACATGATCAAATTTGAAATTTATTTTTTTTTAAAAAAAGCACAAGCTGTTCCGTTCGGATTTATAAAATAAAATCTACATAACCCATGATCCAAAATATCGTATAGGTCGGGATAAAATATTTGGTTATTTATAGCAGCAGGGGGGGGGTGAACGACAAAAATTGAGTGCCGATTCGCAAATTGTGAAAAGTCAACGATGGGGTAACAAAAGTAAGGTAACCTCCTGACTTTATCATGTAGTTTATTACCTGTACTTAACCATATAGAAATAGACAAGTTAGAGACTTCGATTTATTGACCTTTTCTTCTCGGACATTAGTAGCAACCTTTTTTTAGGTAAAGGGCTTGAGCAAAACTTTGCAGGGTTCCCTTTAATTATGATAACTTTGCCGATAAATAGTTTCAGAAATCTGACACATCTTTAGGTCTCCCATAAAATAAATTAAATCCATCATTGTCAAAAACCAACGCCACAAAATTATTTGTTGTCTTTTTATCCACGCAAATTTACTCACAAGAGAATATTAGCAAATATCACTATAATACATTAACCACAATAGAAAGGCACACATGGAACTAATACAAAATCAGTTACTCACTCACAAACTCACTTACACAAACTCACTTACTTACACAAACTTACTCACTCACTTACTTACTTACTTACTTACTTACTTACTTACTTACTTACTTACTTACTTACTTACTTACTTACTTACCTACTTACGTACTTACTTACTTACTTACAATTTCCGACGAGTAAGATAATTCGGCCATGTATATCGAATTCCAAAACCAGCCGCTCCGTCTCTTTATATCGATTCACACTTGAATCGGTCATGCAAATTCTTAAGAAAGAGCATAACAGCACAGGATTCCTAATTGTTGAGTTATTCCAAGTTGTTATGCTATATCTCCTTGGGACATGACTAATTCGAAGTGGAAGACTTAGCACAAAACTACGCGAATAGATTCCTAGGTACCTGAGAAAAAAAACATTTAAGTGTGAAGTGTGTGATAAAATGTTTACTGGTAGTGCAAGCAAAAAAGATCACATACGGATTCATACTAAAGAAAAAACACTTAAGTGTGAGGAATGTGATGCAAGCTTTATTCATAATCGATATTTAAAACCGCACATGAGGATTCATACTGGAGAAAAACCGTTTAAATGTGATGTATGTGATAAAAGCTTTACTACGAATGGAAATTTAACACAGCATATGAGGATTCATACTGGAGAAAAACCATTTAAGTGTGAGGTATGTGATGCAAGATTTACTATGAAAGGAAATTTAAGACATCATATGAGGATTCATACTGGAGAAAAACCATTTACGTGTGATTTATGTGATGCAAGTTTTACCATTCAAGGAAATTTAAGACAGCACTTGAGGATTCATAGCGGAGAGAAACCATTTAAGTGTGAGGTATGTGATGAAAGCTTTACTCAGAATGGAAATTTAAAACAGCACTTGATGATTCATACTGGTGAAAAACCATACAAGTGTGAAGTGTGTGATAAAATGTTTGCTTCGAATAGGAGTTTAAAAGTGCACATGAGTCTACATTCTGGAGAGAAACCATAATTCTGTGAAGTATGTGATAAACTATTTAGTCACCATGAAAATTTAACACTTCACAAAAGCATTCATACTGGAGAGAAGCAATTGATCTCAAGTATATGATGAGAGCTTTAATCAGTTTACATGTTAAAAAATGTAAATGATTTAAAAAACATATATCTGTGAACTGTTTGACAAAATGTGCAGTTGCAGCAGATGGATGTATTTAAGGCAGCTCACAATGATACATACTGGAGAAAGAAACCCATTTATCTGTGAAGTATGTGATCAAAGGTTTAGTAAATTTAAAGTGGCTCATGATCATTAATGATGGGATAGAAAACAAATACATGCCCAAAATATTTCTTGTGTCAGCAATAGCTAAAATTCAAATCCAAACACATTAGGGCTAAAAGGGCATTGAAGCTACTACAAGTGTCATTAGTGTGCATCACTGCACTTACTAGAGACTGGATGGTCCTGGTGTTCAAACTTCTCAGCTGTGTATCAGTACATTTAAGTTGATTAAGAAATACAATCTACTTTATCATATTTCATCAAAGTTGAGAAGTTGATCTTGGTGTGCAATTACCGGATTCAATGTCTATCAATATGCATGTCAAGATGTACTGCTACGACTCTTTGGACTGAAAATCAGTAAATGAAAGAATGAAAACTAATATTTTTGTAACATAAATTAAAAATATTTCCCACGAATACAAAGTGAAAATTGGGTGTGTGTGCAATTAGGTTTTTTAACATAGCCTTAAGAATTTTTTCAGCAATATCACTACAACGATTGCAATATATAGTGATGTATAAAAATGGGGCATCATGCTCCAAACATATTGCATGAAATTCCACCAAATCACATTATCCTGACACTAGTCATCCTAACGCTAACCTTAACTCTTAGCACCAAGCAAGGTAGCTTCTAGTACCAATCTCATAAGTCTATAGTAAGACTCAGCCAGATTCAAACCATAGATCACTTGTGGATTCCTTAAACTCTTAGTTTACCAGAATGGTCAAAGTGAAAATATAGAAAGGTCTTAAAGTGAATTCATTTGCAAATAGTCCATACACTTGTATCACAAGTCGAAAAGTATAAAATGTACCAAATAAATTCTAGTGGTATTCTGAATGAATTCTAGTCTTGAAAGTACTGATATAGCAAGAACCTGGAATAGCCTAGAACTGTGTTCATGTGCTAACACAAAGAACCACAATGATGTCTGTTTTAGAGTCCTATGTGTAATTACATTAATATATATTTCATGCATGTGTAATTACATTAATATATATTTCATGCATGTGTAATTACATTAATATATATTTCATGCATGTGTAATTACATTAATATATATTGCATGCATGTGTAATTACATTAATATATATTGCATGCATGTGTAATTACATTAATATATATATATTGCATGCATGTGTAATTACATTAATATATATTGCATGCATGTGTAATTACATTAATATATATTGCATGCATGTGTAATTACATTAATATATATTGCATGCATGTGTAATTACATTAATATATATTTCATGCATGTGTAATTACATTAATATATATTGCATGCATGTGTAATTACATTAATATATATTTCATGCATGTGTAATTACATTAATATATATTTCATGCATGTGTAATTACATTAATATATATTGTATGCATGTGTAATTACATTAATATATATTGCATGCATGTGTAATTACATTAATAAATATTGCATGCATCCCTTGATAGTTTTTAGTTTCTTATTTGCTCTCTTTATTTTAGAATTATAACATTCTCTATACATTAGAGTCAATGTTTTCATTTATTTATTATATTATTATGGGTTTTGTGTTTCAGCATACACTGTAAATCTAGTGTCAGCTTCATAACAGTAAATTAAATAAAGTCGGAAATTATTTTATTTTTCGGAATTTGAAATTTTTCATTTTCCAATGACCAATTGTATAAATACTACAAGTTTCATAATTTATGTTATGATGAGACATTCAAAGCTTAGTCTAGTGTAGGGTAAAATGATGTCCGGTAATAATTTTATGAAACTGTTTCTAAGCTTGTGTTTTTATAGGATAATACATGTCATCTTATACAGATAGAAGACTAGTGTGTCTTACCTTATACCAGAATAAGGTTAGAAAGTGTAATCTTATACAGATAGAAGGCTAGTGTGTCTTACCTTATACCAGAATAAGGTTTGAAAGTCTAATCTTATACAGATAGAAGGCTAGGGTGTCTTACCTTATACCAGAATAAGGTTTGAAAGTCTAATCTTATACAGATAGAAGGCTAGGGTGTCTTACCTTATACCAGAATAAGGTTTGAAAGTCTAATCTTATACAGATAGAAGACTAGTGTATCTTACCTTATACCAGAATAAGGTTAGAAAGTGTCATCTTATACAGATAGAAGACTAGTGTGTCTTACCTTATACCAGAATAAGGTTTGAAAGTCTAATCTTATACAGATAGAAGGCTAGGGTGTCTTACCTTATACCAGAATAAGGTTTGAAAGTCTAATCTTATACAGATAGAAGGCTAGGGTGTCTTACCTTATACCAGAATAAGGTTTGAAAGTATAATCTTATACAGATAGAAGGCTAGGGTGTCTTGCCTTATACCAGAATAAGGTTTGAAAGTCTAATCTTATACAGATAGAAGACTAGTGTACATAATCATAGCACACCTTATACCAGAATAAGGTTTGAAAGTCTAATCTTATACAGATAGAAGACTAGTGTATCTTATTTTATACCAGAAAAAGGTTAGAAAGTTTAATCTTATACAAGAATAATCATAGCACATCTTACCCTATACCAAGATAAGGTTAGATAATTCATGATACATAAATAAAAGCATGGCATGTATTATCCTCTAAAAACACAAGCTTAGAAACAGTTTCATAAAATTATTACCGGACATCATTTTACCCTACACTAGACTAAGCTTTGAATGTCTCATCATAACATAAATTATGAAACTTGTAGTATTTATACAATTGGTCATTGGAAAATGAAAAATTTCAAATTCTGAAAAATAAAATAATTTCCGACTTTATTTAATTTACTGTTTTCATATACATTGTATATACTACATCTTGTAAAGATAATGAGAATATGATTTAATTGCAATTAACACACATGAAGGTGCAATGTCATTTTATAGCTCATCCAGTCTAACTAACAAGGAATATTCTGTATTGCTGTAACAACACTTCAATCCAATGTTTTTAGGGCTTCTTTAAAAATATTTGTTTGTAAACTTGTTAGAGTATAAAAGCTGAAAGTGCTGATATGATTTGCAGGATGAATATTTCTCATAAGAAGTTTTATGAGCTTTATTTAGTCATTACTATTGTACAGGGATGTATGCTTCAATCCTTTTCTTGTAGTGGAAGTGTCAGCCAATCGTTTTTATAGCTATTCCTGAATGCTTACTTGGAATGAATTTGCCATCATACACAGCTCATGTTCACATGAGTCACATATACAACTCAAGTAAACATTATGTTTTCAACAACATATTAGACTGATATTAATATAATCCTATTAATAATTACATTTATTGAAATAAAACAGAAATAAAAAGATTTATAGAGAATTGAATCCTTAACACACATACACTTTAACTACAGGTACGTAACACTATATATTGGAGTTAACACAAAATCCAGCCTAAATAATTAAAGGCGAATTTCCCTAAACCGTAATGAAGACGGAATCGTCATATGTGGATTTATAGAGAATTGATTCCTTAATACACACTTTAACTACAGGGACATATATATATATATATATATATATATATATATATATATATATATATATATATATATATATATATATATATATATATATCCTTAAAGGAGATAACAAACCATCCAACCTACATTATTATAGGTGAATCTCCTTAAACCGTAAGGAAGATGGAATCTTCATCTGCGGAGATTTTAATACACATAAGGAGCTGTGTGGCAAGAAAGACAAAAGTGGCAGTTTGTTTGAGGCATGGGTTGCATAAAGCATGGAAATAGGCATAACCAAAGGCTTAAATACCATCCGAAAGGCATGAACTCACTCTTTGTAAATCAGTGCGGATTCTGGGATAACAGATCAATCAAATATCAACTCATTCGCTTAAAAGTTCCAGTCAAAATGTCATTCAGCTCCAAAGGAAAATCAGACAAACGCCTTATATCTGTCTTCCTCGATCTGGAAAGAAGCATTTCATCTTTACTGAAAAAAGTACTCATAGCCAAATTAAACCATTTTGGATTAACAAGCTGCAGGTTCAGCGTCATAGAAAACTTCTTAACAAACTAAAATATTATCGCAAGAGTTGGGGAAATTTTCCCAGCTACGCACTCACCTAGAAAATGCTACACCACAAAGGAGCGTACTCAGCCCAATAATCATCGGCCTCATGATAAATGACTCGGCTCATCAATCGTCTAAATCTCAAAAATCGCAGATGATAGCGGAACTTGGAGACCAGGAAACCCCGCTAGTCAATAATAATAATAATAATAATAATAATAATAATAATAATAATAATAATAATGATAATAATAATAATAATAATAATAATAATAATAATAATAATAATAATAATAATAATAATAATAATAATAATAACGAAGACTTTATATAGCGCCTAATCTTTAGAAGTTTTAAGCGCTTTTCAACATTTGTCAACGCTAAAAAAGAATAAATAAACATATCATGAAATGATTACTAAAACAAAAACTCCACAAAATTAGAAACATAAACCATGCTGTATTTTTTAAGATAGGGATACGTTAGAAAAGGATACATAATTAGGTCGTTATGACTGTTCTTACAGTTGAAATAGATGGGTTTTAAGGTCGTTCTTGAATGAGATCATTGTTTCTTTGTGTCTAAGTGCAGTGGGCAATTCGTTCCACGCTGCAGGGCCCTGGATCGCAAAAGAACGTTGCCCATATAATTTGAACTTTTTAGTGGGAATATTGAGAATGCGAGTGTCAGAAGAGGAGCAGTCAACAAGTAGTTAGGGGACCGCGAGTGGTCTAAAGCGCTGTCCGTTACGGATCACTGTCACCTCACCTAGGTCATCGTGAGTTCGAGTTTAGGATTCGGCGAATGTGGATATGTGAGAAATCTTTCTAGTAGCTTCTTTTGGGTCGGTGGATCTTTCCGGTTATTTCCTGGCCGCCATGAATAGTCTATCGTGTACCGAAAATGGCGTTAAGCCCCAAAACAACACCATGAAGAAGTAGTTAATTACAGCAGCAGAGGCTGAACCCTACAAAATTTTGCTCAAATCATTAACGAAGAATAATGGTTCCTGCAGAGGCTGAAAAAAGGCCAACGACGCTAAACTAAAGTCTCTAACATTTCTATTTCCACACGGTTAAATATTTAACCGTATAATAACATCGGTTAGGTTAGCTTATTTTTGTTATACTATTGTTGACGTATTTTTTCCTGAGTTTGTAAGGCGATTTTGTTTACTTGTAAAGCGACTCATTTGTTGTCCTTCAGCCTCTCTACTGCTCCTGATTGTCAAGGGGAGTTTAACCAAAGATTTTATCTAGAGCTACACGATATCTTGATCTTGGATCATGTAGATTTATCGTTATAAATTCAAACGGAACAGATTTTGTTTTAGAAAAGAAATTTTTAAATTTATTCATATCCATGTCCCCTGAACACCAGGTATAATAAATATTCTGCAGAGTATAATTATTTACACCATTAAACTCAACCAAATTATTACATTTATCTCTGGTCACCTTAAGTATTTGTGTGCATCGTTGTGTAACATAAATCACGTCTGTATTTTTGTGTCTACCTCGAGAAAATGTTCTAGCTGGATTAGATTGTTTGTCCAACATCCCATCATCATATACTACGAATCCATCTAAGTCATCTACGGACGGGGCTTCATCTATATATGTGATAAAGTCAATAATATCGTCACCGTCTTTATTAACTGATTTTGCTTTCTCGTTAAAATCCTTAAGTACTTCGTAACAATGCTGATCATCTACAGATGGTGCTATTAAATATAGTTTGTTCCATCTCAACCTCCTCATTATTAAATTTAATAATAATTGTGTTTTACCTGATCCAGATGGACCTATTATAATCATTCTTATCGAATTTGGTAATGCTGGATGGTGCTTCACTGGTTCCTGTTTATGTGTGGCCGAAAAGTCAATTATTGTATCCATATTATTAATAACATGAGTCTATATTGTGTTCGATGTAGATCATCTACACCCATCACTGGATTGACAACAATGATAAAAAATCAACGACGTGCATTAACAGGTAAACGTTTAAAATGTGGTTCACCAAAATATAAATTTATCTCAGGGACAACAAAAATAGGTGGGGATATTGCTGCTTCTTTAGCAAAATTACCTGGATTACCATGGGCTAAATATACTGGTGAGAAACACCTTCATGGATATAATTATTGTTGTCCTGGAACTCGTCTCGATATCAGACTCAATAACCAAAATCGACCAAGACCAGGAGAGTATCCAGAAAAATAAGATCATACAAACATATCACATTCATGACGCTGCTTATAAAAATCCTGATTTGCAACAACGACATCTCGCAGATGTGAAATTGATTCATGCATTGAATTCTATACCTAATAAATCTGTTAGAGAGAAACTCGCTAGTTTTCTAATAAAATCCGCTATGAAAAGTAAAATAATGTTAGGGGCTGGTAAGTAATTGTATAATTATTATAATGGAATCCATTTATTATAGCCCTAGAGGGTATTGGAGAGGTAAAGCAGCGATCACTAAACTTGCTGAAGCAGCAAAATTTTCACGTTCTGTTGCTGCAAATTGGTTAGCACAACAGGCAGTATCTGCAGGGCATAACAAAACGGTACAGGTAACTTTGGGAATTTTTCTTTGTGTAACACATATAATTTCTTTTGTAGTTCGTCACGATCTATTTTTCTACTGGCAACCATCAAATGAGCAGGTCTCCATAGGGTCCAAAAATCATTGATGGATTTTTCTGTAATTATCTCTCGCATTTTTTCACACTATATTTTTTCTGGTTGTAGTCGTATTAATCTCTTGAATTCATTCAGCGACTTATCAACAGCTCTATGATCATCAAATATTTCTTCATAATAATCTACATTGTTCTTTGGCCACTCATATGGAGACTGCCCAACAAAGGGTGGTGGTTGACCATGATCACTACACATAATCACAGCAGTATTCTTTAGTAACAGCCAATCAAGAAATATTTGTAATACCTCCAGAGGCGCCGTGCATATCTTGTCCCATATGATAATTTTAGGTATATAATTTTCACCCATTCTTTATGGGGTCCATGTATCTCCGCACCATCTAAATTACTATATGTACACGAATTTACATCTCGTTGCTTTATTTCCCTTGCGAGTTTGTGCGTTGTTTTTAAGACAATCATATCTAAACTCATTAATAAGTTAGTTGCGCGTGTTGTTTTACCTGAACCTCCATATCCATTAAGATAAAAGGTCTTATGTCTAGATACAGGATCATACACGGATGGCGCAGATGATTTTGATACTTGATTATTTCTGTAATATGTTTCCTCAATTTTAACATCGGCAAATTTACAATAACTAAGTATATTTCCTTGTTTTATCCTCCACGTTCTCCATTCACCATTACCGAGATTTAATGAATCTTTATATCTTTTGTGTACATAAAATGAATCTGTCGCAACTCTAACAGCGTAACGAGGAAATCTGTTTATCATCGATAATAGATTTATTGAAACATAAGCTAGCATAGAAGATCTTATATGAGTACATTGCGGTGACTCACCATCAGTATAGCAAACAATGGTACCTAGTTTTGTTTTGTTTGATAAATAAGCATTACATCAACTTATAAATGTTTTTCTCCATCATATCAGCGATTATTAAATCGAGTTCAGCATCGTCCATGATCAATCTTGTACAAAATCGTTTACGATCATGTGATCCTCCTTGTGTAAACTTACCGATTATTTTTCTGCCGAGATCTTTTGCAAGTTTCTCATCGTATTTAGCAGGTTATGGCAATCAAACTTGCTTTTGCACGCGATATGATATAATAGCTTCAGATACTTTCAACGATATTAAAACTCCAACATCGAGTATATATCTTAGCAGAACTATTGGAGCCCAACATTTTTCAGAAAAATGTTTTCCATACCACGCATAAACAATCAGATGAAGACCTTCTCTAAACTCAAACTACTCTACATAAGCAAATCATGTTAAGTCAAAATCTGGTAAGGGTCCATTTATCGCAACTCTGATCATGTGATGTGTAGCATGCCCAAATCTATTAAAGTATTTAGAACACTCTCCATATCAAAGAAAACCCCCAGGATAACACGCTACTATATCAACTGAGATAACGTCGTTATAATTATATTTAGTATTCCACAATCCACCGTGTCCGTATTCGATACAACTTCTCACGACATCTTCGAAATTCTAATCGTGTTGGTTTCCACGAGTTTTTCTCCTGAGCAAAATGAGCAGCAACCGATGGTACTGTAAAACAATTACTAAGTAATTGTCTAACTTAGACATCATAAGAAGTATATTTCAGCGCAAGGTTTTCCATTTCTTTATAAAGAGATTCTGTATATAAATATCACCGTTAGACCGTACAAACTGATCATAATTATCACATTCAGAACACTGAAAAGCCACACAGAAACAGGGTCACGTTTGTTAATATCGCCGATAGCATTGAATATATCATCGTGGTAAAATTTAACCATTCTTTCTCGTGAAAATACAGTTACAGCATTAGTCCATGCATGTGCCTTATGATCAATGATTGTTATAGGGTTTCCATTTTTGTTTATATATTTGTGTTTGTACAAAATCTCTCCTGTTAATGTCTTCACTGTTACTGGAGATTTTAATAATTTTTCTAGCTCAGCAACGTCGCTGATAAACGCTCCAGTGTCCTTATCTTTTATAGGCCCACATATTTATTTTTTTTATACCTTAAATCTGTTAAACCGTTTACCCGTATTGCGTTTGTGAAGTGTTCTATACATCGTTCTGCTACACAGTTTATTTTTGACGAAGTCAAGGATGACAGTTTCATTTTCTTGAGATCCTTTACGTCAGGTAAATCATTTAACGGATAGAGCGCGTACACAGCAACAGTTACTGCATAACATCGCTCATAATACGGCTTGTCATACAGGTTAGAGAAATTAAATTCTGTTTGGTATATATTTATAATTCTTTGTAAAACAAAACTCCTATATACCTTGATTTCTTTCAGAGGAATCTGGAACGACTGTGTGTATATATGAGAATTAATTACTAGCTCGTCATGCGAGTGTGTCTGCTACGCACAAGCTTATATAACAACGATTCAGTGCCATCATTTTTTTGGTGATGCGTGCTTAGTCGTGACGGTATATGGGTTGGTGCGTGCAGGCAAGGCGATGGGTGCCATTTACTCGCGGACCTGGGTTCGAAACTCGGTAGAGTACGAATTTAATTTCTCTAACCTGTATGATAGTATTGTTTGTATTAAACTATTATTTCTGCCCACTATTATCAAGATTCTACTACAGAATCCAGGGATAGCACAGTCTGTTCTATTTGGTATATATTTATAATTCTTTGTAAAACAAAACTCCTATATACCTTGATTTCTTTCAGGAGAATCTGGAACGACTGTGTGTATATATGAGAATTAATTACTAGGTCGTCATGCGAGTGTGTCTGCTACGCACAAGCTTATATAACAACGATTCAGTGCCATCATTTTTTTGGTGATGCGTGCTTAGTCGTGACGGTATATGGGTTGGTGCGTGCAGGCAAGGCGATGGGTGCCATTTACTCGCGGACCTGGGTTCGAAACTCGGTAGAGTACGAATTTAATTTCTCTAACCTGTATGATAGTATTGTTTGTATTAAACTATTATTTCTGCCCACTATTATCAAGATTCTACTACCGAATCCAGGGATAGCACAGTCTGTTCTGTTTGGTATATATTTATAATTCTATATATATATATATATATATATATATATATATATATATATATATATATATATATATATATATATATATATATATAGCTGATTCTTAAACAGAGACTTGTATTCGTACTAAGAATAGCAGTGAACAGACCTAATTACACAGCGAGCTTAGAATTTAGTGTATTTAATTACAAGAAATACAAATATGTGAAATATATAACCGAGTCTATAAACAGGGAGATTTATTCCTGTTCGCTTTGTTTTCAGAATTCATTAATTTAACGTTGGAAGCCTGCAATAGCGTATGTGTCTGTTTGCAATCCTATACTACATAGACTTAGATAAGTGACAACAAAAATGTACTATAAGCGGCAGCAATCTGTATTACGTAAACCTTGTAGCAAATTGCGCATGTGTAAAGATATTTTAAGAACATATAACATACGCTTGACTAAAGCAAACGGCTTGTATACGGGCGAATTTAATTTTATTCGTGTTATGCAGAATCATAAATATTTTCTGGAAACTGTAAAAAATAAAATACCAGAAACTCTGGTTGTTGTTACTTTTTGGACTACTGTGGTTTAGGTAAGTATATATTAACTAATTTTTCTTAAACATATAAGTGTGTCCGTAGCTCGATTGGTAACGTGGAAAAGCTGTGGTAATTGCGAATGGCGTTCGAATCTATGAAAGGCAAAAATTCGTCTATGGGAAGCGGCGTTGTTATGCCCACAAAAATTATTTACTTAGTTGGGGGGGGGACCGGAGAAACACTGGAAATTCAACAAACAAATCATACTCCTCACTATGTAGATCACATAGTGAACGCTATTTTGCGCTGCCCAGGTGTCGCCATTGTAGGGTGTATGGTGCCTTTGTTGGACATAGACAAGGTTCCCCCGCCTTAAGTGTTGTCTTGTGTATATGTTATGTGCCGTCCCTAATTAAAAAATCAACCATATGACCAATTGTAAATATTCATATTCATAACCATTGAATATATCATTATATATAACCATAGTCATTTTTAAAAAAGTCTTCTATATGAGGACAAGTATTTTTATTGTTTTTCTCATATCATTTTCAACTAATGTATATTTTGGCGAAATTATAATTCGTCTTATAGTTAGAAATTTCGCCTTGGGGTGTCACCAACGCTGGACTATTTTTATATTAATATATATTATATATTTATATTTATTATAAAATTTTTTATATTATATATATATATATATATATATATATATATATATATATATATATATATATATATATATATATATATATATATATATATATATATATATATATATATAATGAAATCTGAAAATATAAATGTCATTGTTTCTGATATTAAAAGTTACAACATATCGGTATCGATGTTGACACTCTCTGAATGCTGAAAAGATTCTATTTGATTTTGACTTATTACAACAACTGAAAAACTAAAACAGATTTACGCTTTCCTCAGATTACAAAATTTTGAAGGATCTGCAAAGGGGATGTTAAAGTCACTGGCAACAGTCACTGATAATCAAGTAAAATTGTTTGTACCTCTCTCAAGGAATATTAACAAATTCAAGTTAGAATTATCTCATGAATACGAACAGAAAAAGATTAGAAACTCTCGTATAACTTGTTCGTTGAGGGAACATTGTGAAAACGTGGAAAATGAAAGTGATAATGAAAGTGTAAATGAGGGACCATTAACTGTTATAATTGCTAAACCAAACCCTTGGAAAAACTAATGCATATTCTACCTAAGTAATATATATATATATATATATATATATATATATATATATATATATATATATATATATATATATATATATATATATATATATATATATATATATATATATATATATATATATATATATATATATACAGTAACTATGTGTATACAGACAAACCATTATGTATCAGGTATCATAGACAAGTACCAAAGATAATTTTTTTGTTTCGAATTGTGACATAAAACGCATTACGATCTCACATACAGATTTATATTTATCTCTTCATTTCTTGTGTCCAAGATGTGATATTTTTGTTCTGTAAGCTTGACATGTATTCTTGATAATAACTGATTATGAACACGCAAGTATACGGGGTTGATAGGATCTGATACATTAAGGTATCCGTCAGATCGCGTGGTGAAAATGTGTATATGTGCTCTTGCTGGGCCTGGCTAGACATTGAAAGATCTATTTGAATGCTTCCATCCACAGCGTCGCAAACGAGATTGACAGCGCTTGTTGTTGTTATGTTTACAATGTCTGTCGATATGTGTCTGCCGGCACCAAACAGGTTGATATTATGTTTTAGTATAGACGGTGGAGGGGCTAATTTTCTCCACGATTCAATTACTCCCGGATTATATTCTTCAATAAAATCACGCAATGATTTCTTCGTTTCAGCGTTATTTAGAACTGGTATAATAAATGTTTTGTTAATTTATTATGATTAAAAAATAATTGCGTACTTTTTTATTAGTGTAAACAGTTCTACTAAGATCAGTTGCAACGTTTATAATACTTCGATTGACGATGTATAAATCAAATAAGATACCATTTAAGTGTTTTATTAATTCGATTATTTGCTGCGTTACATTATGATCATAATGGTGTGATAATGAAGTAAGTAGATTTCTTAAACCATTAAAAGATTTATCATATTCAGGCTTGAAAGTGTCTAAAATCTTTTAATAATTATTTCATCGACAATGTCGTTATCATACCTTGGCGTATTGGGATCTTTAATAACATTAAATATTGATCCAGTTATCTGTGGAATCCTTTTACCATCACAATCGGTAAAGTATTGATCGTTATTGTTTGGATCAAATTCAAATTTTATATAACGCCATGGATTTTTTTTTCTCGATATGCTGGATCCTTAATGAATTTTGTCACTCGTTTTAAACTCATTTTTAGTTGGTTCTGGTGGATCTTGATAAGTTGGTGCGACTTCAGGACATCCTAACACTGATAGGTTCAAACTCTGATAAATATCTACGAGGTTATCAGGAGAATTTACTTCAATCACCCGTGATAGTGTTGGTTCGTAAACAGTGATAGCTATTTTCGATTCTTTTCCTGTGATTGATTTTACTCTGCGTTGGAACTCGTCATTAATCTCCTCTATTTGATGACTGCCCGTTGAAATTCCAACAACTTGCCAATCAGGTGTTCCATCAGGCTTATTCTTATTTGCAATATTTGCTGGTAATCCACCGAATGGTTTCGACCTTATATTTGGCCAGCTATTATAGACGCGCAGTTGAGCCAATGCAATTTCACTTAACGCTAAATTCAGGATTGGTTGAACTTACTGATATAGTATGTTTTGATGGCGTCGTATTAATGAGGATCTGTTGCAATAATTCCCTTGACGATGATAAGGACTCAGACATTATTGTTATCGTTATTATTTAATTCTCCATCTTTCCGCTATTGTCACTAGAGAATGCGTTGGTTTCTTTTACGAACGCTTCATCGTAGGTTTTAGTTATCGTAACCAACTCCTCATCATATATTTTACCATCACTGAGGTACAAGGAAAAATGCGAACATAATTTAGTATAGGCAGCAGTTGCTGTTTGTAATTTCATCATGTACTTGCGTAATTTATCGCTCGTGCATGTAGATATTTTCTTAGCGATAATACTGAGAATACCTGCACATTTTGTCGTATAAATGACAATAGTGAAAACCGCAGGAGCCTCCATAGTTAGCGTTGATAATAAAAATCCGGTTCCAGCAACAAAAGCAGAAACCGAGTAAACGATTATGTCAATAACAACTATGCGTCTGCGATATTTTGTTACTTTCAATCTGCATTCGTGAATGACATTTTTCTAGTTCAGTCTGAGACTTACACGCCTGATTATATATGTGACGTTGAACGTCAATGAGTGACTCTGTCATCTGATTCATTATACCTAACGACGTTGTCATTTAATTAAGTAATTAAAATGGAAGCTTTAGTTATCAATTCTAGACACCACCAATAATTAGCCGTTGCCAAACTTCTATCCCATGATTCCAACGTGAAGGTTTCTTCAGTATCTTTATCCAAGATCAGAGATACGGTTCTAGACAATTTATTAGCTAATCTGATGTGGTAAGTATGTTAAATTCTACAACACTAAACACAGACAACCTATATATACCTGCGACCTCCGCGATGTGTTTGATGGTTTTATTTCGTAGTGTCATTGTAGCTTAGCCTGATCCGACGAGGTAGACGATGTTTATGATCTGTTTGTGAGGAATTATATCAATAGCTTTCATTCCTAACTGCTTTGCAATAGGTATTGCTTTTGGGGCCATTCTTCTAAAGAGATCCTGAACAACATCGCCTAATCCATCTTCGTAGGTTGCGCTGTAAACCTGTAATTGAGAGCTTATTATTCTGACCATGGTAGGTCCACGTTGAGTACCATGCACGATCATTGTTATTATTAATTGACTTTATCACTAATTAATCTAATAACTGTGATTTAGTCACTATGGTAATCATCTGCGATTTCATTGATGAGGGATCGATACACATCAATCTCCATAATACCGCCACTAAATAATCGTTTGCAAATATCAGTTGCTTCATTAATGACTTCTGATGAATTATTATTAGCTAGTTTTCCTCCGATGAGAATCTTTAATCGATCGACATCAGCGAGATCATTATTGTGACAAGAAATAATACCACTTCCTAGACCATTGCGCGTTGCGCCTGGAACGTCTTGAAATACTTCTTCTTCCTCTTCTCTTGGTTGTTGTGATGATGGTAATCTGACTTGTGGTGATGGTGGTAATTCTGAGTAATCAGGAAATGATTGTTTAATTGATTTTCGTTTTCTTTGTTGTGTTATCACTTGTTATTGTTTTATCAATTGCTGTGGTTGTTCTGACGGTAACTATATAAACAAAATATATTCATCTATTGCATGAATATAATAAATACATCTTTAATCGCTGTTTTGAGCTTGATCAGCGTCATAGTGTATGTGAAATATCCATTTGTACCAATTATCGCGACTTATAACATCATCATCATATTCAGGTTTTAAATATCGTTTTAGATTATCATAACCTGTCACAGCACTTGCAGCAAATTGTTTTACGTTTTTGACCTGTTTTGATGTTATCAATGACACCTGTGGTATATTTATCAGATATATTAACCCTGACGCGAGCTTTTCCTGGTATTTGTTGAGTATCACCTTCTGCCTGGTCCGCATCATCAGGTATTTCCAGGACTGGCATCACAGCAGCTATTTCGGCTGGAAGCTTTTCAAGAATCTTGTTTGTTTAGTTAGTTCTTTTTGCTATTTTTTCAGTTGCTTCAGCGGTTTACTCTAACACAGGTTGAATACCTTTATTGGTCTCAGTGATAGGTTTAAATACCTGTTTTGTATCCTCCTCAAATTCAAATCGAGATTCCTGACGTGATTGTAGTTATTGCTAACAGAATCACTAACAGGTAGATATTTTTTGATTGCCTCTAGTCGCTCTGGAGCTAATTTAGCTGAGTATTGTTCTCCATTACTCATTATTGATAATATTTATACTGGCTGTTTAATTCATAGCAGCAGAGAGGCTGAATGACATAGTGACCACATCCTAAATAAAACGAGCAAACATCTGGTCAATTAGAGAAGTTTTAATTATTAGGGCAGAAACGTTTTTTTCTCAGCCTTGGTAGGAACCCTCAGATTTAAAAAATAATGACTCAGGCAAACTTGCCTGTTCAGTCTCTCTGCTGATTTTGTATATAGTGATTAAAATTTAATATAAAGTTAATTTTGGGGGTAAACTCCTCCAGTGAGTACATATATATTAAAATATTCCAATTTTATATCTTAATATGCATATATCGTCCCTGCAAATCAAATGGGGTTTTAGGGCTTTTAAAGTTTAATCCTTTGAATGAGTGCCGAACAATTGTTTCTACCTCTGCCTTACATTCTTTGGTGGTAACTGGTGAGGAATAAATCGTAAAGTTTTTCTTCTAGTCTCGTTAACATATTTACGCGCGTTCCATGGGTTTCTTGTAGTAGAGTTCTGTCATAATCTTTTCCTAGGGATATTATTTTGTCTAATTTATTTCTTAATCCAATTATGTTCTCAGTCAAAATCTGTACATTATTCCCTCCATTATTGAATTAATTAGTGAGCAGTTCTTTTAGCTCTGTATTCTTCCAAACGTACGTTTTTCTGTCGCTCTCTGTTAGAGGAAGCAGCTCTTGATTCTGACCAGTTTCCTTTTTCTCGTTTCTTGCAACTTTTGCTAGCTCCGTTATTTCCGATTCAGATGGTGATTTCGGAGTGGTAGCTAATCTTTCTCCTCTCTAACGCAAGTATTAGAGTAGAGATACTCAAGTCTGTTTTCTCTTCCTGTTTCTGTGTTGGCGATACTGGGTTTACATTTTCTTCAAATGTCTTTTTTCCAGCCGAGCTTTCTGGAGTATTGTCAAGATTTTATTCTTCAAGAACAAAAAATGGTGCCTTTTCTTTTTCCATTAATTTGGCTTCTTTTTCATGTTTTTGCTGTTAATTTCTGAATTTTCCTTGTTCTCCATTTGGCTTTTTCTTTCTGATGAGGTTGCTTGTCTTGCTTCCTCCCTTTTGTATTTCTCCATAGAGAAAATTTTAATGCTCGTCTTCTGGCTTGAAGATGCGGACGTGTTAGTTTCTCCTACTTCTTCCGCTTTTTCTTCCCGAGGCTCTGAGACTTCTTATAACAGGCTTACCATAGTCTTGCCTATTACTTGATTCTTCCTTACTGCTGAAGCATAGATATTGGTGTTGTTGTTGGGAGCTTTATTTTGTGGAATTACCTGGTTTTGGCATTCTCTTTTCAAATAGCGGAGATTTCAACACATGTGGCATGGTCTGTGTAGTTGACAACCCCTAAAACAGGACTTGATATGAGAATCTAGGACGTAGAACAATGTTGGAATTTTCTTGGCATCTTCCACTGTCACGGTGATAATGCGTATCCCGGTGAAAACCGTTGGAAAGCCCCAAAAACGTTGCAATTTGTGACTTTATTACCTTTACAGAAAATTTCTTTTCTATCTTAATTACAAATTCTGCCAGGTGTATTTCTAGAAGTAGTCCAGAAAAGTGTATTTGCAACATTTTCTTCCCTCAATTCTTGACTAGTGGAGGAGGTGCATATATTTTGACAGGTTTCACTATAATATCCATAGACTGATTATTCATTTACAGCGTCTTGTTACCCTTAACGAAAATGTAGTTTGGGGTTAAAGCCATTATCAGCACACTTCAAGCTATATAGATGGCGGCCAGTAATTATGGTGGAGTAAGAAACCGGGAAATCCCCGGGAAGTACCACCCACACACGAGAAGCTGCTAGCAAGATTTCTCACATAACCACATTCACCAAATCCGAGACTCGAACCTACAAAGATACAAGTGAGATGGTAGTGATCTGTAACGGAGAGCGCTTTAGACTAATCAGCCATTTATTGAAAATGAATTTTAATCCACAGCCCCCGTTTTATAGTCCTTGGATGTTCTATTTTGGTACCTCTGGAAACCAGATATTGCAAAATCTCGCCTGGTCGGAATCGTTCTGCTAAGGAGAAGCTTGATAGGTCTTTGAATAGGCATGCTGGGGCTCTGCGGGCCGAAAGGATTCTTCCTTGCTCCGTCATTTGTATTTTAGGCTGTACAACCATTTTGAACCAAGACTACTCATACTTTTAACTTGCTAAGATAAAAGAAATCAAGCTGCAATTCTGCACAAAAATAAAAATAAATAAAGCTATAACTATACTAATAATATTACTAATGTTAATGACTGTAAGAATTTTGTCTTGTATATAATCCAGATAGTGCATATATATATATATATATATATATATATATATATATATATATATATATATATATATATATATATATATATATATATATATATATATATATATATATATATATATATATATATATAAAGGGAATGTGACCTGACAGGTAGCTCTCTTCAGATTGGAAGATAGACTCCACGAAGTGATTGAACTTTGTAGCGCTTCTTGGGATTGGTAAACAATTTAAATCCGTTTCGATCCACTCTTCGACTATAAATAAACGCGGTTCACTAGTAGTAGGGGAAAATGATATTTTTAACCCAAACCTCATTTATGACCCTCCAAACAAGTATAAACTATAGTCCTAAACTATCTCACCCCTTTGTGCCCAAAAGTATTACTAAGGTTTCTAACCCACCCCTTTTTCTGTTATTATATTAGAGGAAAACAAAGTTTTCAGCCCAAACCTTGATTTTTACCTCTCAAAATAAGTATAAAATACGCATTAGAATGAAAATGATGAAGGTAAGTGATATTATGTCTTACGTTTAGATAAAATATTACGTTACTCATATTTGTTTTGATAATTTTTTTCATACTTGCTAACCCTCGTTGGTAGAATGTCTTTTAACATATTGTCAAAAATGCGAAATTCATGTAAAAAAATCATCCATATTATATTTGACTCCTCGTAGGTACGACCGGATCCGATCAAGTAGTTTCTTGTAAGTTTTAATTGATGTTAAACAACCGTGCTTCTTTATCAAAAGTCTTAGTTCTACTTTTTTACACGCCGCTGTAAGTGAAACACCAATACCGGATATGATTAACAAAAATATATTTAATGATACCCAGCTTGAAATTATACCACAACTTGTCATTAACAAGGGTAGATATGATATTACTCGAATGATATTGTTGTAGTATTTGTAACATTTTTTTACACACCAATGTTTTTTTGAGATAATATTTGTAGTATTGTATTAGTGCGTCCACATCCTGTACTGGAATATCTTTTGAAATATGATTGAAATCAATTATACTTCTTTTCATTATAATATTTGTGTACATAATCCCTAGGCTTGGTTATTCTAATTCAGCTACAAATTCCAAACACCACCAATAAGGACCAGGGCCTTTAAAATTTTCATTAGCTGGATGAAGTAAAATTCTTCTTCAGAATTTTTATATATTGTTACAGTTACAGTTTCAGAAATCTCAACAGTCAAATTACAAATACGTGAATAATGGGAAGATATTTTAAACTTTATAATGCTAATCACTGAAAATCTATACACACCGGTAACCTCTGCAGTGTATTTGATAGAATTATTACTTTGCTGCTTCCATATACAAACCCAGAAGCAACAGTATACACAATATTTTTAATCTGTTTGTGAGGAATTTTAACCATACTCGTTTTCTCAACAATACTAGGAATTCCACTAATAATATCATTGAGTTTTGTGTTAATATTAGCGAGCGTAATGTCAACATTTGATCGATTTCCCAAAAATTCAATTTTAAGTGTGTTTATGTTTCTACGAAAACTTAAAAACGTATTCACATGACCAAGAAACTCATTTTTGAGTGCTGTTATTTCACTATTGATTGGAACGTCCTGATCATCGACGTATTTTTTGTTTACAGCATCAAAATCAGTCTCGGGTTTTCTTAGGTTAGTAATAAAATTGTCATATTGAGAAATGCATGCATCATACCACCATTGACTGACATGTACTTTGATTCTTGATCGTCGACTTATTTTTTAGTGGCAGCGTCTCCATCTGTAGTTGGGTTTTCCAAGATCTGTAACCTTATTCTGGTTCATAGCAATATTCCCACTAAATAAATCACCAGCTTTTTTTAACAAAATCATTCACTGACCTACCAGAATCTTGTATCTTACCTCGATTGTTAAAAGTCACGATATTATCAGTAACCGCATCAGTATTTCGTACAAGTAAATCTGACAGTTTTACATTACTGATCTTTAATCGTCCTTCTTTGTCCTGGAAAATGACTGCTTCATGTGGATCTACACTGGCAACATTTAGTAAATTATTGGTTTCATTTTTGAGCTGGTCAAGAGTTGCATATTGGATAAGTCACCTTGATAACCTTCTGTGGATAAATCTCCTGATAGTGTTCCAAATTTTGTAAAGTAGCTCATTATTTACTGTCCTAGATAAAATTATCAACACTAGTTTAATATTATACAAAATGGCAAAATCGTCGATATTAAACTTTGATACAGAGAGACTGGTGAAGCACAAACATAACAATGACCTTCCTGATTGTCATTATCTTATTGTTGGGCGAACTGGATCGGGGAAAACAAATTTGCTTATGAACTTGCTTCTTAGTGATAGTTTTAACTATGACAGAGTTTATATTTACACAATCAATCCACAGCAAGATATGTATGAGTTATTAAGCGTGTATAATGACAAGCTTCGTGATGAACTTAAGGCTGGTGAAGATTTTTTTTATAATTATGCGGCCAGAAGATCTTATTCCAGTTAGTCAACTTGATGCAGATGAACACAAGATAGTAGTTTTTGACGATATTCCGCTAAATAACATGGAGATGGACAAAACAAGATCATATTTCTCACTGTCACGTAACAAACAGTGTAATTCTGTTTATCCCGCTCAAGGTTTTTATAATATTGACAGATTTATTAGGCGAAATACGGGTTATTTTAAATTATTTCCAGGACTGGACAATGTTGACGTTAGAAATATTGCAAGCTAGCAGTGCGATGACGTGACAAAAGATAAGTTTATTGAACTTTATCGTTATGCTACAAAATGTAAATTCAAATTTTTTTATTTGATAAACTTACACATTATCCAACTAAAACGTTTCGCTGTTGTATTGACATTTACTAACAGGAAGGTGTTTCAATTTTATAAAATTTATAATAATAATAATAATGGACAAACGAGCAAGGTACAGACAACATATAGAAGATCTAAAAGAACTTGCTCAATCTCAGGCATTACTTAAGCAAAAAGTACAAGCACGACGTGGGAAAGTGACTGCTACAGAAGCAGCAGCTACAATTTTCAAGCCGGTTGCTGCAGCACTATTAGGTAAACAACCTGAAACTAAACCACTATCAGAAGAAGAACTTAAACAACTGCAAGAAAAAGGTTTGGCTGGAATTGTTAAAGAACAACAGGAAGCAGCTGCTGCAAAATTTGTTACTAGATCTGATGAAGAAAAAAGAAAACTAATTGAGGCACTTACAGCAAATATAGCTGATCCTGCGGCTAGAGAAGCTGAAACAGATCGATTGATAAACAATCCGCAGAATCTTGAGCTAAGATTATCAGAGTTAACAACGCAAGGAATAACAAATATTATAAACAATTTATCAGGAGACATAAAAGATATCAGAGAGGATATACAAAGAGTCGGTGATCTTACTGTAACGTTTATGGAAGGTGGGATGACCAAAGACTTTGTTTTATAAGAAAAGCAAATGATAAGATAGATCCTAAGGAGTATGATGATTTTTTAGAGAAAGAAAACATAAGAGATGTTGATAATATAAGGAGGTGGACTGATGCAGAATATCAAACATTAATCGATAGATTAGATGCAATATTTAAAGACGGAATGAACACGGTTACAGAAATTAATGATATGCATCCACTTTATGATAGGATAATACATAGTATTATCGCTATCATGTTTAAAAAAACAGCAGAAAAATTAAAGCAGAACCTTTTGGTAGGGTGTGGAGTTTTAAAAGAAAATTTACTGTATACGATGAATCTCGTTTAGAAGAAAAAAGTAGAGAAGTAAGAACAGGAAGTAGAGTAAAAATATTTACTTCAACTACTAAAATGATAGGTAGATTAATGTTATTAATATCATCAAAAGAAACTGGGAATGTTAGTGTTGAACTTGATAATGAAATAATTGACATACTTGATCATCTAAGATCGAGCGAATTTTTAACATCTGACGAATATGAAACTTTACACCGCGACTTCATCGCGGCTACTTAATTTTGTAAAATGATATAATATAAAGGGAATGCAAACAACATTATTGCCAAACTCTAGTGAGTCTGCGATAGATAGCGCAAATTTTTCAGTAAATTATATTCCGCCTATCCAACTAGATCCTGCAAGACAATATGAGATTGGATTAATTTATTGTACTTGCTAGAATGCTATGCCTAACGTGAAAACTGATGTTAACGATGAAATGTAGTTTACTATGTTTACAAGTTCTTCAATATCTACACCAAAAAAAAAAGAATTCCACAAGAAGCTTATAATATTACTGATCTAAACAGGACAATCAAAGAGCTCATAATAAAAGCTGGCGGTGTGGCTGATGGTTATGAATTGGCAGCAAATTATAACACATTGCGAGCTAGGATAACTGAAAAATATGTTAAGCGGTCTTGAACCAAGAGAAAGAAGTATTGCACAACTATTAGTATTTACTAAAAAAAAGTTACAATGCACTTGATCAGCCTATTACATATGACAGTGAACTGCCAGTAAATATAACAGAAGTAAATACAATATTAGTAAATTGCTCTATTGCTTCTGGCTCTTATACATCAAAAGGTAGTAAGGGTCAAACGATTTACAGTTTCTCACCTGAAGTTCCGCCAGGTTCTCTCATGCAAATAACTCCACGACATATTATCTATTATCCTTTAAACGTTGAAGATCAAATATCAATTATAATAATGCAGTTGACAGATCAATCTGGAGAACAGTCAAATGTTAATAATGAAGTTGTAACTTATTATTTACATCTACGCGAGCAAAAGTAAAAATTATGCAAAATCAAATATAATGAAACAAAGAAAAAATTTATCAAAGAAAAACAATAAGAGGATTTTTTTGAAATATATTTACTAAAGTTATTGAAAATATTCCAGGACTAGCGCGTTAAGTTGCACCATTTGCTATTGACGCGGGCAAAGCTTTTGCAACTGGGGCTGCATCTGCCGCTGGGACTGTGGTTGGACAAATAATTGCTGATAAAATAAAAGGAGATCCACCGACAGCATCTGAAATAAAACAAGCTATCTCAGAAATCGCTCCAACAAAAGAAACTCAACGAGCTATGATAACAACAACAAAAAAAATATTATCACCAAAGGGCGAGCAGATCATACAAAAAATAATATCTAAAGTAACAGTGCTGCAATAAAATTTTATATAATCTAATAAAATAAAATGTCTGTTAAAATTATCTCGAGTTAACAGAAACTTATGACATCGTCATCGATGTGACAGAATTCGAGTATGTTGAGTATCTTGATGAGAATTCTAACGAACCAAATAAAACTGGTATGAGAACCTTTAACATTAGAGACGAAGATGTATTTCTACTGCCACATAAGGCTATGTTAGAAGCTCGTGGTCAGATTATGACAGTAGCCAATCCACCTGCTGTAATTGCAGTTGGAGCAGAAGTAGCTCTTATAAAAAAACGGCTGGTGTTTATTCAACAGTGCTAGATATCAACTGGCCAATCAAGCAATAGAATATATTGCAGGTCATCTACAAGTTGCAAGTACAATTTTAAATATTATTTCGTTTTCCGACGATTACTCGAGATCAGCTGCAACCAACATAATGTGGTTTAAAGATACTGGACGGGGTATAGCTGAATCAACTGAATTTTTAAAGAGAGGCGCTATAGTACATGGAGCTGATGCTGATGCAAATGCTGTAATTGTGAGAAAATTTCTCATTGCTAATGCTGCTGCTCTAGATATTGCCGCACCTGCTGCAGATGCTATTGCAAACGCTACAAGATTTTCTCTTATAGCAGCTATTAATAATCTAAATATAACATCACCAGCTGCTGAAGCAAACGGTACTACGATGTTAAATTTACTTCTTAACACACTTGATGTAAGAAATCCACGCTATAACGAAGGTTTTGCTAGGCGAAGAAAACTTACAGCAGGATCACGTCAAATTACAATGATGCTTCCGCTAAGCATCATTTTCGGCTTTTGTAGTGATTATGATAAAGTATTCCGTGGAGTAAAACATACGCTTATTTCAGATCGATCAGAACAAAATGATTGCTTGTTTAGATCTGGAGGGGTTGATGTACAGTTTATCATAAACAAACTTGCTTTGTGGATGCCATAAATAACACCATCGATTAAAAAATGTCAGAACTAAATAGCACACTTGATCAGCATACAAACAGAATTTATTTTAAGCAGCATAAAATATATCAGACGGCGGTTCCAAATACTACTGACTACACTTGGAGGGTCACAAAAACATCAAGCGAACAACTGCCGAGACAAATATTTGTTGTATTTAAACAGCACGTCTGACGAGGTAACCAACAACGAAAAAAATGCAATATTTGACCACGCTGATGTCAGACAAATTTAAGCTAGATTAAATTCAAAGCAATATCCAGAACGAGCTATCGAGTGCAATTTTGCTGATGACGCTAATAAAAATATTACTCGACCGTACATGTACCTGCTTGACGCAATGTAAAAATATCAAGATGTCGAAGATGGAACTCAGATATCAGCAGAGAAATTTCGTACACTTTATCCTATATTTCATTTTGATGTTAGTAAACATAACGAGCGAATTGTAGACAACACAGCGGACATTGAAATTACCTGGACACTTGAGGCGGTTCCAGTAGCGCTGTTGTACGTATACGCATTAGTGATTAGTGATAGATTTATCACAGTTGATTCTATTGTAGGTAAAATGACAGTTCAAGTTTAATCTACAGTTGTTTTTTAAAATAGCAAATATATTGTAAAAGAAGTATATTTGACATTTGACCGATGGCCAAGTTACAAAATTAGTAGCTGCCATTGCAAAGCGAGAACAGGTATCATTAAAAATCAATCCTAATATTTCTGATGGTGTTTTAACAAAATTAATGCTAACAACAAATCAAGAAGTATGATAGTAAAAAAACTTTTGTTTTAAATTTGAGTTCTGCACAAATGACAGCGATGGCAAACGACATTGTTGTCAAAGGTGGTTTTTTTGGTCCGGCATTATCAGTATTAGCTAGTACAATAATACCTAAAGTTTTGCCGTTGTTGCGAACATTAGGACTAGCAGCAATGTCAGTAGCAGTATCTGGCGCAACGAAGAAAGCTTTTTAGGGTAATGATATCATTCGTAGAAGTGGAATAAAAAATTTGTAAATTTTATGTAAATCATATATTATAATGCCAGAACGGAAGAAGAAATCACCAGAAAAAAAGAAAACAACAACAAGAAGAAAAAAGAAAACAAAACGCAAACAAGCAAAACAAGGATGAATTATTCCTTTCGCTCCACTTTTGGTTGTACTAGCGGGAATTCTGCTGCCAAATCTTTTAGGAATCGGACGTGGCCTAACATTAAATCGCCGTCAGCTGTAAGTTCGTGTGTGATAAATTTGCAAGATTTTAATGACGGATCCGGTTCGCATTGGGTAGCAGTTTATAATAATAATTATTTCGACTCGTTTGGACTTCCTCCAAGCGATGTAATTCATTTTTGAGTGTGTTTATGTTTCTGCGAAAACTTAAAAACGTGTTCACGTGACCAAGAAATTCATTTTCGAGCGCAGTTATTTCATTATTGATTTGAACGTCCTGATCATCGACATATTTCTTTGTTGCAGCATCAAAATCAGACTCTGGTGTTCTGAGGTAAGTAATGGCATTATTGTTCATGTTCAGAAATGCACGCATTATACGACCGTTGACTGACACATACTTTGAATCTTGATCGTCAACATATTTTTTGTTGTAGCATCATTATCAGTAGTTAGATATCCAAGATCTGTAATTTTATTTTTGATAATTATAACAGTACTAGTAAATACATCACCTTTTTTTTTAACATAATCATTAACTGACCTACCAGAATATTGTATCTTACCGCGATTGTTAAAAGTAACGATATTATCAGCAACCGCAGTAGGATTTCGTACGAGTACATCTGACAGTTGCACATTACTCATTTTTAATCGTCCTTGTTTGTCCTGGAAAATGACGACTTCATTTGATTCTACACTGGCAACATTTAATAAATTGTAAATTTCATTTATGAGCTGATCAAGAGTTGCATACTTTGATAAGTCACCTTGATATCCTTCTGTGGATACATCTCCTGCTAATGTTCCAAATTTTGTATAGTAGCTCATTATTTACTATCCTACATAAAATTATCAACATTACATAAAATTATACCAACAATGGCAAAGTCGACAATATTAAACTTTGATACAGAGAGACTGGTGAAGCACAAACATAACAATGACCTTCCTGATTGTCATTATCTTATTGCTGGGCGAACTGGATCGGGAAAAACAAATTTGCTTATGAATTTGCTTCTTGGTGATAATTTTAACTACGATAGAATTGATATTTACACAATCAATCCACAGCAGGATAAGTATGAGTTATTAAGCGAGTATAATAACAAGCTTCGTGATGAACTTAAGGCTGGTGAAGATTTTTTTTATAATTTGGCAGCCAGGAGATCTTATTCCAGTTAATTACACTGTTTATTACGTCACGGTGAGAAATACGATCTTATTTTATTCATCTCCGTGTTATCTAGAGGAATATCGTCAAAAACTACTATCTTATTTGCCAGGTCATCGGTATACAGGACCTTACAATCCGCTAGATCAACAACTAGATGAAAACGACAATCCATTGCCAGGACAAGAACCTTATAATCAAGTGGATGCAATAGCCATGCGTCATAATATCTGTTATCGTGATCATCAAAACTCGAAAGCAGATTGTGATAAAGTGATGTTAGACGAATTACGTGATATGGAGCCAACAAATCTACGAGAACGTTTTGATAGAAGATTTGTTCAGGGAATGATTGGAGCAAAATATAAACTTGGACTCGAAAAAGAATTATACGATGATCTTGCAGTCGAACTACATAGCCCTAAAAAAAGTTTCTGAGACGTAAAGTTGTCGCTAATGCTGTAGATGATATCTGGCCAATGGATTTGGTGGATGTATAAAATCTGGCTCAGTTTAACGTTGGCGCTGATGGCGCTCCATAAAGGTATTTGTTTAATGTTATAGATGTTTTTAGCAAATACGCTTTCAGTGTACCTGTTTCGGATAAGACAGGAACTTCAATGACTGATGCGCTAAAACAAATAACGAGTACAGAAAGAAAATCAAATAAAATCTGGACTGATCACGGAGCAGAGTTTTTTAACAAAAAGTTTGAGCAGTTTCTAGAACAAAATAATATAAAAAAAATACGTTAAAGGGAACGATGGTAAAAGCGTTGTTGTCAAGAGATTTAATCGCACGCTAAACGAAAAATTACACAAACATTTGACAGCTAAAAACACCAACAGGTATATCGATGACCTTTCTCAAATCGTGGACAAATATAATAACACGAAACATCGAACCATCAAAATGTTACCCAATAATGCTATTAAAAATCCGATATTAGCAAATGAAAACATGTACCGCAGACATAAGTTTAAGGTTGGTGATAAAGTTAGAATTTCTTTGGTAAAACAAGTATTTGCAAAAGGATTTACTCCGAACTGGAGCGAAGAAGTATTTGTTGTTGATAAGGTACTTTTCACAATACCTGTAACGAACGCGTTAAAAGATCTTGCAGGGGAACCTAACATAGGTAGTTGTTACGAACAAGAACTACAGAAAACTGAACAAGATGTTTTTGTGATCGAAAAAGTGATTAGGAAAAAAGGAGATAAAAGTTTAGTCAAATGGCGTGGGTATAGCGATAAATTTAACAGTTGGATTCCAACCAGCAGCAGGGAGGGTGAACCCTACAAAATTTTCGCTTGTGAAATTAACCTTAATAAGGGTTCCTACAGAGGCTGAAAAAAGGGTCAATAACCCTAAACCAAAATATCTAACTTTTATATTACCGTACGGACGGTTATAAACCACATAATAAACCACATGAGGTTAGCTCAATTTTGTTATACTATTATTGACTTTTTTATCCTGATTTTATTGAACTATTTTTTTACGTTAAAACCTCGAGCACAAATTTTGTAGAGGTTTACCCTCCCTGCTGCTCCTGACTTTGTCACCTGACTTTGTCACCTGACTTTGTCAGGGCATTAATATCGGGATTTTTAACAATAGATTTGGGTTTTTAAACAGATATACAGTTCATAAACAGATGGTCAAGGGGAACTAACCAATATTTTATCCAGACCAATCTAGGATCGTGTATATAAATTAATATATAACGTCTCCCCGCGCAGGTCATCTTGATTTGTGAGTTTGAAATTCATTCTTGACAATAATGGATTATGTACACGCAGGTAGACTTGATTTATTGGCTCAGATACAATCAGCCAGCCCGGAGGGGATTGGATTCTAGATGAATATAATATATACCCCTGCTGAGCCTGATTAGACTTATAGAGGTCAAAATGGTAGCTATTATCAATTATATCGCAAACTAAATTCAGTGCGATGGTGGATGTTATATTAGCAATATTAGGTGAGATATGACGACCTGTTCCATATGGATCATTATTATATTTGAGAATTGCTGGGGGTGGAATTAATTTTTCCAGGAATTATATATTCCTCTAAAGTGTTCATCAATAAGAACACTAACTGTTTTTTTAACTTCTCGGGGTCAAAACCGGGTATTATAAATGTAAGTAGTTGTTCTTCTATGATTCCGTAATATTTCATAAATACTGTCTTAAATAATCGCTTATAACTTACACGTTGGATTCGGTCATCTTCATTAACTATTTAAGAGCTAGAAGATCTATCTGCCGGCACATTTATTATTTTCTCTCTGTCAACATTAGCCTTATTTACAGATTCTAAGTCTGCTACAACTTGATTTAGATGTTGTATTGTTTCAATTATTTGATTTTTTAAATCATCGTTATAAAAAGTATTGATGCTGGAAAGTAAATGTTTAAGATTATTAAACATGTGTTCATGTTCAGATTTAATCGGTCTTGATAATGAGTTAATTTGCTCAACATCAATTGTCGATATTCTTGCTAAACCACTCCTACTTTGAATGAAACTTATAAAATAAGTATGATGTATATAATTACGATAAGCACTTGCTGTAGTGCTCTCCATGAATGGAACTTTGTTTTTATATTCTGGAAGTTGTATAAATTTCTTAACATCTATATTGAAGTCGGATCTCTCTGGTTCTGGTGGAACTTGATAATCTGGCGCGACTTCAGGCCAACCTAGTACTGATTTAATCGAGCTCTGATAAATATCTACAGCATAATCAGGAGAATTTATTTCAATCACTGATGATAATGTTGGTTCGTAAACAGTAATTGCTATTTTAGACTCTTTCCCTGTTAAAGATTTAATTCTGCGCTGGAATTCCTCATTAATCTGTTCTAACTGATAACTGCCAGTTGGAATACTAACAACTTGCCAATCGGGAGATCCATCAGATTTATTTTTATTTGCGAACACTAATGAATTATTTGGTTGTTGTCCACCAAAGGGTTTTGATCTAATATTAGGCCAGCTATAATAAACACGTAACTGAGCTAATGCTATATCTTTTACTGGAATTACAGTTGGAAAGTTAACGCTAAATTCAGGATTGGTCGAACTTATCGATATCATAGTAGTTTTTGAAGGAGTTTTATTAGCGACGATCTGCTGTAACAACTCTTTCGACTCAGTTGTTGACATTATTGTTATTATTATTGTTTAATTCTCCATTTATTTTGTGAGCAGAATCACTAACAATTTTGAATGCTTCATCGTAGGTTTTAATTATCGTTACAAACTCATCAGATATTTTACCATCACTGAGATACGTGGAAATATATCCAGATAGTTTAGAGTATGTTGTTGTTGCTGTGTGTAATTTTATCATATACTCGCGCAATTTATCATTCGTACATGTAGTTATCTTTTTAGCAATAGTATTAAAAATACCTGCTATAGTCGTTGAAGTTGAAACAATAATTGTTATGATTGCTGGAGCTGTCATCGTTAATGTTGATAATATTAATCCGGATCCAGCAACAATAGCAGAAACTGAATACACAATTATATCAATAACGACCATACATCTACGATATTTTTTATTTTTATTGTATAATGGTCGACAATATTTTTTAGTTTGGTCAGTCATTGACATGCTTGATTATATCTGTTACGTTGAACGTCGATAGATGACGTAGTTATTTGATCCATTATACTATGATGTTAAGTAGTTAATTCAGCTACAAATTCCAAACACCAACTATATTCGGCTTCGACTGGAATTGTATCAACCGGTTCAAGTATAAGTTCTTTTTCAATACCTTTTAGTAATAATATAGTTACAGTTCCAGATAACCTATCAAAATTACGTAATGAAGATGATGTGGTATATATTTTAAAACCTGTAACACTAATCACTGTGAATCTATACACACCAGTAACTTCTGCAGTGTGCTTGATAGAATTATTATTTTGTTTTGTCCATATACCAGACCCAGAAGCAACAGTATACACAATACTTTTAATCTGATCGTGAGGAAATTTAATTATGTCTATTTTTTTAAACAATATCAGGAATTCCTACAATAATATCATTAAGTTTTGTATTAATATAAGTAAATTTTATATTAACATTTGGTGGCTTTCCAAAAAATTCCTTATTAATTCTGTTTATGTTTTCGCGAAAACTCAAAAACATATTCACGTGACCGGTAAATTCAGTTTCGATGTTGGTTATTCCATTAATGATTAGAGTCTGTTTATCATCGACGTATTTTTTTGTTGTAGCATCATTATCTGAAGTTGGATTTCCAAGATCGGTAATTTTATTTTTGTTCATAATAACGTCTCCATTAAATACACCGCCAGTTTTTTTAACAAAATCATTAAATGATTTACGGAATCCTGTATTTTATCCTGATCAGTAAAAGTTACGATATTATCATCAACTGCATTATGAATTCGTGTAAGTACGTCTGGTAGTCGTATATTGCTTGCCTTTAATCGTCCTTGTTTGTCCTGAAAAATAACCACTTCATTTTGATCAACATTTGTAATATTTAATAAATCATCAATCTCATTTCTAAGTTGATCAAGGGTTGCATATTTAGATAAATCACCTTGTTGTTGAGTTTTACCACGAGCAGATCTTCCATAAATATCTACCATTATATTTACTGATGTCTATGTAAATTTGACATCATGGTAGATTCATGCACGACTTTATGAGGTGGTTTTCCTTGCGGTGCCATGGATATAGCATCAACTACACTAAGTACTTCTCGACCACATATTGGTGGGTCAGTTAATGTTTGTGTAGGTAACGTTGAATACCAGATTGGTGCCGTATTATTACTGACATAATGAATAAATTCTTTTGGTGGCGCTAATCCATATGAATCAAAATAAATAATTCCACGTGGATCAATTGCATGCGTCTCCCAATGGGTACCTTGTCCAGAATTTTGATCGAGATTAATAATACCTGTTTCAGTATTGTTTGTTTGTTTTGATAATTGATCGCGCATGAAAACACCTCTAAAGTTTTTTATTTTTAATTTTTTAAAAGCATCGAGTAAATCAAAATTAGACATAGGCGAGATTAGTAAACTGTCCCTGGAAGTCTTAGGCCTTTTCGTACCACGAGGGTGGGGTCTCTGGTAATCTGAGACCATTTCCCTTTTTTAGATCTTCGTTTTATTCCCTGTCCGGTCGCTTTCTTTAATGCCATTTCAGCGGCTGTTCCAACGGCGCCTAATGCAGCTGCTTTTGCAACAGCTGTGGCTGTAGCGGCTATTAATGCTGGTATAGCTGCGAGAAGGGGAAATATACCACCGGTTTTAAAAGTATCCTTAGTGGCTGCCGCAGAAAGATCAAGTTTGGCACCTTTATTTGATTTTTTGCTTTATTAAGGTTTTTGAATTGACGATCGGTTAACGATAATTTATTTGAACCACTCATGTGTTCCTTTTTTAATGATACTGTTATTCCACAATTATTATTTGATGCTGATTGCAGTCTTTTGACCTGGCCAGGAGTCAGGGTAACATTAACATGATTTTATGACATTTTATAATAATGATAAATAATCTAATTACATATTTTCTACTGGAGCATCAACGACTCTCATTCGTCAACCAACACCTTCTATGAGCATTGATTTTTTGCTAAGTATAATAGCAATTGCTCTATAATTATCAATAGCTCCTCTAATAACACTAGCTCGAAAATGTATATCGACTACTGATTGTCTGGTCAAATCTAAATGTTCGAGCGAAAAGTAATAAATAGGATATAAACTTGTAAAATCTTGTTGTGATATTTGTAATCCAGTATCAACATTTTGATCACGGCCCATGAACGACATTAGACGATGATATGCACGTGCTACATGATTTTGATCAAAATTAAGTAATATATCCTCGGATGGTTCTTGATGTCCATTTATCCTTAACGAAACCTTAGAAACACCGAGTTTATCAAATATCATAATACTACACGTTTGATCATTTACTCGTACAGCATTTTGTAATACAATAAATATGTGTCTTGGTGCAGAAACACCTTGCTGAGAGGCTATCTGCCATGTAAATAAACCGTTAATATTACTCCGGATAGCATCTGTAGTCATTGTCAGCCATGATAGCATTGATTTACCGCCTTGACTCATAAAAGATAATAATCGTTGTTCTTCAGATATTAATGGGGTCAATACTAGCATCCAGAGACTAAGTTTTGTAAGAATTACCATACCAGCATCACCTGCGGGTCTCCATATTGCATCATCATCTGCAGCTTTTCGTACTAGTACAACTGTATGTTTGGCTCCGAAAATGACTTTTCTGACATTTCTACAAAATCCAAAAATATGTGATAGTGGAATTGCACATGAAAATATTCTTCTATTTCCTTCTAACATCGTTCGACGTGTTGTAAATCCTAAGTTGAAATTTACATTAACGCTATGTAATAACGGAAATGCAGCAGCAGGCCGGGCTATCATTCCTGCTGGTTGTGGATCGGATGCAGTATCCCGCGGTGTTTGTATTAACTTATACTGTCTATTTTCTGGAAAATCAGTTTTATCCTTTGCGAACATCATTGATGGAGCAGCTGATCTTGAATAATCGTCACTGTATCTGGCAAGACCAAGTATGGTTGTAGCTACGTCAACATCTTTTTAAATTGATTCAATATTTTTCCGTCAATCATGTATGTAGCGCTATCAAACAACCCAATAATACCATTATTAACAAAACCAACACTAATTTCGGCTGCATATTCAGTATTATCGGTTTTTAATATTTCACCTTCGACCTCAATAAAAGCCTCTGAGGGCAGAAAATATCTACTTGTATCATGAACCTGAAGTTCAATTCTTCCTCGTTGATTTAGAATTCGTGCTTCATAAGAATAATACTAATAATCATGTATAGACACATCTTTGAGAACTGGTGCGTCCATGTCAAACGCGGGATCACTCATACGCTTGAACATATTTATGATAATTATTATCGTCTTAAACGAAGATCATTTCGGAAAGTGAGACCACTTCGGGAAGTGAGACTACTTCGGGAAGTGAGACCACTTCCTGCTATCAGACTAGCGGTTAGGTTTTTATCTTTTTCTGATAAAGGTATGTCAGCCATAGATGGCATCGCCATTGCTGCTAGTTTTTGATTAGCGGCTTGATTTATTATTTTACTTACACTTGCGGGCATCATTTCAGTACTGGGCAATTTCACCGACTGACATCGGACAGGTTGTGGTCTACGTATTAATTGCGCTAGTCTATCTTTAATCGCCGAGAATGCTTTGCTGGCAAGGTTACCAGCAACACCTATACCCTTTTCACGAACAACATCAATAGCTTTCATACACAGCTGCTTTGCAATTGGTATTGCTTTTGGTTAATTCAATTTAATACTATTTTTTATTTTAAACAAATAAATATATATATAATGAACATTGAAAATATCAAAGCTATTGTTTCTGCTATTGAAAAATTAAAACATTACGGAATTCAATTATCTGAAGGTCTTGATGCTGAAAAAATTTTGTGTGAGTTTGAAACGTTACAACAAAGAAAATTTCAGAATAAATTCACATTATCTTCCAATTACAGATTCATAAAGTCAGTTTATAATTCTATGTTAGAATCTTTATAATTGGTGAACGACACACAAGTAAAACTATTTGCGCCTCTTGTGGGTTCAATCGAAAAAATAAAAAGCGCATTATCTCAAGAATATGAAAGAAGAAAAATGATAGACAATCGTGTGATGCAATTGAGAAAGATTGTGCTATTTGATTCAGTAATAAATGATAATAAAACTGAAGAAAGCGATAATGAAGGTGTATCCATATAGACGTGATTATAACCTAACAAAACCCTTAGTAAGATTGATATAAAATAAAATAGATAGTTATTATATATACTCGAATTTAATCATATGATTATAATATTTTGAATATGCAGAAATATGTATTTTATTTGCGACAGATTGTACCAATTGAGGATCAATGCTGAAATATTTGGCTGCTGCGTTTATTGATTTAAAATATATTTCTTGGTTTGTTTCTATATTCATGGATTTAATCGCCCTCTTTCCAAATATCCTACATTTTCCTCGTTCAGAATTCTGACTCGGTGTAATAGCTTGTAGGTTAGAAATTTCGTTACTTCGAGGGTTTCCATCAATATGATCAATAATAAATCCATCTTTGATTTTCCTATGAAAACATTCGTATATAAACCTGTGTGAATAATAAGTCTGGTTATTTTCGTACATACTAAATTCAAAATAACCAGACTTATTAAGATAACCGAGTGGTTTCTTTCGTCTACAATGTCTAATAACACCATCTCTGGATGCCTCGTAATTGGTATATATTGGGTGTCTCACACCCCCCCTGCTTCATTATATATTCCTCAAAATTAATATATATTGGACGTTTCACAAATTCTTTTTGTTCCATTATATAATATTTATTTGCCTAAATCATTATTTTTGAAATTGGCAAAATTGATATAAAGTAAAATAGATAGTTACTATACATACTCAAATATAATTCTTTGGTCATATTTTTTGAATATGCAGATTTATTTATTTTATTTGCGACAGATTGTACCGATCGTGGATAAATATTAAAATATATACCCGCTGCACTTATTGATGGAAAAGTTAATTCTTGGTTTGTTTCTATATTTATGGATTTAATGGCCCTCTTTCCAAATATCTTACATTTTCCTGTATTTCCGAACTTACAATTTTGGCTTTGTGTAATTGATTCTAAGTTATTTAGATGGTTATTGTGGGGATTTCCATCTAAATGATTAACAACAAGTCCATCTTTAACAATCCCAAAATGACATTCGAATATAAATTTATGACAATAATAATTTTTTCCCACCAATATTAAATTTAAAATAACCATTATTATTAAGATTACCGAGTGGTTTCTTTAGTCTACAGTGTCTAATAACACCATCTCTGGATGCCTCGTAATTCGTATATATTGGATGTCTCACAAATTCTTTTTGTTCCATTTGTATATAATATTTATTTGTTTAAATAATTATTTTTGAAATCTGGTTAGATAATCATTTTCTCTTTTATAGGAGATTTACCTGTCGATGTATCTTTTTTTGTCATAATATCGTTTAAGCTCTCTATATTTTTTACCCCCGCAATTTTCACATAATTGCGTTTTTCCTCTAACTCTAACTCCAATACCACATTGAATGCATGGTTTTGGTCCAGTACTTCCAAGTCTGATACTTTGCATATGGTAATAGCAGTATTTGTTTACACATGATTTATTACAATAAGAAATATGTCCAATTTTTAACCAAACACATTTATTTTCTGTTTGATTTTTTTAACTTATATATACTAAATTTCAATTTGAATATAATATTTGTCTTAATTATAATAATGGAAGAATTATCAGCAATTGAACCATCCGCTACTAGATTTGATCTTGACAGACTATTAGGATATAAATTTAGTGTTTCGATGAAAGATCTAGCTTCAATAAATGTAGATATAACTAAACGTATCCGTGAGGCCAAAATGGAATTTCGAGAAGATGGTGCTGTGCATGTTTGGTCAACTTTTAGAGTTGGAAAACTTATTAATGTGATGAACGACAAACGAGCAGAAGTAATTATTAACCACCTTGATAATCAAAAATATCTTATTTTCATAAAATTTATTGTGAATACAGACGATAATATTTGGATTTTTCGTGACAAAATTACTCATATTCATATACAGTCTGGAAATAAAAAAATGATATTATTAAGTAACAAATCCAAACCCGGAATACTGACTGGTATTGATAGACCGTATTTTGAGCGAGGGTATCCGGTTACTGCTGTGGTATATGGATTGTTTTTACTGAATGATAAACCTAATATTGAAGATCTCAAACCGATGAAACGGTCAGAATTAAAAATAAATTGAGTGGCTGAACGCATTATTGAACATTTTATAAATGCGATGCGTGGTAATAGCTTAACAGATTTAAGACGCAAAAAAATATGTGAATGGGGTAAGGCCGTTAAAAATTCTGGTGCATCTATTAAGGATGTTGCTAAGCTAGAAAAGTTCTTAAGATTTCCAATAACAGTAAAAACACTAACAGGAGAGATATTATACAAACCAAAATATATAAAAAGTGGAAACCCTATAACGATTATTGATCATAATGCACATGCATGGACTGATGCAGTAACTATATTTCCACGAGACAGAATGATTAAATTTTATAATGGTCATATATTTGATTTTATTAAAAATATCAGTAAAAATGATCCTGTATCCATTTGGTTATTTCAGAGTTCGGACCACGATTGTCATAATCAATTTGTACGACCAAATGGTGATATTTATCGTACAGAATTTGTTTATGAAGAAATGAGAAATCTTGCACTAAAATATACTTCTGACGAGATCAAAGTTAGACAACTACTGAATAATTGTTTTACTGTACCAGCGGTAGCGGCCCATGTCGCTCAGGAAAAAAATTCATGGAAACCTACAAGATCAGAATTTATTGAGGATATACAAAAAAGTTGCATAGAATATGGGCACGGAGGATTATGGAATACTAAATACGAGTATGATGATGTTATATCAGTCGATATGGCTGCATGTTACAATGGGAGTTTTCTTGGATATGGTGAGTGTTCTAAATATTTTAACAGATTCGGGCACCCCACACATGACATGGCTAGAGATTCAATAAATGGACCCTTACCAGAATTTGACATAACAGGATTTGCATATGTAGAATCATTTGAGTTCGCAAAAGATCTCCATCCGATTACTTATATTTGGTTTGGTAAACACTTTTTAGAAAGATGTTGGGCTCCAATAGTATTATTAAGATATATGCTTGATGTTGGAATATTAATATCGTTAAATGTTAATGAAGCGATTATATCCTATAATGCACAAAAACAAGTTTTGTTACCAGAACCTGATAGATTTAATATTGATGATGCCAGGAAAGAATTTCCTGATCTTGCCGAAGATGACATTATTAAAATTACTAAAAATATACGTAAATGTAGAGATGAACATGATGAGAAGCGTGCAAAAGATCTTGGTAGAAAGATGATTGGTAAATTTACTCAGGGTAGTTCATACGGTCATAAACGACACTGTACAAGATTGATTATGGATGATACTGAGTTAGATTTTATAATTAATGATACAACGGAGAAAAACACATTTATAAGCCGAAGTAATGCTTTTTTATCGGATGGGACCAAACTAGGTACTATTGTTAGCTATATTGAGGGCGATTCATCTCAGTTTACTCATTTAAGATCTTCGATGCTAGCTTATATTTCTATAAACTTACTGTCTATGATAAATAGATTTCCTCGTTACGCTGTTAGAGTTGCTTCGGATTCATTTTATATACATAAAAATATAAGGATTTATTAAATCCGCTACTTGGTAATGGTGAGTGGGGAACATGGAGGATAAAGCAAGAAAATATACTTAGTTATTCTGAATTTTCTGACGTTGAAATTAAGGAAATATATTAGAGAAATAATAATCAAATATTAGAATCATTTGCACCATATGTGTATGACCCTGTGGCTAGATATAAGACCGTTTATCTTAATGGGTGTGGAGGGTCAGGTAAAACAACTCGTGTGATTAAATTATTTATGAACAACAATTCAGATATAATTGTTTTGACACCTACACATAAACTAGCCAGAGAGGTAAAAGAACGAGGTGTCGAAACTTGCACCTATCATAGTTTTTTAGATGGTGTCGAGATACGTGGACTCCTGAGCGAATGGGTGAGAAATATATACCTAAGTATATTATATGGGACGAAATATGTACGGTGTCGTTAGAAACACTAAAAATATTCCTTGAATGGTTATTAACAAAATATACTGCTGTGATTATGTGTGGTGATCATGGTCAACCACCACCTTTTCTTGGAGAGTCTCCACATGAATGGCTAAAGAATAATATTGCTTATTATGAAGAAATATATGATGATCATAGAGCTATTAATGAACCGCTGAAAGAACTTAAAAGATTAATCAGACTACAGCCAGATAAAATACAATATGAAATAATGCGTGAGATAATTCCAGAAACTACCATGAATAATTTTTGGATTTTATGGAGACCTACTGATTTGATAGTCGCAAGTATAAAGATAGTTCGTGATGAATTGCAAAGGAAATTATTTACGCTACATAAAGAAAAATTTTCACATCTACCTGTGCCATTATGTTATCGTCCATCAGATACTCGACGACAGATTATTGATGTTGAAATTCCCGGTGGAGATATCCGAGTACAAAATCTAGTATTGATTGATATTATTTTGATAGATATCAATTATGCTGAGAGCGCATTGAGTATGGAAAAATCACCATGGACGTTAGGATACGCTATAACGATTCATTCGTCACAGGGATTAACCATCTCTGATACAAATATCTGGATTGTAGATGACCGGATCGAGTGGTCAAATTTAGTATATCTCGCAGTATCTCGCGTCAGAAGAATAACTCAACTACATAGAATTGTCATAGATTATGTGATAACTGAGGTGATTACTAATGACGCTGATGTAATAAAGAAAAATTTGCGTCTTATAAACAATGTGACAAAAAAAATAAACGTGACTTTGATATTGATACTGAATTTATTATAAAACAAACAATTACAGAATAATCACTCTGCAAGTTGTAACACAATAATGTTATGGGAATATTCGAACAATAATACAAGACAATTTACCGTAGACAGAATAAATAGTGATCTTGGTCACACACGTGAAAATGTGATGCTGAACTGTCTAGAATGTAACCGACGTCGGGGTGCTGGACGCCCTAGTGCTAATTTAAATAAGTAAACGAAGAGGTAATTGTGTATCCGCAGGAATTACTTACAATTGTTCACGCACAAATCCACTTTGAGGGGCAGTAGAATCTAGTCTGTATATGGGTGGTCTTCCAGTAGATCTAACCACGCTAGAAATTGTATGTGTGGTCACACTCCAAATAGGGTCAGTAGCTCGTTTTTTGCCACCCTCCAACTCCCCTGGTTCGTATAAATATCTCACAATCACATTACCTAATACTGGTTGTTGAACTCGTTGTCCGTATTCATAGCTACGTGGTATATACTTTTTGTTATTGCATTAGAAGGTCTCATATAACTTGCACGAGTAATTTCATTATTTAATGCAGATATCACACTTGGTAACCTTGTAACCCATTCACGAGATGTCTCACCGGACTTAAAATCAGCAGATATTTCCTTCGCATATTGATATCCAAATAACCGCTCAGCAAGTGTTCGATTAAATCGTTCAACGATTGCTTGATCACGATGAATTTCAGTATACCCTCGTCTGATTTTGACATTATGCTTTTTCATCAAAAATGATACTGCACCAAGAAATTCTTTGCCAGGATCTACTTGTAATAACTGTGGCCATTGTAGATTACCACGTTGATAAATTCGTTCAAACGCAGATGTTACTTCAAATGATGTTTTTGTTAATAATGGTTCAGCTTCTTTATATCTACTTGCAATATCAAAAACAGTTAATGCGTATTTGTACGTGCGTGACTTTCGTCCACGTGTTTTAATAGTATCGTGTGGTAAAAACAAAATATCTGCTTGATGAACTTCGTTAGGAACACTGACATCAAAATGTGCATATTGAATTCTTTTTGGTGGTGGTAGATAAATTTGCCATATTGTCTGTCGTGCTAACCACGTTGCAGCAAAAAAATGTGAAACTTTTTCTGCTTTAGCAAGTTTAGTCATCGCTGCTTTACCCCTCCAATACCCTGAAGGACTATAATAAATAGATTCCATTATAACAATTATATAATTAATTACCAGCAACTAACATTATTTTACTTTTCATAGCGGATTTTATTAGAAAGCTAGCGAGTTTCTCTCTAACAGATTTATTGGGTATAGAATTTAATGCATGAATCAATTTTACATCTGCAAGATGCCGTTGTTGCAAATCAGGATTTTTATAAGCAACGTCGTGAATGTGACATGCTTGATCAATTTTATTTACTGGATACTCTCATGGCCTTGGTTGATCTTGATCATCAAGTCGGATATCAAGTCGAGTTCCAGGACCACAATAATTATATCCAGAGAGGTGTTTCTCACCAACATATTTAGCCCATGGTAAACCGGGTAATTTTCCTAATGATGCGGCTATATCCCCACCTATCTTTGTTGTCCCTGAGATAAATTTATATTTTTTGTACCACATTTTACACATTTACCTGTTAATGCATGTCGTTTATTTTTTGTTATTTTTGTTGTCAATCCAACGTTGGGTGTAGATGATCTACATCGAAAACAATATAGACTCATGTTATTAATAATATGGATACAATAATTGATTTTTCGGCGACACGAAAACAAGAACCACTAAAGCACCATCCAGCATTACCAAATTCGATAAGAATGATTATAATAGGTCCATCTGGATCAGGTAAAACACAATTATTATTAAATTTAATAATGAGGTGGTTGAGATGGAACAAACTATTTTTAATAGCACCATCTGTGGATGATCAGCATTGTTACGAAGAACTTAAAGATTTTAATAAAAAAGCAAAATCTGTTAATAAAGACGGTGAAGATATTATTGACTTTATCACAGATATAGATGAGGCCCCATCTGTAGATGACTTGGATGGATTCATTAATAATCTCGTAGTATATGATGATGTAATGTTGGACAAACAATCTAATCCAGCTAGAATATTTTCTCGAGGTCGTCACAAAAACACAGACGTGATTTATGTTACTCAAAGATATACACAGATACCTAAAGTGATTAGAGATAACTGTAATATTTTGGTTGTGTTTAATGGAGTAGATAATTATACCCTGCAGAATATTTATTATACTTGGTGTTCAGGGGACATGGATATGATTAAATTAAAAAATTTATTTTCTAAAGCACAATCAGTTTCTTTTGGATTTATAACGATAAATTTACATGATCCTAGATCCAGATATCGTATATGTCTGGATAAAATATTTGGTTAGTTCCCCTTGACCATCTGTTTATGAACTGTATATCTGTTTAAAAGCCCAAATCTATTGTTAAAAATCCCGATATTAATGCCCTGACAAAGTCAGGTGATAAAGTCAGGTGACAAAGGCAGGAAAAGCAGGGAGGGTGAACCTCAATAATAGTATAGCAAAACTGAGCTAACCTCATGTGGTTTATTATGTGGTTTATAACCGTCCGTACGGTAATATAAAAGTTAGATATTTTGGTTTAGGGTTATTGACCCTTTTTTTCAGCCTCTGTAGGAACCCTTATTCAGGTTAATTTCACAAGTACAATTTTTGTAGGGTTCACCCTCCCTGCTGCTCAACCAAACAAATTATGATATAATGCTATTATAAATTAATTCATACTTTCGTTTGACAGATTTACATTTTACTGGTTTACATAACGATATTAGATACTGCTTGCGATCGCCAGAGATCGTCATTGGATTAAAAGTTTTATCAAATATGAAATCGAATTTGATATTTTTCTGTCGGCCTGGAATGTTAATGTTTAAGAAAGGTTTGATCAGCTGCCAAAACAGTTGTTGCTCGGCAACGGTAAAATTAAATTTCATTATTTTTTTAGCAATATGATACTTGACATTATATTTTCCAGTGGTTGGTCTGTTGTAATTTGATTTATCAACGACGGTGACACTTTTATCATCATCGTCACACTCGTTGTTGTATAAAATATCATCTTCGCTATTACCAACAGATTTATCTATCATATCGTTAGTGATTGTAATATTGTCTGCAACTTTATCGTTAATGTTTATATCTCTTGCAGTGGTATCTTCTGCGTATAATTCAGCGAGTCGTTTCATCACGTCCATTATTATAATATATTTTTATCTAATGTATTATTATAAGATGACCGACGAGGTAAAATATCACCAAAAAGTTAATATATTAAATTAAAAAGAGCTAGCCGAAGCGGTAAGAAAATGCTTGTCGGGTTATAGTGTATACTCTGTTGACGTTATTGTGATGCAAGGTGATTCTCATAAAATATTATTAACAGAAGCAGAAAAAGATAAAATTAATGAAAGTGCAGTAACGACTTTAAAATTTGATCGTAATGATGTTATAGCATTTGCTCATCATTGATTGATTAAAACCGAATTACAAAATATTATTAATCATCATATCTAAAACAAACCCTAGCATTGTATTCGCTTGAAAAAGCTGATCTTGTTACTCTATCAGCTACAAATTTTACTGTCATAGGATGTATATTATAATATCTCACCGCAGATGTAATCGATTTGAATTTCATATCCTCGTCCGTTTCGAGATTTAACGAAACAACAGGTTTTGCTGGGCATCTATAGTTAATACCACCACCTCGTCCTTTTTCTCACACTTTCCTGTTGCGTCACTAGTTCTAGATTTTCCAATCGATTGTCTGTTTTTACGTTATTGATATGATTAATGACCAGACCATCGGATATAGATCTAGGAAATACCTCGTAAACAAAACGATGAGATTTAGAAGTAAATTTATCGACTAGTGTTCCTTTAACAGTTACTACGAGATACCCCATATTGCTTATAGTACCAAGAACTTTTTTAGTTTTTCTGTTTCTAATAATACCGCGATCGTTAGCCTCGTATAAATCAAAGACCGGATGCGGCTGAAACTCGTTTTGTAAAGATAAGTTTTCAATGTTGTCACCAGTGACTGCACCGTTAACATGATATACACGCTGTCCCTCTGGAATATCATCACAGAACAACGTGTAAATAAAATCTTTTCTAAGTATTGTAATCCTCTCGGCATTATCTCCCTTTACAATCATCTCATAATCCGCTGACCTTGCTTTGCCAACAAATATTTCAGTTTTGATGTTGATAACCGAACCTATTTCCAGCGTATAAGTCATTTTGTGTGACCGTGATATACCTATTGCTCACATGCGCTTGTCAGATTTTGTGTCATTATACTATAGTGATTTTTATATCTCTAATTGTTTTTTCAACCTGGCGCATGCGCTGTGTGTGGTAAATTATCGATCGAACAATCAATTACACATTCGATTATAGTATAGCAATGTCGAAATTGCGTGATATAGCCTAAAACAGCCTTATAGGAGTACCTGAAAAAATAGCGACTGCCTTTACAGGATTTGACAACAGTTATCGGTTCGATAATCAAATCGTACTGATAAATTTTACTGCAACAAATCTCTTTCATCTACTACAGACAACTGTAAAACGTGAGCACGAAAAAAACACAAAAGTATCAGATTATTCGTGCAATATCATACTATATTTTCGAAGCTACTTGTGACGGAAGAATCGACTAACAAGGAAATTGCAGACCCTTACATCAACGCGATATCCAGACGTGTTTTACTTGGGATTGATCTTTTGTCACTAGTTGATGAAATACACCAAGAAATCTGGAAAAAAAATTAGAAGAATTTACTGAATTAGGTTCAGGTTGGAAGTTTGAAATGATCAAAAAAATATTGTTTCACACGATGAAATATGATGCATTACGCGGAAGTTCGTACATCCACCTGCCACCAAAAATGAAACGTAAAAGATATTGTATGTACATTAAAAACGTAGATAACATGTTTCCAATGGGCTGTTCGCGTTAAGAAGTATATCAGTCTCGTGTCAAGATTAAATTGTGCTGGTATTGATTTTCCAGTGGCAGAAAATCAAATACCAAAAATTGAAAAGCAAAATAATATTTCCATTAACGTTTTCAAATTAGATGAAAAAGAAAACGTCTGTCCGAGATATATTTCAGAAAAAGCTTCACAATCGACTATCAATTTACTGTTTTATAAAAATCATTTCGTTTGGATCAAAAACTTTCATGGACTAGTTGGTGGACAGTACAATAAACGAGAAAAGAAAACGTTCTTTTGTTATCGCTGCTTGCACGGTTGTAATGACCATGAAAAATTACAAAACACATTTGCAGTATTGCAGTGATGTACAAAGAATAACAATGCCCTCTAAAAAAAGATAGTGTGTTACAGTTTGTCCATCATAATCATAAACTAAAAAATCCTTTCGCTATATACGCTGATTTTGAAATATGAAATCGAATGTGAGAACATCTATCAGGACATGTACAATAATCGACATCTGTTTGATCTTTCTGATTACCCACGTGACAGTAAATTTCATGACGACACAAATAAAAAGGTGATTGGTAAGTTCAAAGATGAAATGAACTCGAGCGCTATCAAATACTTTATCGGATTACGCAGCAAAATGTATGCCGTATTGTTAGATAATAATAACATAACAAAAAAGCAAAAGGTCGGCCTCGTGATTTTGTTAAAAAATTATGCAATTTGATTACTACAGGTATGCGCTTGATGGCGGTGTTAGTTTTATGAGAGCTATGGCAATTCGGACTAATCATCATAAACTCGAAACAGATGTCATTATCAAACGTGGATTGTGTAATTTTGATGACAATCGTTATTGTGAAAATGGAGTAGATACATTTGCCCTTGGGTATTGTCATTGTGACTAAAATTTTATCTAAACTTATAAAATGTTTGAAAATTTGATAATGACAAATAGCTACAGTAGCAAAATCAAATATCTAATGAACAATAAACAATTGACAGTTGAATTTAATAATGAATCATCAGGTATATGTTTTAATGGAACACCTGACAAGCTAAAACTTTCGCTCATCAGATCTGATAATAGCGTGTATTTCAATTATATCGAACAATTGTATCAAAAGTTGCTAGCGGAATTTAAAAACTTTCACAATCCGATTAGCCAACAAAAATATACTAAACTCACAATTGATCTAGATCGGTCAATGGTGTATTTTATCGACAAAAAATATCCTCTAAACAAACCAGAAATAAAAGATTTGTTTGAGTCCCGTCGCTGTGTGAGCGGTAAAGTAAAATTTAGTATCTATAATCGTGATAATAAAGTATTTTTAATATCAACAGTTGAAACATTAATCATTAGTCACGATGTATAAAATAATATAACTTACCTCTCACATTCATTCTAATGCGTAGTTTAATTTCCGCCTATATGTAATCACCACGCTCTAATGCGTAGTTTAATTTCCACCCTGCACAGCATATGTTATCTGATGAAAAACTTGCGGTAGACTGATAATAAAACCCGCCTTGCCGTCTTTAGAATAGTTCGTGAACATTCCACGCATGCGCTGTTTTAACAAATTCGTCACCTCTGTATGACAGAGCTTTCCTGTATGAAACATGTCATTCCAACACCTGTTGTTTTGTCTGGTTACAAAATACCTGTCTGCATACCACTGTATGACGGAGCTTACCTGGATGAATTATTAATTTGGCCTTCCAACACCTTTTGTTTTGTCTGGTTACTAAATACCTTTCTGCATTCCTCTGTATGACGCGAGCTATCTGGATGAATTATTAATTTGGCATTCCCACACCTGTGGTTTTGTAAAATACTTTTTGTTATCTTACCTGGATGTATAAGGAAGATTACATGATAATATAATTCATGTACATAACTCTCTACCTGAATTCAATAACACTGTAATAGCAGAGGAGAGGGTTAAAACATTACTAATACGTTTGGAAAAAAAGAAAAAAGGGGTGGGGGTAGTTTAGGACTATAATTTATACTTGTTTGGAGGGGTAAAAACAAGGTTTGGGCTGAAAATCTTGTTTTCCTCTACTACTTCACTACATTCCCTTCACCTGTTCTACTCACAACTATCTGGACAAACAGTGAATCCTCTACTGTCGTATCGTCGATGCTGTTCCGTAGGGACTAACCCATGTATGTGAAAGTAAGATGGAAAATTATTCAATACACCAGTGGAACTCTTTGGCAAAGAAGATGCTATTTGGAAAGACAAGGTTGTATTAAGACAGACTTATCTACTGGCCAGAACTGAGACACTATTTGAGACAATGTTCGAGGAAATTTAGGAAGTTGAGAAAAGCTATGCAATCTCCTGTATGTTAACGAAATGGTGTTCACATAACAAACATCGGTCCTTTTCAGGACCTCTTCCTGTGTCTCTGTCTCTCTGTTGTATTTGTGCCTACCTAGTGAGGTTGCAGGTATCCGGTACTGTGACGCCATCCTACCTGTTTCATTCTCTTCTCGAAATACTTCCCCAGGGTGTGCAAATACAAAATTCCCATTGAATATGTACTGTCCCAGGGTGTGTAATTTGATGATATAAAATCGTAACGCCATAAGGTCCCGGAAGGGTCAAAATTATACCAATCAGCAGAATGTTAGCAACCCTATGATTTTGGGGTCACACATCTTTAGAATTAGTTGGGTTTTTTATGGTGAAGGGTTGAAAGGCTCAAAGCAGTTATATATATATATATATATATATATATATATATATATATATATATATATATATATATATATATATATATATATATATATATATATATATATATATCTGATGTCGAATGAAGCCTTAGATTGTTAAAAAAAAAGTGTTTCTTGTATAAGTTATGTAGTGGGGGTGAGGAGGATGGGGAAAGGGGATTTTTGATGGAAATCTGACAACACAGGCTTGCTTTTGCTAGGATTCCAACCAGGTACTTGCAAGTATGTTTTCCTAGCTCCTGTTGTAGTCCCCTTGTGCTAGTAGTAGTTGAAGGTGGCATAGAGGGAGATGGAGAAGGGATTGTGATGGAACATCTTTGTATCACACGGGCTTCTTCTACACAGGATTCCAACCAGGTGTTGCTTCTTTGATTTTTCTAGCAACTATCTTGTACCCTTTTGTTACTTGGGGTGTTAGAAAATGGTGAGTGAAAAGGAGAGCTTGGTTGAGAGCTTATTTTGTAAGGTCTTTGCATAGCTTTTAGAAACGCTTAATTACATATATTTGTACGCAAAGTTTTGATTTGGGATGCAGAAAATCACCCCAACAGGAGTCCTCCGTTTGCTCGTTTTCGTTGCAATCAGGAAAGTTTTGCGGCTAAACAAATATATATTCAAATCACTATGAAAACTAAAGCAATGCTTTTATTTTAGTTTGTTGCCGACTTCTTTGATCAAAGGTCGCTGGCTTGCTTTGAAGGACAAAACCAATACCCATTTGTTATTGGTGTGGCAACATCAAATGAAATGTAGAAGGATTGACAATTTTTGTTATTAAAAAAATCCTTAGTATATATTGGTGCTTCAGAGGTAATCATTTTTCATTGAAGTTGCAGTTAAACTAGTTTTTCTGGGTATTATTTTTTAAATTGCTGTCATGAGGTCAACTTTATTTAATTTACGTTTCCGCCCTCAGAGGTGGTCGATTGTAGTAGTCAGTTTTATGGCTAGTTTAATTATATTAAAGGATACAGTAGCAAGTCAGATATCAGCATAAGCGGATTATGACATAACGATAAACTGTTAGGATGGTTTGTCAATATGAAAAAAAAACCTATTTGTTTACGTAACAATTGATTCCAGTGCATCTTTATATCCAAGTTTGCGAATTCCAGTCATGGTGCCTTTAAATTACTCCAGTCCAAACTAAAGACTATACCGTTTGAATCAGCCAAAAATGTCACCAAAATATTGACAGATGCTTTTAATTTTTTGCCAATATGTAAAACTTAAATCGCAAATTGCGACATGGCGAAGCCCAGCACAATCACTTATATTGATTTCATTTCCAATTGTTGCTGGATAAATATTGCCAGTGAACTCGAAATCAAGAGACTTTGACAAAATGCCGTTTGCAAATTTAGATGTTTTCTAGTTGAAAGTAAAAATGATGATTTCAACGAGATTCAGAACTGTGCTAAAGCTGCTATAACCGATATCTCTGATGCGACCGTAGCCAAGTGTAAGTACGTGATTTATGGCTTAGTGGAGACTGCAACTTTTTATGGTGGGACAGAAAATTTTGCTAGTGGGACTCCTATTTTTATCAAATTATGAGTTCATGGACTCCTAGTTTTAAAATCCTAGAGAGACCTCTCTTTTGCAAAACTGGCTTGTTGCTTTCAGGATTCAAGCCAGGTCTTTGCTATAGTCCGAAAATACATCATCGTTGGTTTGTACCCCCTACTGATTTCAATAATAAAAAGTTTAATGTGATAATAACTGCACATAACTAATTCAATTGAATTATTGATTTATAATTTCTAACCTGTCACCAGAATGGCACTAGTACTTGCATCCCCTTGCACCTTTCATGCTTAACTGACTTTACATACTAACACGGCACCATATTCGAACACTACGGGGTAGTTTATTTCCATCCGACAACATAATGATGTAATTGATTCTATTCGGCAATTGCCAGATAATTCCGTAAATTACCATAACATTGAGTTTGGCATTATATTCCTTTCCACACGTGAACATATTAATGAATCCACTTGTTAAATCCACAAGAAAGATATTTTTGTTTTGTCATTCTTTTCCTTTGAATGATTCGACACTGTAAATATCGGAAGCAGACTACATATGTATGTACATATTTAGTCGCGCATGCGCCCGTTTGTTGAAAATGGACTGGTCCAGAAACTGGAAATGGTTCTCAAGCATATCAGTTTATTACATTGAAAACTTCCGTTAAGCATGAAACGCGCAGGCGATGACGGTGTTATAGCAATTCTTCTCACATTCAGGTTAGAAAATATAAATCAATCAATGAATTAACTGAGTTCCTTGCACTTTTTTCAAATTAAATATTTCCGTTATTGAAATCGGTAGGGGGGGGAGTACAAATCAAGGGAAATGCATTTTCGGGCTATAGTGTGTTTTCACTAACAATTGTTTTGGGACCATTTTGTTGGTAGAAAGGGGAAGGTGAAGAGAGTGTTGTGAAAGAGAAGTTTGAGAGTAGGAGGGGAAAGTGTGTAGAGTTGTGCTTACAAACACTGCTAATGCTGACTAAGCCATAATAAGCAAAATACACACAATGACTTACCAAATCATATGAGGACAATATAAAAAGTTTCATTTGTCTTGTAAAAATATTAATGAATAAAACTCAGACAAAAACATCATTGCAATGTTCATTATTATATGAAAATGGTTATATTTTTAAATATGGAAACAAAAGTAATGCATCTTTAAGTGTCTCTAAAAAAATTCCTATTTAATTAGCAAACACTGACAAAATTAAATTTGTTTTTCATCTAGTATGAATGCTCATGTGCAGTTTTGAATGTCCATTGTGATAAAACATTTTATCATTTTTCACCTATATTGTATTTTTCCATCATGAAACCCATTTGCCATTTTAAATTTCTACCCTGACTAAACCTTTGATCTCATATTTCATACTTAATTGTTGTTTTTTTTTTCCAGTATACATCCTTGTTCACGGCTATAAACACATATATCTGCTACAAATGAACATTTTATCAAAGATTTATGTTATATAGTTTTTCTCCATTATGTGTATTTATTTTTAAATAAATAAAATGATTATAGCTCCCATCACTCAATTCTAAAGAATTGTTTGTCTCAAGTATGAATGCTTTTATGAAATATTAAATTTTCATAGTTTATTACATTCTTATCATTTGTATGGTATCTCTCCAGTATGAACCCTCACGTGCAGCTTTAAAGATGTTTTTTGAGTAAAGGTTTCATCACATACTTCACATTTAAATGGTTTCCCTCCAGTATGAATCCTCATGTGCACTTTTACACCTCCATTCCAAGTAAACAGTTTATCACAGACTTCACACTTTTAAGGTTTTTCTCCAGTATGAATCTTCATATGCAGGTTTAAAGTTATTTTTTGAGTAAAGTTTTCATCACATACTTCACACTTAAATGTCTTTTCTCCACTATGAATCATAATTTGGACTTTTGTATATCCTTTCCAAGAATACATTTTTATCACATAGTTCACATTTGTATGGTTTTTCTCCAGTATGAATCCACATGTAGTTTTAAATATTGAATCGACATAAAACTTTCATAATATACTTGACACTTAAATTTTTTTCTCCTGTATGAATCTTCCAGTACTGTCTTCAATTTCCTTTCAAAGTAAAACTTGCATCACATACTTAACACCGAGTGGTCTAAAGCGCTGTCCGTTACGGATCACTGCCATCTCACCTCAATCTGCGTGGGTTCGAGTCTAAAATTCGGCGAATGTGGATATGTGAGAGAGCTTGCCAGTAGCTTCTCGTGGGTCGGTGGTTCTTTCCGGTGATTTCCCGGTTTCTTCCTCCACCATTAATACTGGCCGCCATGTATAGCCTTTCCTGTGCTGAAAAATGGCGTTAAACCCCAGAACAACAACAACAACAACAACAACAACAACAACAACTTACCACATAAATGGCTCTTTTTATATGAATCCTCCTGGGTTCTTTTAAATATCCATTTTTAGTAAAGTTTTATCACATCTTACACTTAAATAGCTTCTCTCCAGTATGAATCATCATGTGCAGTTTTAAAGTTCCTTTTCGATAAAAGCTTTTATCACATATTTCACACTTAAATGGCTTTTCCCCAGTATGAATCATCTTGTGCCTTTTTAAAGTTCCTTTTCGAGAAAAGCTTTTATCACATCTTTCACACTTAAATGGCTTTTCCCCAGTATGAATCCTTATGTGCCGTTTTAAACTTTTCTTATGAGGAAAAATTGCCTCACATACTTCACACTTAAACGGTTTTTCTCCAGTATGAATACTCGTGCAGATTTAAATATGCATTTGTAGTGAAGCTTTTATCACATACTTCACACTTAAATGGCCTTTCTCCCGTATGAATCCTCATGTGCTGTTTTAAATGTCCATTCTCAGCAAAGCTTTCATCACATACTCTACACTTAAATGGTTTTTCTCCAGTATGAATCATCATGTGCCGTTTTAAATTTCCAGGAAAGATTTTATTACATACTTCATACTTAAATGTTTTTTTCCCCAGTATGAATCATCATGTGCTGTTTTAAATTTCCTTTTCGAGGAAAGCTTTTATCACATACTTCACACTTAAATAGTTTTTCCCCAGTATGAATTCTCATGTGCTGTTTTAAAGTTTTTTTTTCTGAGAAAAGCTTTCATCACATACTTCATATTTAAATCTCCTTTCTCCACTATGAATGCGCATGTGCTCTTGTATGCCTCCGCTACAAGGAAACATTGTCTTCACACCCTTCGCACTTACATGGTTATCTAGGAGAGGGGATATGGGAGAATTCCTGCCAGTAATTAATATTCATATATTCAAATATGCAAATTACCTTGCAAAAAAAAAAAAAAAAAAAAAAAAACGACGGTTTTGATTGGTTGTACACAACACATTCCCTTGGAAAGAATCCCATAAAACATCAATTCTATTTCCTGCTACCGCTTGAGACATTCGGTAGGATACAATCCAAATTTCACGAATAACGATTGCTAATTACTGCATCAAAACTACATTTTCTGAATTTTTCCTTTGTTCATATATATTTACCAAGTTTGCTCATATATGTAATAATGATTACTAACGCTTTCATTTATTTTACAGTTGATTTGTTAGCACAAATTTAGCAAACTAGTTTATTCAGACTAGATCAACTAGCTACGATGTTGTATCCTCAACTTGTTTTGTTGTAATTGTGTCCAGAAAAGGACTAAGGTACTAATATAAGTATTATAGACCAACAAGTAGGTCTCTGCTGCTGCTGTCAGATAAAAACAAAGCAGAGACCTACTTGTTGGTCTATTCAGAGAGTTGTCAACAACAGTGTTGGTACGGTACGTTTTGATTCCACCAGGATAACGTCTTAATGACAGTACAGTAAGTATATTATTTACACATAAATTGGTGGAAGAGTGTCGATATAGGCTGACAAGTGTGTGAGATGTTACTGAAAGTTTGATTACTCGTTCCAATGTCAACCGACATAGGAATAGGTTATGCAAGGTCGTTATTTGGGTAGTAAGGTATAGCACTAAAGCAAAAACATGTGATTTGTCTTACATTTTAGGATTAAATTTTCAAGAATATTTTTACGTTTAGCATCCATATTGACTAAAGCTTTTGAGTACCCAGCACGCTACCTTTATGAACTGACAATCCCCCCCCCCAAGAATAAATGATCTTAACATCAGAGGAAAGGGAACATTAATTAATACAAGAAACTATGGTACCTATAGGAGTCACGGTACTAATTCAATTCCCATAGTAAACATATGGAAACACCATCATATTTAAAATTCAATAACTTAAAATTTCTGGGTACTGATGATCAGACATATATTTCTCCATGCACAACTATCCTTGGTGCAAGCTTCTGTGTGGAGAACACCATATGAGCCGCGGCATTTTCTTGACCTACATATGCATGAAGTCCATGTTATTGATTCAGCACCAAGCGAATCAAGTGTTACTTTCATTATTGAGTAATCCTAAGTCAAGTCTTTAAAAATACTAAAATTGCATCAATAGAAATTTGTCTATATTTTTTTTAAATTGCACATAGGATAAGCTTTCAAAAAATATTTTTTATAAAATTTTACTTTTCATTATTAACCAATTATGGACCATCAAACCCGTAAATACTCTATTATTTCTTCACCCATTTTTAGACTGGTTCACAGTTCTTCCATTGAATTAGTACCGTGTGTCCTATAACAAAATTTAATTTTTTTAGAAAGACATGTATTTTACTTATTGACATTGAAACAAGATTGAAACAAAGAATTGGCCATGCTTGTGCAAAGATATTAGTGCAATGGCATTTTATATGATACCACTGTATATAGTTAAATTGCATCTGCATTACATGTTGCTTTGTTGTATCGCACTTATTTGTGGATTTTTCTTGTTATTAAAATAATTGTTTTCTGCCTTTGTATCTTCATAATATCTTTCTATGGCATGCATGCTACACAAAAAAAAAAACACAAACTTGCTGACATCAACAAGTATGACATCACAGGGTATCAAATTACATAATACATTGTATCTTCATATCTTACTTGCTATTAGACAAGTTTTAAATGTTTTAAATTTCAAAATTGCATTTCTTTTCTTTCTGACTGTCACAGATATAAGATACAATGCATCAGTATTCCTCACATTGAGAGAAAACCAATAGGTGTGCCACATGAGAGGTCAAAATGATAAGAGGTCATTGCCCTTCTGTGACTAAAACAAATACACAACCCATGAAGCACCAAGAGATTCGGACAGTCCCAAACTAATTAAACTATCAACACATCTGATTTATCACCCCCAAATCTTAACAAGAAGGTATAAAAGGCAAAGAACGTTTTATTATACTGAAGAATTAGATAACTGAGTGCTACTTTTTACTATAAAACTATGGGAAAGGGTAAGGAAGCAAAGAATAGACAGTCATTTCTTCAAGCCTGGTTAAGTTTCTCACAACAAAGGGAAAAAATATCCATCAACCCAAAAGACAAAGCCACGTGAGGTCTGTTACATAAAGACAACAATAGACAGATTTGAAAAAGCTATGCAAAGTTCCTTTAATGCTTATATTACTGTTGGAGACAGCTAGCTTATGTGCAAGCTGCTGCGGCCCAAGTCAAGAAGTAAGCTGGAGGTGAATACATATGGGGACAAGTTTGTGATGCCAGGTTAAGTCCATATTTCTATGCAATATTCAGACACTGATATAATTTATTGCTGCATAAACTACTTGGTAAATTTAAGTAATAGAATTGATTGCATATGAAAGTTGTCTAATACATACATTGTTTATCTACATTTACCCAAAACTCATAATAAGTTAAGAAAAAGCCTCAACATCATTATTGTGACTACTTTCCACATCAAGCAGTGTTAAATTACTTACTTTTCAATATAAAGCTGAATAAAACACTCAAGTTATTGAAAAAAGAGTAACAACACAAACCTTGCAATCACTGAATTACAGTCAAAGGGGAGGTAACATACCTTGATTTGTTTACCAAGTTGCAAGCTCTAATTTACAACTAAATGGTTCTATTCTATCACTTTATAGTTAGTGCAGAGCAATGTTGACTATATAAATAGCTTTTGTTTCAAATCTGAGACCATATTTCTGATATGAAGCTCTTTTTCATATATTCACATCAACAGATCTGCAAATATCTATTGTGTGTGTGCGAGAGAGAGAGAGAGAGAGAGAGAGAGAGAGAGAGAGAGAGAGAGAGAGAGAGAGAGAGAGAGAGAGAGAGAGAGAGAGTACATTACACATGCATGTTGAGTATCAGCTAGGTAAATCTACAGTGTTAAAAACAAAATTAAACAAGAACACTCAGTGGAATCAGTGAATTGAAAGACAAAATGCAGCTTACCAAAGAATATAATCTTTAAGAGAAACTTCCATGGCAGGGTTCATGGTGCTGTCCATCTCGGGCTAAGCTGTCCAAATCTGAAAAACAAGCAGTATATATATCTCAGAGATAAAATGTATAAAGCAAGTACAGTATATAAGAGAAAAAAATGTGAGAAAAGAGCATTTCTTTACAAACTATGAGAAATATCAAGAAAAGAATTATAACAAAGGCAAATTAATGTGTGTTATGGCTAAAATAAAAAAACAAGCAACATATGAACATTCTTACCATTAACCCCCTCCATTTTAGTATATTTTTACAGGTTGAGGCAATGTGGCATGTGCAGTTTTATGCACAGTCCTTGCATTTTGCAATGCTCTCTTTTTTGATCTACTGAATTATTTCTTTAAAGTTAAATGATCATATTGATATAAAGGTGATTGTGACATAAGTTGTTTACAGTTAAAATCTCTCCCCCACCCCCTTTTTGGGGAATTGTTGCATATTATAAATAGTATTTAACCATAAAAGCCAATCTGTGGGCATCAACATATGAAACTTTGTCATCAGGCCATACAAGTCTCTCTTTCCCATAGCCTGAGTTATCTACTGACCCTGTAAAGTGCATACATCCCTTCCCATCTGTGTTTGTATAGAATTTTTCTCTAAAATCACATGCAAACCATGATAAAATGAATCCATTATGATTGTCTTATGCAAAAACCACCAAAATGATACCCTGGATGCACGTGGTAACCATGGAAACAGCATGCTCCTATTATGGCATAGGTTGCATATAGGAGTCACGGTACTAATTCAATTCCCATAGTAAACATATGGAAACACCATCATATTTAAAATTCAATAACTTAAAATTTCTGGGTACTGATGATCAGACATATATTTCTCCATGCACAACTATCCTTGGTGCAAGCTTCTGTATGGAGAACACCATATGAGCCGCGGCATTTTCTTGACCTACATATGCATGAAGTCCATGTTATTGATTCAGCACCAAGCGAATCAAGTGCTACTTTCATTATTGAGTAATCCTAAGTCAAGTCTTTAAAAATACTAAAATTGCATCAATAGAAATTTGTCTATATTTTTTTAAATTGCACATAGGATAAGCTTTCAAAAAATATTTTTTATAAAATTTTACTTTTCATTATTAACCAATTATGGACCACCAAACCCGTAAATACTCTATTATTTCTTCACCCATTTTTAGACTGGTTCACAGTTCTTCCATTGAATTAGTACCGTGTGTCCATTAGTACCCTTGCTCATACCTCGTGGACAGGGTACTAACATGAGTCTATGTGTGTCAATGGAGCAGCGGGGTATGAATCACATCCGGCTCTTTTTTTAGTCTTATATAAAAAATATTTGAACCTGTTTTTTTAATATAATGAAATAAATTGAGTAATCCTCTTATTTAATACTGGAATTATCGCAAATCATTGTAGAAGTAGTATTAAAATCTTGTTTACCTTTCTTATCTGATATTTTCATTTTGATTGTCCGCCATATTATTTCAAATGATGCCTACTCCCGTTCTCAATCTTGATTGTGTGCCATATCAGGACCTTAAGGCCTTATTTGGAAACGTAAACAGATCATAGTAAAAAAATATGGCACTTTTGAGTCATAAATTCTGTGGATTAAAAGTAAATACAGTTTACCACCAAGAAGCCATTATTTTCTCAACAAAAACTGTATTCCGTAATTCATGCAAGTACCCATTCTCCATCTTCGAACGTTATGTCATTCAACAACTAATACCATAGCGTAGAATATCCATATATAATCTGGCAAGCCTTATGTAGAAAAGGTGTCACGGAGACAGTCTCATTATCTGTCATGGTGGACACAGGTTAGCGTAACTATGCCAATTTATTTTATTGTGTAAGGGCTTACTAAATTCAAAATAAGCCAAACTTCTTTCACAACATGATTATACTTATGTAGTAGATTTCTAAACTATTTGTTTTTCTGGCTTTAGTGAAGATTTTTTTTTTGCTTCATTACAAGATATGGGTCAGTTCGTAGCCTCAACTACAACAATAAGCCCCATCACACTGATGTTTTTCTTCTGGATGAGTGATGTAACACTAAAATGAAAAGAACATGACACACCTTACATGTTGGACTACCATTACATTAGGCTTTAACAATGCTACAGTATAGCAAACAATGACACCATACATTGTCCTAAATCTGGGCAGATGATGTCAAAATGGGAAAGAGTTTTTTTTTACATAGAGCTTGAGAGTTGAATACATTAACCCAGATAGCAGATGTTTCTATGTACATGTATAATTTTGTTTATATGTCCCAAATGTTAGCATATATCTTCGTCCTGCCACGTAAGACGCATCACTGGGTATTTGTTCTAGGGGGTGATGGCCCTCACTGCCTGACTAATGGCACTATGTAGTGTATTTTGATGTTGACTAACAGTGTAATGAAAGTCAAATTTTCAGGGATATCAGACACAACCAGCAACCAGTAATAATACTTTTCTACAAAATAAAGTTATAATATTTTTGTCAGACTGTACTTACTTATCTCTAATAAATTCAGATTCTCACAAAAGAAATGGACCTGTTTTCAATGGCCTTTTTTAATTGGTTTGAAAGTGATGAAAGCTGGGAATGCAGAAATTGCATTGTTTAAATATTATTCTTTAAATAAACAAATAAAAATATATTATTCCTATTGGAACTGTAAGCAACATTTCATTTCATTCAAGAAACATATCCCCCACATGAACATACTTCCATTGTACCTCAACTACCATCTCATTGCAACAAATTCTAATGTATGTCAATGAACGTGAAAATGCATGCATCTGCTAGTTTTTTTATTTTGATTTAACCATGATTAAAGATGGCACAGTAAGGATATTAATTGCACATAAATTAGTGGAAAATTGTCAATATAGGTTGCCAAGTGTGTGAGATATCCCTGAAACTTTTGACTACTCGTTCCGATATCAGCCAACATCGGAACACGCTATACAATGCCATTATTTGAATAGTAAGACCTAGCATTAAAATAAAAACATGCTATGTCTTACATTGTAGAACAACATGTACCTGGGTGATTATATTCTTCAATTTTCGCAGCATTATATTAAGATATGGTTTGCATTTTTGTAAATTTATTTTTGTACATGTCTTGCTTTCAGCTGCTACAGAGGTTTTATTCATCAGATTATGGAAACTAATCCCATGATGATGGTCAGGTTGTATGGGATTCTGCCTCAAACTTGATTGGATTGGAACTGGACTGTTTTACCAGACTTACAAAGAGAAAATGCAGCACTAAATGATGGCATTATGAGGTTAAGCTGAGAATGTGAGAAGTGCCATTTTATTGACTATATAACAGTGTTGACAAAATATGCATTTGGCGCGTGATGGACTCCATCAAAATAGAAAAGGTGCATATGTACTGAAAACAGTATTTGAGTCATTTATCGTTGAGTCAATGTTAACATGATGCAGATAAATAGTGCTGTTAAATTTGTATCCTCAGATCTGTGCCACACTGTTGATACCCGTAATGTCTTTCACGGATGTAAAGCAGTTTCCACCCAGAGAGAAACTTCAGTCGATGGATTACATGCATAAGGTGATTAACACAAATTTATCTTTATATGCATTTGGGCAAACTGTCCATGTTAAATCATTATATTATGCCCTTTTTATTTTATAATTTCAATATTTATGAATTTACCATGTTTTCTACAAATTGATTTGATTTAATCAGTCATTACACATTGGTAAATTGCATTTACTACTGTTTGTTTTGCTCATTTGATGGGAAGTTCTATCTATATCAATGCCTTACACCTTAATAATAACCACAACATACCCACCCCCACCACCCCATTTTCAAACAAAATTTACAAACTCCAGATTAAAATGGACCTTAAGAAGTGAAAACAGTGTAATTTCACAGACCTTCCTGCACTCGAACTCTTACGCCTTTGCTACAAAAGGCATATGGCAGTCATTGCAAGCCAATCTTCAGAAATTACATCATTTCACCTCATCGTGTTCCTGCGGCTGTTGTTAAAGGACTATGACATATGTCAAGCAAGGGATCTGACTAAAAATAGACACGATTTTGTTTTTGAAAGGTCCAAACACATAGAAAGTAGCAACAATGAATCCTATAACAACACTTTCCATAGGCAAGTTTAATACTAGGAAAAAAAGGAATAGCCTGGTTTAAACATTGTCAACTAAGACACTATCCTATGTTACTGTTTAAAGACTTGATGACTCTTGGCTAGCAAAGATAGGGCTATGTATTCTGTCGCAGTTAGAGGCTAATGAAAGAAAACTCTAATCTTCATAAAAGTGAATGTAATGTTTTGTTAATAAAATCTGCTGATCTGATGACACAAGGGTAGTAAATTGGAATTATAAAGATAAAATGATTATGGTTGGGTATTTATCAATGTGTACATTTTACCTAATCACTCAAAAAGTTAAAATCCATCAATAAATATCCAACTATGACTTTTAACCCTGTATTAAAAAATGTCAAATTCAGTGTTGTCATTTGAAAGTGACATGTAAAATTCTTAACAGTCTATATGATTTACTTAACAGTGATTTGACAGACCAATCAGATATATTTAAAAATGTCTTTACATATACATGTATTGATAATATTTTTTATTTTTTTCATTAAAGGAGAGTCGCATTTTGAGGGGAAAACTATTTACATGTATTCCCAAATTCAGAGGGTATAAATGATACAGAGTCCCTGTTTCAAGAAGAGCAAAAGAAAAGGTATGAGCATGGTGGTATAGACAATTTTGAATAATGTCATTTAATGCAAGAAATAATACACTCCCTTCCTTCCCCCATTGCTATTTCCTTTTGCATCTGTCCATTTCTCCCACATTCGTCTTGGGGCCATAATTCTGAAATACATATGTTTTTGATAAAAGCAGGTTTGGTTATTGATCTCAACAAGGTTGATAGTGGCTTGCTTACTCACTGGAGCTATGTATGTATTAGTGATATATGAGGAGGTCTAAGTTCATTTACATTTTTCCAACAACTCATATGTTTTGAATTATATTTTTATATTTATTTTTTATATTGTCCTGGCTGTGAAACATGCCTGTTCAAGCTCTAGATATACATGTTACTCATCATTGTTGGATGTCAAAGGTTAGGTTATGCCTACCACAAGCTTGCTCATTCTCAGACTTTTGAATGACTTCTGGGTTTTAATAAAGGTTTTATTCATATGAAACAAAGTCGTGTGTCATATCTAAACCCACCCAGAAATTGTGATGGTCATGGTCACATCTGTTGTTCACAGATCAAAGTTAGTCAATCCTAGCTTTATCTGGGCTGTAACATTCTTTGCCATAACTTTTTAATGTGTAGTAGTTTTAAGAAGAATTGCTTCTTATCAAACTGCTTTTTTGAAACCTAATTTGAGCTATGCATATCCCCATTCCACTTTTTTTGCTGTGAGGTGACAAGGTAAATCAATTTTACCACTAGTACAGTGTGTAATTGTTGTAAGTCTTGTGTGTTTCAAAAATAATTATTTTAATTATTCACACGTACATTGCTGTTTGTTATGCAAGCTTACACCGATAAACTTTGGAATGTCAAGGTTGGAGGTATGGTTCATGGGTTGAAATAGGCCTAATACAGCTTTATCTTGGCTTAAAGTTTGAAAGTCTTGTAATTTTCAAAAATATTTGGTGCCATTTTTAATATGAATAGGTTTGTGTCACGTACACTGCCTCAACAATAAATGAAGGTCAAGGTCTCTTAGTGAATACATAAAACTTGGTGGTATAGCCTTGTCTATAAAAATATGCCCAATGAGCATTGTCTAGGTATGATTTTCAAGCTGTTGGCCTCAATGACTGATTGGTTTCAAGGATTTGCCTTACAAACTCAACAAGTTAGTGTTAAAAATGGCATTGAACCTCATTTCCACCACCATCATCATTGCCTTGGAACCTAGACAAATTGGGTGTTGGAGGAGATATTTTTTATTTATGATTAAATCTAGTTTACTTTGAAATAGTTTATAAATGAATATAATGATTATTCCTAGCAATTGAGTATATTTTATACAATGTTCATAGCTGTCTTCTGATGTCTTGTTTTCATTAGTTGGGTTTCTTTGTTGTTGTTGTTGGGCTTAACGCCATTTTTCAGCACACGATAGGCTATTCATGGCGGCCAGTATTAATGGTGGAGGAAGAAACTGGGAAATCACCGGAAAGAACCACCGAGACACGAGAAGCTACTGGCAAGCTCACTCACATATCCACATTCGCCGAATCTTAGATTCGAACCCACGCAGACAGAGGTGAGATGGCAGTGATCCGTAACGGACAGCGCTTTAGACCACTCGGCCACTTGGGGCCCCTAGTTGGGTTTCACAGTTTAGGCCAATATATCATTCTTATTCACACATGAATCACTTTTACCCCTGCTGAACATTTCTTGTGTTTTTAATATAAATGACACTCTTTTCAGTCTCATACAACTAGATCTTGTTCTCAGAAATGTTTGTTTTTCTTGTGTTTTCCTGATGTTGATTCCCTTTGATATTTCATATTTTTTATATCTGATTTTTGTTCATTGTGTACATTTACAACTGAGTGACTCAAGGGAGATAAATTGTAAGCCAATCTTCACCTTATAGTAGATCAATATTCAATTTGCAAAAGAGAATGAAACATTATAGTGATGTGGGGAAAATTAAGAACTTCAGCATATTTCAGCTCTGGAATATTTTAAGCCATTGACAAAAGACCTGCAAGCTACCAATGATGAAACATTATGAGTTTGCTGTTAAACACAATCTACCTGTATCAGCTGAATCTTACACTAAACATTTGTTCCAACAAATATTCCCAGACTCAAAGATCATTTCATGAATTTGTCAAAATTCACTATGTTTTATCCATATTTTGACTAATTGCAAGCCTGAAGGGTTGGCAGTTATGGGATGGTCATTGCAGATTTTGTTGGTTTTTAACTTTGCTGCAATAAAAGAAAGATCTAAAAATTCATGTGTAACTAAATAAAGAAAAGATGAATCATTAGCTTCTTCGATTTTTTGGAAAAATACGTTTTACGACAAAGTACAATGAAACCAATGATAATACACATTTTAAGAGGCAGTAAATTAACTGCCATTTGGTTAAAAAGTTTTACTTGTTTTTTTTTGTATTGGTCTATAATACCGCTACAAAATGATTATAAGTAGACGGTTAAAAGTATGACTTTAAACTAAAAGAAAAAGGAACAAATAAAATTGTTCATTGAATGCATGTGTGTGTTAATTGTGCATGTTGGTTTAATTGTAGTTTTAGAGAGAGAGAATGTTGTACAAGTTGCAATATCTTATTTCAAGCTAAAAGTATTGGTCACATGAAAATTTGTCAATATATATTTTACCCCCAGTTCTGACACCAGTTTTTTTCTACCCTCAGTTTTACTCCCCTGGGAGATACACTGCATATATCATATTTAAGTATATGAACCTAGTCTGCATGTTTATTTATGCATGTTAATAATGCAGCTGTCTACTCGTTTAAAAAACAGTTTATCAGAGCATTAATTATGTATTTTTATTCAAGTTTATCAAATGTGCGTGTGTTTATTACATACATTATGTGTGTATGGACTGTTACAGACTATTATAATGTGCATAAATACAGCTTCAGTTTACGTACTTCACTGTTCCTGATTAATATTGTTATTGGTCTCCTCTTGCATTTCCCTTTCTGTCAGTGATTTCTTACTTGAGCTGGAAAACATTCATACATGATGTCAGGGCTGGATTAAGGCCTTCGGGGACCCTAGGCACAGCTAACATAGGTGCCATTGCTATCCTGCCATTACCGTAGATATGGTTACAGTACTATATACAACACTGCCAGTGAAATCAGACTATAATATACAGGGCCCCTTCAGCCTTGGAGGCCAGCCTGTGGAATCAGGCAATAACATGTTACGCTCCTGTAGCCTCAGGGGCCCTGAGCACATTGCCCACTTTGCCCTCTTGATTCTCTGGCCCATTGGCTGATAGTAGCTTCTTGATAGTTGTCAAGCTGCTTTTTTACAGTATAATTACTAAGCCATATAAGAACTCTAGGAATTCTGAACTGAATATAGATATCCACATAGATTGATAATGCCCTATTCATTTCTGCATGGAGAAACTGAGTGTGCCAGCAATATGGTTATATCTTACACTTTTTACATAAAATGTATATTTTCAGAATGGTTATATTAATGGCAATTACATTTCTTTGCATCTTTATTTTACAGTAATTATGTTTTAGTCATTTATCATCACCTTGAATAAAGATAGTACATGTTTAATTAATGTGTGGTTTGTTTTTTAGGTATTAAATTTATCTTCCTTACCTTTTTATAGGCATGAAATATGAACAAAGAGACCAAGAAAAATCAACAGTGTTGTCTACCTGTATATTATTTAAAAGGATAGCTGTATTTTGTTGGAAGAACTTTACAAAATGCGACTGTATATTACAACATATTCTGTTATATTTAGATTAATTACGTCTTATGTTACGATAACCACTAGATGATGTTAAAAGATCTCGTTATCTTTCGCATTCAGTTTCCAATTTCTGCTTTTTAAGTGTATCCATGGACGTTACATAGTCTGCGGCTAGACCCATTGTAAGGAATACTGAGACAAGTTGATTTGGTGAAGTAAGGTTTTATGAACAATATATTATATCAGTGAATCATCAGTGGTTCTAGAACCACTTTGTTTATGTGTATTGAGTCCAATTTTACTCTAGGCTTAGGTATTCTGCATTAAAATGGTTTAAAGTTTTTCACAACTCTTTTTCAGGTGGAAGGTTAGGTTTATTTCTATATTAAGCACGTCAAGCGTCATAAACCGATCTGAGGTCAACAATGCGTACCACAAGTAATCTGCACCAGGATTAACGATAGTTCATCGAGAGTCTTTGAGATGTTCGGAATATTTGGAAATGTAAAATAGATACAACGACGCTTAATGATGCAATAGCACTTGTGTCAATCTCTGCACTGGTATTTTTGCTTTACCTTAATGTATATTATATACACACGTGAGTAAATTCTCGTCGCAGTCGGAAAATGACAAAAAGTTCTTGTTCTGGATATTGCATATAAATGGTACTAATGCGAATGCGAGATAAATTCAAATTATTGAAAATATTATTGTTTCCAATTTGATTTTCATGCCGTGCTGCTAATTGAAACGCCACAAGTATCTTTGATGAAGCTACAATGGTTTGGAACCACTTTCCACGACGGCGTGTGATAGGAATCGGCAAACTAATGCGTGTTAATTATGTGTGACTAATTGTTGAGTTTATTGGTCAATCTCGCCAGCTCGGTTGCTAACCTAGAGTATGTGAACTGATGAAGGTGTGACTTCGGAAGTCGGTAATGTTATACACACATTCGCAACCTGACCATCCGCAACAGATCCAACTTCACATATCTTGTATATGTACTGTGCAATAGAATATCTCACTCGATATAATCCTTTAATTTATATATCAAAGCATATGCCTAGTATACTGCTTACAGAAATCATCATGCAAATGTCATGACTATAATGAGTAAGAGTGTGCCTTGAGGCAAACTCCACATTGTCCGTACCTTCATGTGCCAAGGCAGCATTAGTGGCAGTAACGTTAGCATGGTTAGCGACAGCAGTCGCTGCGTGCTATTTTGGAGAATTAAATATCAAAAGACCAATTTTAATGAAGGAAAAGTCTTGAAGGGAGTCTCGGATCAAAATAAGATATACATGTATACAAAGAGATTGAGAAAGAAATTTGTGGATTTTTAGATATCTTCCTTACTTGATTTTACAAGAAATGATTAGTAAACGGTATGGAACGTTTTTTTACAAAGGGTTACAGCTGAGAAATGTTTGAAATAAATCTTATGCTGGATTAAACTTTGTCATTTAATTTGTTGTACAAATGGTATAAAAGCAATTATGTTTTGATTTTAATTTTATTTGTGTTCGTATTTACAGTTTTATTTCTATCAAGCTGACAAGAAATGAACATATTACGAATTAATTCTGTGCTGACAATTCCTGGTAATGACCTCAACCTCAAGATGGGATATGCATTCAGCAACTGCTATCATGTGCATCAGTACCTTGAAGTCGATTAAGAAATACAAGCTGCTTTGAAATATTTGATCAAACTTTAGGTGGCCTAGGTGTGCAGTATTGTATTCAAATATATATATATATATATATATATATATATATATATATATATATATATATATATATATATATATATATATATATATATATATATATATATATAATACGATCATACAGGTTAGATAAATTAAATTCGTACTATTGCCGAGTTTCGAAAACAGGTCTGCGAGTAAACGTCACCCATCGCCTTGCCTGCACGCACCACCCCACACATCGTCACGACTAAGAACGCATCACCAAAAAAAAAAAATGATGGCACTGAATCGGTGTTATATAAGCTCGTGCGTAGGAGATATACTCGCATGACGACCTAGTAAATACTTCTCGTATAAACAGTCGTTCCAGATTCCTATTAGCGAAATCAAGGTATTTAGGAATTTTGTATTACAAATAATTATAAATATATACCAGACAGAAAAGACTGTGCTATCCCTGGATTCTGTAGTAGTATCTTGAAGATAAACATGAGAATATATATATATATATATATATATATATATATATATATATATATATATATATATATATATATATATATATATATATATATATATATATATATATATATATATATATATATATATATATATATATATATACTCATGTTTAGATTTACTGTTAGGAGTTTTTGGACTTAAAAAGATTGTAACTGCAAAGAATTTAAAGTAATGGTGTTGGGAAGTGAAACAAATATTTCCCTAGAATACAAAGTGAAAATTGTTTGTTTGTTTGTGTGTGTGTGTAATTTGGAATTTTAACATAGCCTTAAGAATTATTCACTCATATCACTGAAATGTTTGTAGTATGTACTGTGGCAGTTATATAAAATTGGGGGCATCATGCCCCATACATGCAGCATTGTATCCCACCCAGTCACACCTGGCCGACCAGTTTTAACTAACCTTAATGATGTGCACCAAGCGATTAAGATGACTGTACCAATCTTATAAGTCTATGGCATGAATTAACCGGGATCCCATCCCTAGACCTCTCACATTCAAGGTGGATGCTCTAACCACTTAGGCCATGGGAATTTTCAAAGTAAAAATGCAGAAAGGACTTACAGAATTGTGAATTAAATTGCAATTAGTCAAACTGTTATATGACAAGTCCAAAAGTATAGACGTATACCAAAAGTATTCAAGCGGTATTTTGAATCAGTTCTAATCTTGAAAGTGCTGATTTACCAACAACCTGGAATAGCAGAGAATAATGTTGATGTGTTAACATCTTAACGAATCTCAATGATTTAATAAAAAGGTATGTTTTGGATTCGTTTGTGTATTTACATTAATAAATATTTTATGAGTTTCTTGATGCTTTTAGTTACATAATTTCCCTTCTTGTTTAAGAATTATGATACAATTCTTTATACATCTAATATCTTTTGGTTATACTGCATTTGATTATGAATTATTATAATGGGTGATACATTGTGAAAAATTTCAGTTTAAGACATTTTCTAGTTTATGTGTAGTTATAGAATATATAAATTCACACTCTTTACTTATTTTTTGTTATATTATTATGAGTTTTGTGTTTCAGCATACACTGTAAATCTAGTATTGGTTTCATGTACATTGTAGATACTTCAGCAGGTAAAGCTAACAAAAACATATGATTTACTTAAATTTAAGACGCATGACGGTGCTATATCATCCTATAGCACATGTAGTCCTGCGAACAAGGAATATTCTGTATTTCGGTAAAAACACTTCAATCCAAGATGTGAAATGCATGGGTAAGAATGTTGAACAAGGACCAAAATGAGTCTCCATTATCCAAATATTTTTGGGGTTTCTATATAAAGTATTGTTTTAAGCATGTTAGTGTACAACATGTGGAAAGGGGTGATATGCGTTGCTGGATGGATGTTTCTCATAACAAGTTTTACGAGCTTTTTATAGTCATAACTGTTGTACGGGGATGTATGCTGTCACATACACTCTTCAGCTTTTTCCTGGAAAGTATCAGGGATGATGCCTTGAATGACTGCAAGGGCACAGTCTTCATTGGAAGAAAAACAATCAGCAACCTTCTCTTTGTAGATGATATAGTTTATTTAGTAGGAGATGAAAAAGAACTTGTTTACTTCTTAGTGCACCTCGACACAATCTCCACTTGGTATGGAGATGATCGCACCCCCACCCCCCAAAAAAGAAACACAGATGATGACGCACAACACTAAGATCATCATTGCATAAATAAAGTTCAGTGGACAGAAGCTGGAAAGCTTCATGATCTTCGTATCTTCAACCAACTACTCCACGCATCCAAGGTGGACGCTCTAACCATTAGGCTACCGGACCAGTACCCATGTAGTAAAATATTATTTTATATTAATTCTAAAATATGCACTAAATAATTTTGAAATATTATATACAAATCGGTCGTTATCCCATCCGAACCTGGAAATTTTCCCTTCTTCAGACTCTTAATTGCCGTAATTATTTCGTTATTAGTAATAAACTTTTAACAATTTGCATTTGCAGCCATAGATATATGTTTATAATTGGTTTGTTTTAAATAACTATCCATCAGACATGTATCTATATCAATTTCTTGTGAGTCATACATTTTGGTATAATAATCTCTGATTCCTTCTAGTATTGACTTTTTGTCTTTATAAAGTGTATTGTTTATGCAAATGGCGTGAAAAGTTCTGTTTTGACCTGTTTTAATCTCCATTCTTGTATATTGAACTCACCCGATTTATATAAATTATCAATATTTCCTACTCTAGGTTTGACCCCGTGGGTTACTTCGTTTTTTATTGTAACCCATTCCTTGATTATTTCTTTATCTTGTTTCGTTAATGAGTTATGTTTACTTTGTATCTTTATATAATTTACTTGTATCCAGTTTCTATGCAATTTCCCTATTTTACTATAATATTAGTTACTTTCTGATTTCTTTTTTAAAATGTTCCCAATCTGCCATAATATTTCAAAATTTATTATTTCTGATTTTATATAAATGAGTTTGAATTCACATATTCGATGTTCAACACGTGAGCATTGTTTAATGTTCAAAATCCCTGACCCCATTTTCATTTAATTATTATTGGTAGCTAAGGTACAACTGATTTGTGATCAGCTGTTTGGTTGTCTTGTATAAAGCGGCGTCAATATAATCATTTAACATATAAAACGTGTCTAACCTACAACCTTTGTTATCCCCGTTTATATTGGTGTACTCTCTCTTATTCCCATTTAAAAGATTACTAGACCAATTATGTAATGTTTATCAGAATCAGTTTTAACACTTTATTTAATTTGTTTAAAATCTAGTTGAAGTCTCCGCCTAAAATATATGGATTTTCAATGAAGTTTTGTAGCAGCAGAGAGGCTGAACAGACAACTTTGCCTGAGTCCTTATTTTTTAAATGTAAGGGTTCCTACGAAAGCTGAAAAAAGTTTTTGCCTTAATAATGAAAACTTCTCTAACTGACCAGATTTTTGCTCGATTTATTTACGATGTGGTGACTACAAGTATGTCGTTCAGCCTCTCTGCTGCTATGAATTAGCCAAATATTTTATCTAAACCTATACGATACCTTGATCTAGGATCGTGTAAATTTATCGTTATAAATCCAAATAGAACAGCTTGTGCTTTAGAAACGAAATTTTTAAATTTAATCATATCCATGTCCCCTGAATACCAAGTATAATACATATTGTGCAAAGTATAATTATCTACGCCATTAAACACAACGAAAATTTTACAGTTATCTCTGATCACCTTAGGCATATGCGTGTATCTCTGAGTAACATAAATCACGTCAGTATTGTTATGTCTTCCTCGAGAAAATATTCTAGCTGGATTGGATTGTTTGTCCAGCATCACATCACCGTACACTACGAGATTATTAATGAATCCATCTAAGTCATCTACGGATGGAGCTTCATCAATATCAGTAATAATATCAATGATATCATTTTTGTCCAGTAATTTCGCATTTTGATTATAATCGTTAAGTACTTCGTAACATCGTTGATCATCTACAGATGGCGCTACTAAATACAAACTTATTTCACTTGAGCCATTGCATTATCAGATTAAGAAATAATTGAGTCTTACCAGATCCAGATGGGCCTATTATAATCATTCTGATAGAATTTGGTATGGTGGGATGTTGCCTTACGGGCTCTTGTTTTCGTGTCGCAGAAAAGTCAATTATATCCATATAATAATGATATGAGTTTATATTGTGTTCGATGTAGAGCGACAACACCCACAGTTGGATTGACCATGATAACAACAACAAATAAGATACGCGCACTCACAGGCATGTGTGCAAAATGTGGTACAAAAAATATAAATTTGTTTCCGCGTCGCAAAAAGCGCGGTGTGGTGATATAGGCGCTTCATTAGGGAAATTGCCAGGAACTCCATGGGCAAAATATCCTGGTGAGAAACACCTTCTCGGACATAATTATTGTTGTCCTGGAACTCGTCCCGATATCAGACTCGATAACCAAGATCGACTAAAACCTGGAGAGTATCCAGTAAATAAGATTGATCAAGCATGTCACACTCATGATGTATCATATAAAAATCCTGATTTTCAACAACGGCATCTCGCAGTTGATTTACGCGTTAGATTCTATACCTAATAAATCTCTCAGACAATCTCTTGCTAGGTTCCTAATAAAATTTGCTATGAATGGTAAAATAATGCTATGGGCTGGTAATTAATTAACTGATTTTTTTAATGGAATCTGTTTATTATTCCCCAAGAGGGTATTGGCGAGGTAAGGCAGCGATTAGCAAACTTGCCGCTTCAGCAAAAGTTTCGCGTGATGTTGCTGCAGCGTGGATAGCACGACAGGCATAATGACAAATCTTTCTAACTCCACCTAAAAAAATTCAATACGCACATTTTCGATGTCATTGTTCCACACGATACCATTAAAGCAGGTAGACATCAACACACATACAGATAAGCGTTAACTGTCGCTGACGTTACCAGCAGATATAAAGAAGCGGAGCCGCTATCAACAAAGACAGCATCTGAAGTTGCATCTGCGTTCGAACGAATTTATCAGCGATGACCATTACGATGGCCCAATTTGCTACAGGTTGATTCTGGCAAAGAATTTCTTGGTGCAGTATCATTGTTGATGAACAAGCACAACGTTAAAATCATACAAGGACACACGGAGATTCATCGTGATCAGGCAATTGTTGAACGATTTAATCGAACACTTGCTGAGCGGTTGTTCGAGTATCAGTATGCAAAGGATATATCCACAGATACAAGATCTCGTGAATGAGTTGCAAGGTTACCGAGTGTGATTGCTGCGCTGAATAAAGAGTTACTCGTGAAACTTCTATGAAACCATCTGACGCAATCACAAAAATATATACCGATAAAAAGTAAATCTATTTCTCAACCAGTACTAGGCAATGTTGCGGTTAGATATTTATACGAACCTGACGAACTCGAAGGAGACAGAAAAAGGGCAACTGATCCAATTTGGAGTGTGACCACAGACATACTATCAGTAAGGTCCACAGGTAGACCTGCAATTTTCAGATTAGATTCAACTGCTCCTCGGCGGAGATTTGTACGTGAACAATTACAAATAATTCCTGAGGATACTCAATTACCACCGAGTACACTTTTATAAACTTTCAGCGCCTCGACGTCGATTACACTCCAGACAGGTCAGAATCACATTTTCACGCGTGTGAACAAGACTACCATTAATTCTATCAACGGTAAATTGTCTTGGGTTATTGCTCGAATACTGCTACAACATTATTACGTTGCAATTTACGCAATGATTATTTTGTCGTTGTTTTAACATCATGATAAAATCCATATCTATATCAAACTCGCAATTATTTTTGTTGTCCCACTGCTTATAGCTGACTAATTTTTTATTAATATCGACGCTGTTAGTGATTTCTTCGGTTATTACGCAATCCATGATAACCCGTTTTAGTTGTGATATTCTTCTAACTCAAGATACTGCGAGATAAACTAAATTTGACCACTCAATACAATCATCGACGATCCAAAATTTAGAATCAGTGATAGTTAATCCCTGCGAAGAATGAATCGTTATAGCGTTCCCAAACGTCCATGGCGATTTATCAATGTTTAATGCACTCTCGACTACATCAAGAGCGACAAGGACAATATCATTTAATATACGATTTTATATTCGGACACATTCAGTGTCTACACTAGGAATCTCAACATCATTTTGTTGTCTAGTATCTGCTGGGCGATAACACAACGGCACCAGTAACGTTGGGAATTTTTCCTTTTGTAACGCATATAATTTCTTTTGTAATTATTCACGAACTATTTTTCTACTCGCAATTATCAAATCAGTAGGTTTCCATTGGGTCCAAAAAATCATTCATGGATGTTTCTGGAAATACCTCACGCGTTACTTCACATTGTATTTTATCTGGATGCAGTCGTATTGACATTTTGAATTCTTTCAGCGAGCCATCGATAGCTCTATAATCATCAGATATTTCTTCGTAATAATCTGCAAATGTTTTCAACCACTCATGTGGAAACTGCCCAACAAAAGGTGGCGGTTGACCATGATCGCCACCCATAACCACAGCAGTATTCTTAAGTAACAGCCAATCAAGAAATATTTGTAATGCCTCCAGAGACACCGTGCATATCTCATCCCATATGATAATTTTAGGTATATATTTTTCACCCAGTCGTGATGGGGTCCATGTGTCTCCGTACCATCTAAAGAAACTATGATATGTGCACGACTTTACATTTCGTTTCTTTATTTTCCTGGCGAGTTTGTGCGGTGGTGTCAAAACAATCATATCTAAACTCATGAATAAGTTTAATCGCGCGTGTTGTTTTACCTGAACCTCCAGACCCATTAAGATAAACGGACGTATGTCTAGATACAGGATCATACACGGATGGCGCAGATGATTCTGATGTTTGATTATTTCTTTGGTATGTCTCCACAATTTCAACATCGGTAGATTCAAAATAACTAAGTATATTTTCTTGTTTTATCCTCCACGTTCCCCATTCATCATTACCGAGATTTAATGAATCTTTATATCTTTTGTGTACATAAAATGTATCAGTAGCAACTCTGACATCGTAACGAGGAAATCTGTTTATCATCGATAATAAATTTTTCGAAACATAAGCTAACATCGAAGTTCTTAGATGAGTAAACCGTGGTGACTCGCCATCAGTATAACTCACAATGGTACCTAGTTTTGTTTTGTCTGATAAATAAGCATTACATCGACTTATAAATGTGTCTTTTTCCATCGTATCAGCGATTATGAAATCGAGTTCAGCATCGTCCATAATCAATCTTTTGCAATTTCGTTTATGATCATGTGATCCTCCTTGCGTGAACTTGAGGATTATCTTTCTGCCGCGTTCTTTTGCAAGTTTTTCATCGTGTTTAGCAGGTTCTGGCAACTAAACTTGTTTCTGCACGCAATATGATATAATAGCTTCAGTAGTTACTTTCAACGATACTAAAATTCCAACATCGAGCATATAACTTGGCAGAACTAGCCCAACATTTTTTCTGAAAAGTGTTTTCCAAACCACGCATAAACAATCAGAGTGTAGCTCAAACTACTATATCAGGGCGAATCCGCTTAGGTCAAAATCTGGTAAGGGTCCGTTTATCTCAACCCTAGTCATGTCATGTGTAGGTTTGGAAACACAGGTTTTGCAAGATATACTGTAAAACCTGTTAAATTAGTGAATGCAGAGTCTGGAGAAGAAATTATGTTCAAGTCAATTTATTTCGCTAGTAAATATTTTAACCTAGCCCCACCCTCAGTGAAACGTTCTGCTGATGGTGTTATTAGATCTACTTATTCCAAAACATTGTCACAAAGTCTTATATTTCAGTACCTGGATGATCAAGCGAGACTGATACAAGCATAAATCTTAGTCAGTATTGCAGTAATTCTCGTTAACACCCCTGTGGTTTTCACCCACCGAAAACAAGCAAACTCAACGAAAATCTTTGTTCAACACTTCACGTATAATCAGATATATCATAATTCTTCTATGGAGAATCACTATATACACATATGATTGATAACGCATTAACAAAGTAACTTTTTACAAGCCTACCAGTGGACCTTTCAATGCTAATTCGGCAACTCATTTCCTACTGATAAAATTATACTTAACCCATTGTTTATATAAAATCCGCGTACAGCATTCTTTATCTATACATACAATCCGCGTGCTTGATTCACAAAGTGTATAGTCAATAGTGATTGGCTTGCTAAGCTCGCTGTATAATTAGATCCGTTATATCAATTTTATCGTAGTACGCTATTGCTAGCTTCCACTGTTAATTTAATGAATTTTGAGAACAAAACAAACATTGAAAAATTTCCCTGTTTATAGAATCGGTTATATATATTTTACATATTTGTATTTATTGTAATTAAATACACTAAACTCTAAGCTCGCTGTGTAATTAGGTCTGTTCAACGGCTTTTCGTAGTACGAATACATGTCTCTGTTTAACAAAACAGCTATATAGAATGCGTTGTGTACAATAAATACACTAAATATTGCGTGTGTGGATTAAATGTGACTTTATTACCACAAAAGAATTTATAGAATATATGCGTGCACCAAACAATGTGATTGACTCTACATTACATGCCGTAGGTGTGACCCAATTCCTAAATGCGTAAAGTTATTTTAAGAACATCCGGTTTGACCTGCTTACGCAGAGACTTTTAGTAATATCATATATGTTATGCAGAATTAATATATATATATATATATATATATATATATATATATATATATATATATATATATATATATATATATATATATATATATATATATATATATATATATATATATATATATATATATATATATACTGAAAAAATAAAATATCAGAAATTGTGATTTCTGTTAAGAAAATCAAACACTATAGTTTTAAAAGTTACACCGTTTTGGGTAAGTATATATTAAGTAATTCAATATATTTATATAATGCTTTGGTAGCTCAGTTGGTTAGACGTAAAAACTGCAGAAATTGCGATTGGGGTTCGAATCCTATAAAAGGCAAAATATTTTCTATGGGAGAGGGCGATTTTATGACCACGAAAAAATTATCTATTTAGTGGGTCTGCCGGTTTAACCCCTATATTTGTGAATAGAAATTAATTCACGCACCTACAACGTCAATACGTTGTGGTGATAGTTTTCACACCTACGCATTTGATATTTGGGTGTGGGTGTGTTAGTTTCTGTTCACAAGTAGAAAAGGCCATCATTATCTTTATATCATATATCATCATCATTATAGGTTATATGTTGTGTGCCGCCTGTACAGTCCAAAAATAGACCAATAGGAGGTAAGTTAACCCTGTGACCATCTAATGGGTAGCCACACATGGGTCATTTAAAACAACTAAAATAACCTAATGAGGTTCCAGGTCACAAAGACCATGAGGCCTTCTGAGTTTCTAGACATTCGATATATAAATAATCTGGGATCTCTTTGTGAGGGCAATAAATGGACGCAAAATAAGACCTGCACCGCAGACAGCCCGCTGAAGTTTCTAACATTTCGTCTTATTGTTAGAAACTTGGCCTTGGGGGTAATATCTAAACAATAATTCAAAACCTCATTAGGTGCATCTGATCAACTAAAGGTTCAACACCTTGTCCCTAGTTAACAAATCAATCACATGACCATTGTAATTATATTCATATTCATCAATCAGTTTATGCAACTGTGCCGTCCCTAATTAACAAATCAACAACACGCCCATCTGCAAATATATTCAAATTCATCAATCAGTTTGTGTAACTGTGCCGTCCCTAATTAACAAATCAATCACATAACCATCTGTAAATAACTATTGAATATATATCATTGTATATAACCATCTTCGTCTTTAAAAAAGTCCTCTATATGAGGACAAGTATTTTTATTGTTTATCACATATCATTTTCCACTGATTCATATTTCAGCGATACATGATAATTCGCCTTACGGTCAGAAATTTCGCCTTGGGATGTCACCTAACACTAGTTATTTTTGTTAATTTTCATATTAAATATATATATATATATATATATATATATATATATATATATATATATATATATATATATATATATATATATATATATATTATAAAATGAATACTGTTGATCAAACCTTTAATTATCAGGTACCATTGACAAGAGTACAAAAGATGTTTTTTGTTTTGCATTGGCGCATTACGATCTCACATACAGATTAATATTTATCTCTTCGTTTCTTGTGTCCAAGATTCTTGATGATAACGAATTATGAACACGCAAGTATACGAGGTTGATAGGTTCTGATACAATAAGATAACCGGGCGGATCGCGTGGTGAAAATGAGTACAATATGTACCCTTCTTGGGCCTGGTTAGACTTTAAAGATCTATTTGAAAACTGCCATCCACAACGTCGCAAACAAGATTGACAGCGATTGTTGTTGTTATGTTTACAATGCCTGGTGACATGTGTCTGCCGGCACCAAACGGGTTGTTATTATGTTTTAGTATAGACGGTGGTGGGACTATTTTTCTCCACGATTCAATTACTCTTCAATAAGATCATTTAATGATTTCTTCATTTTAGCGTTATGTAAAACTAGTATAATAAATGTTTGTAGTTGTTCTTCTTTTATCTTGTAATAATCAAGAAATAATGGCTTACTTTTTTGATTAGTGTAATCATATCGACTAAGATAAGTAGCAACATTTATAATACTTCGATTGGCAATATATAAATGGAAAAAATACCATTTAAGTGTTTTATAGACTCAATTATTTGCTGCTTTATATCATGATCATAATGAAGTAAGTAAATGTTTTAAATCATTAAACGTTTTATCGTGTTCAGGTTTAAGAGCATCTAAACATTCTTTAAAAAATTCTTCATCAACAATGTCTTTATTACACCCTGGCGTCTTGTGATCTTTGATAACATTAAATGTTGATCTAGATATCTATGGGATCCTTTTACAATCAAAATCGGTAAAGCAATGATCATTATTATTTGGATCAAATTCAAATTTTATATAATGCCATGGATTTTCTTCTCGATATGCTGGATATTTAATGATTTTTTTTCTTCACTCGTTTTAAACTCATTTTTAGTTGGTTCTGGTAGATGTTGATAAGTTGATTCGACTTCAGGCCATCCTAACACTGATCTAATCGAACTCTGATAAATATCTACGAGGTAAAAAGGAGAATTTACTTCAATCTCCGCTGATAGTGTTGGTTTGTAAACAGTGATAGCTATTTTCGATTCTTTTCCTGTGATAGATTTTACTCAGGTGTTCGATCCGGCTTATTCTTATTCGCAAATACCAGTGAATTATTTGCTGGTAATCCACCGAATGGGTTCGATATGATATTTGGCCAGCTATTATAAATGCGCAGTTGAGCCAATTCAATTTCACTTGCTGGAATTGCAGTTGGAAAGTTAACGATAAATTCAGGATTGGTTGAACTTAATGATATCATAGTAGTTTTTGATGGCGTCGTATTAGTGACGATCTATTGAAATAATTCCCTTGACGATGACAAGGACTCTGACATTATTGTTATCGTTATTATTTAATTCTCAATCTTTCCGCTATTGTCACTAGATAATGCGTTGTTTTCTTTTACAGATACGGTTCTAGATAATTTGTTAGCCAATGGAGATGTGGTAAAAATGTTAAATTCTACAGCGCTAAACACAGACAACCTATATATACCAGCGAACTCTGCGGTGTGTTTGATGGTTTTATTTCGTTGTAGCCATGTAGCTGAAACTGATCAGACGATGTACACGATGTTGATGATCTGTTTGTGAGGAATTTTAATCAGGTTTGTTTTTTTAACAATATTTGGAATTCCACTAATAATTTCGTTGAGTTGTTGGTTAATATCAGGAAGTTTCATATCAAGATTTGGTGGACTTCCAACAAATTCGTTGTTAGTTTTGTTTATATTTCTACGAAAATTTAGAAACGTTTGTATGTGATTAGAAAACTCAGTTCTAAATGCAGCAACTCCATCACTGATTGTCGTTAACGAAGTCGTTATTGGGATTTCTTTATCATCAACGTATTTTTTTAGCAGCATCACTATCTGTGGGTAGATATCCAAGATCTGTAATTTTATTTTTATTCCTAATAACGTCTCCACTAAATGCACCGCCAGTCGTCCTGACATAAACGTTAACTGACTTACCGGAATCCTATATTTTACCCTGATCAGTCAAAGTTACGATATTATCAGCAACTGCAATAGGAATTCGTATAAGTACGTCTGGTAGTTGTATATTTAAACGTCCTTGTTTGTCCTGAAAAACAGCCACTTCATTTTGATCCACACTTGTAATATTTAATAAATCATCAACCTCATTTCTGAGTTGATCGAGGGTTGCATATTTAGATAAATCACCTTGCTGCTGAGCTTTACCACGAGCAGATCTTCCATAAATATCTACCATTATATTTACTGATGTCTGTTCAAATGTGACAATGTGATATATTCATGCACGACTTTATGAGGTGACTTTCCTGGCGGTGCCATGGATACAGCATCAAGCACATTAAGTACTTCACGACCACATATTGGTGGATCAGTTAATATTTGTGTTGGTAGCGTTGAACAACAGATTGGAGCAGTATTATTACTGACATAATTAAGAGATTCTTTTGGTGCCGCTAATCCATATGAATCAAAATAGATAATACCACGTGGATCAATTCCATACGCTACACAATACGTGCCAGGTCCAAAGTTTTTATCGAGATTAATAAAACCGGTTTCAATACTGTTAGGTTGTTTTGGCAATTGATCGCGCATAAAAACACCTCTGATTTTTTTTTAATTTAACTTTTAGCAGCATCGAGTAAATCAAAATTAAACATAAGCAGATCAGTAAACTGTCCCTGGAAGTCTTAGACCTTTTCCGTGCCATGAAGGCGGGGTTCCTGGTAATCTGAGACCTTTTCTTTTTTTTGTTTTGATTCCACGTCCTGCTGCTTTCTTTAATGCCATTCCAACAGAGGTTCCAACAGTGTATAATGCAGCTGCTTTTGCAACAGCAGGGGCTGCAGCGGCTATTAGTGCTGGTATAGCTGCGAGAATGGGAAATATACCACCCGTTTCAAAAGTATCTTTGATAGCGCCTGCAGAAAGACCAAGTTTCACGCCTTTATTTGAATTTTTTGCTTCATTAAAGTTTTAGAATTGACGATCGGTCAACTATAATTTATTTGAACCACTCATATGTTGTTGTTTTCAACGATATTTTTATTGCAAAGTTATTGTTTGATGCTGATTGCAGTCTTTTGACCTGACTAGGAGTCAGGGTAACATTAGCGTGATTGTATGACATTTATAATATCCATACTTAATCTAATTACGTGTTACATGTTCCCTACTGGCGCATCAATGACTCTCATTCGTCCACCAACACCGAGTAACATTGATTTATCACTGAGTATAACAGCAATTGCTCTATAATTAGGGATAGCTCCAACATCTCTTTTGACACGAGCTCGAAAATATATATCAACTACTGACTGTCTTGTTAAATCTAAATGTTCTAGTGAAAAGTAATAAATCGGATACAGAGTTGTAAAATCTAGTTGTGATATTTGTAAACCAGTATCAATGTTTTGATCACGTCCCGTAAACGACATAAGACGAAGATATGTACGTGCCACATGATTTTGATCAAAATCTAACAAAATATCCTCGGATGGTTCTTGACGACCAATTATCCTTAATGAAACCTCAGAAACACCGAGCTTATCAAATATCATGATACTATATAACTGCAAGTTTGTTCGTGCAGTATCTTGAAATGCAATAAATATGTGTCGCGGTGCAGAAACACGTTGCATTCAAGACAGGTCAACATCACATTTTCACGTGAGTGACCAAGATCACTAATTATCCTGTCTACGGTAAATTGTCTTGGATTATTATTCGAATATTTTCATAACATTATTATGTTACAACTTGCACAGTGATTATTCTGTACTTGTATCAGTTTTATAATAAATTCAGTATCAATATCAAAGTCACGTTTATTTTTTTTTGTCACATTGCTTATAAGACGCTTTTTTTTTCTTTATCACAACATCGTCATTAGAAATTTATTCAGTTATTACGTAATCTATGATAACCCTATGTAGGTGAGTTATTCGTCTGCCGCAAGATACTGCAAGATAGACTAAGTTTGACCATTCGATCCGGAAATCTACAATCCAGATATTTGTATCAGATATAGTTAGTCATTGTGACAAATGAATCGTTATAGCGTATCCTAACGTCCACGGTGATTTATCCATATTCAATTCTTCTTCCACTGTACTAATAGGTACCAAAATAATGTCATTTAATACTAGATTTTGTAATCCGCCACTAGGAATTTCAACTTCAATATTCTGTCGTCGAGTATCTGCTGGGCGATAAAATAATGGTACAGGTAGATGTGAAAATCTTTCTTTATATAACGTAAACATTTATTCAGTAGTTGTCTGATTTTATCATCGTCAGAAGTATATTTTAGTGCAAGATTTCTCATTTGTTCATAAAGAGATTCTGTACGATCAATATCACCAATGGGTCGTACAAATTGATCATGATAATCGTGTTCCGAACTCTGAAATAACCAAACAGATTTAGTGTCACTTTTACTAATATCTTTAATAAAATCAAATACATGACCGTTATAAATTTTAATCATTCTATCTCGTGGAAATACAGTTACAGCATCAGCCCAAGCATGTTCATTATGATCAATGATTGTTATTGGACTTCCATTTTTTGTATATTTTGGTTTGTACAATATCTCTCCTGTTAATATTTTTACTGTTATTGGATATCTTAATAACTTTTTCTAGCTTGGGAACATCCTTAATGGATGCACCGGTACCTTTAACGGTCTCTGCGCATTCACTTATTTTTTTACGTCTTAAATCTGTTAAGCCATTACCACGTATAGCATTTGTACAATGTTCAGTAATGCGCTCCACAGCACAGTTTATTCTTGACTCTGACAGTCTCATAGGTTTGAGATCCGCAAAATTAGGTTTATCATTCAGTAAAAACAATCCATATACCACAGCAGTAACTGGATACCCTCGCTCAAAATACGGTCTATCAATACCAGTCAGTGTTCCAGGCTTGGATTTGTTGCTTAATAATATCGTTTTATTATTTCCAGACTCTATATGTGAACGGGGTCTCTTTTATCACGAAGTATCCAAATATCATCTTCTGTCTTCACAATAAATTTTATTAAAATAAGATATTTTTGAAGATCAATGTGGTTAATAATTACTTTTCCCCGTCTTTCGTTCATTGCATTAATAATGTTTCCAACTCTAAAAGTTGACCATACATATATTGAACCATCTTATCAAAATTCCTTTATAGCCTCACGGATAAGTTTGGTTTTATCTGTATTTGTTAAAGCTAGATATTTCATCGAAACACTAAATTTATATTCTGGTATTCTGTCAAGATGAAATCTAGTAGCAGATGGTTCAATTGCTGATAATTCCTCCATAATTATAATGAAGACAAATATTCAAATTGAAATTTAGTGTGTATATATATATATATATATATATATATATATATATATATATATATATATATATATATATATATATATATATATATATATATATATATATATATATATATATATATATATATAATGATTTAAACAGAAAATAAGTGTATTTGGTTGAAAATTGGACATATTTCTTATTGTAATAAGTCATGCGTAAACAAATACTGTAGTTACCATATGCAAAGTATCAGTCATGGAAGTACCGGGCCAAAACCATGCATTCATTGTGGTATTGGAATTAGGGAGAAAACGCAACTACGTGCAAATTGTGGCGGCAAAAAAATATAGGGAACTTAAACGCTATTATGACAAAAAAAGAATACATCGACAGGTAAATCACCAATAAAAACAGAAACGGATTATCTAACCAGATTTCAAAAATAATGATTTAGACAAATAAATATTATATACAAACGGAGCAAAATGAATTTGTGAGACATCCAATATATACGAATTACGAGGCGTCCAGAGATTGTGTTATTAGATATTGTACACTAAAGAAACCACTCGGTAATATTGATAAATTTGGTTATTTCAAAATCAACGCTAGTGGAAATATAAATTATTATTCATATAAATTCATCTACGAATGTTTTTTTTATGGGAAAATCAAAGATGGATTTGTTATTGACCACATTGTTGGAAGTTCTCAACATAACGAAATTTCTAACCTGCAATCTATTACGCAGAGTCAGAATTCCAGGCGTGGAAATACAGGAAGATGTAAAGTATTTGGAAAGAGAGTGATTAAATCCATAAACACAGAAACAAACCAACAAATAACTTTTCCATCAATAAACGCGGCAGCCAAATATTTTAGCATTCATCCACAATCGTTTCAATTTGTCGCCAATAAAATATACAAATCTACATATTCAAAAAAGTATAACCAAATGATTATATTTGAGTACGTATAATAACTGTGAACTCAGAATATTATTTTATTTTATATAAAGTTCGATTCTTTCAATCTTGCCAAGGATTCTGTTTGGTTATAATCACATTTATGGGTCCGCCATCACTGTCGCTATCTCAGTTTCGCTGTCATTTATCACAGAATCAAACAACATATTTTTTTCAGTCGCATTACTCGACTGTCTATCATTATTTTCCCTTTCGTCTTCTTGAGACAGTGCACTTTGCCTTTTCGATTGAACGCATAGGAAGTGTAAAAAAATTCTACTTGTTTGTCATCTACTACAGCTAAAGATTCTAACATAGAATTATAAATTGACTTGATAAATCTATAGTTGGAATGTAACATTGATTTATATTGAAATTTTCTTTGTTGTAATAATTCAAAGTCATGCATGATTTTTTTGTGGACTAATGCAATCGGATATTTGAATTCTTTCATGCTTTAGTTTTTTAATAGCAGAAACAATATCAGCAATATTCTCACTGTTCTTATATATATATAAGACGGTACATTTTTTACCTTCACCCCGGGGTTGTATTCAGAGGGGTATTTATCGAAACCGCAATGCCTAAACAGTCTCCTGAATTTCTAATATTTCGTCTTTCGTCGATTAGAAATTTGCCAGGGGATGTGTTTATGCGAAAAATACCTCCGTCCCTTAAATAATCAGTAGCATGCCTTAAGCTCTCTGCCCCATGGAAGAACCCTCAAAATAACACTTAGAAAGAGTGTATAGCCGAAAGAAACAGCACATGAGGTGCCGTATAATAAGCCATAAGAGAGACGGCCATGTTAGGACCTCATAAGAAACACAATGGCTATCACGTGATTGTATGAAGGGTAACCGCTAGGATGCTGCTGATTATTTTTGATAAAAATTACATAAATACTATACATACTTTACATACATATTATACATACATAATAGCAGCAGGCAGGTTGAAGGACAATAATTGGGTCGCTTTACGAGTAAACAAAATACCTGACAAAGTGAAAAAAAAACGTCACCAATATTGAGCTAACCTCATGACTTTGTCAGGCGTATGGAAATAGCCTTTAGTTTAGAGTTGTTGACTTATTTTTTTTTTCAGCCTCTGCAGGAACCTTTTCTTTCGTTAATGACTCGAGCAAACTTTAGTAAGGTTCACCCTGCCTGCTGCTACTGCGGTATTTAATTGATTGTTTCTGTCGAATCAAGAACGACCGAGTGACGTCATTGCATGAGATTAGTAATAACGACGAATAAAGCAAATAATTCGTATCATATAATTTTGCTCTGTAATACTATTCAAACGAAAACAAAACATAATTCATGTCTGTACACAGATATATTCATCGAAAACATGCAATTATAAGTGTATTTCTGTCTGTATATCGTTTTATTTCGGTTTTTCAGTGTATATCGGTGTTTATAGTCCCCCCATGAGGAGTAATACTGGAGGAAGTTTTACTCATAATATAAATTTAAAACATCACTTAATGATTCATACTGGAGTAAAACCATTTAAGTGTGAAATATGTGATAAAATTTTTACCACGAATAGAAATTTAAAACAGCACATAAGGATTCATACCGGAGAAAAAGACAAAACATTAAAGTGTGAAATATGTGATGTAACCTTTGCTCTAAAAAAGTCTAAATGGCACTTTAAAAAAAGTCAAGAGGAGTCATAAAAAAGTGTCCAAAAATACAACATCCCCGTAGGTTTGAACCGATTTCAATAACGGAAACATTTAATTTGATAAAAAGTGAAAGGAACATAGTCATTTGATTCATTGATTTATATTTTATAACCTGAATGTGAGAAGAATTGCCATATCACCGTCTTTGCCTGCGCAACGGAAGTTTTCAATGTAATATACTGACATGCTTGAGAACCATTTCCAGTTTCTGGACCAGTCCATTTTCAGCAAAGTGGCGCATGCGCGACTGAATATGTACATTAAGCATGAAAGGTGCAAGGGGATGCCAGAATTCGTGCCATTCTGGTGTTAGTCCGGTTAGGAATTATAAATTAATGATTCAATTGGCTTAGTTCTGTGCACTTTTTATCACATTAAACTTTTTAGTTATTGAAATCGGGGGATGGGTTTACAAACCAACGGGGGTGTATTTTTCGGACTTTTATAAAGAAAAAACATTGAAGTGTAAAGTATGTGAAGCAAGCTTTATTAAGAAAAAAAAACTTTAAAACGGCACATGAAGATTCATACTGGAGAAAAAAAAACCATTGAAGTGTGATGTGGGTTATGGAAGCTTTGATGATCATGTAAGCTTAAAACGCCAAATGAGGAGTCATACTGGAGAAAAAACATTTAAGTGTGAGGTATGTGACAAAAGCTTTGCTCGAAATGGACATTTAAAACGGCACATGAGAATTCATACTGGAGAAAAACCATTTAAGTGTGAAGTATGTGAAGCACGCTTTACTCGGAATGAATATTTAAAACAGCACATGAGGATTCATACCGGAGAAAAACCATTTATGTGTGAGGTATGTAACGAAAGCTTTGCTCATAATGGAAATTTACAAGTGCACATGAGGATTCATACTGGAGAAAAACCATTTAAGTGTGAAGTATGTTATGGAAGCTTTGCTCAGCATACAAACTTAAAACGACACATGAGACTTCATACTGGAGAAAAACCAGTTAAGTGTGAAGCATGTGGAGCACGCTTTACTCAGAATGAATATTTAAAACAGCACATGAGGATTCATACTGGAGAAAAAACATTTAAGTGTGATGTATGTGACAAAAGCTTTGCTAAGAATAAATATTTAAAAAAGCATATGATAATTCATACTGGAGAAAAACCATTTAAGTGTGAATTATGTTATGGAAGCTTTGCTCATCATATAAGCTTAAAACGACACATGAATATTCATACTGGAGAAAAACCATTCAAGTGTGAAGTATGTCATGAGAGCTTTACGCGGTATGAGAATTTAAAAAAGCACATTAGGAAGAAAAACCATACTTGAGAAAAACAATTTAAGTGTGAAATTTCTGAAGCAAGCTTTACTCAGGATGGAATTTTATAAAATCAAAAAAGAACAATTAGTGCTGGAGAAAAACCAAAGTGTGGAGTATATTATGAAAGCTTTGCTTCGAATGTATCTTTAAAAGAACACATGAAAATTCATATTGGAGGAATCCATTTAAGTGTGAAGTTTATGAAGCAAGATTTAGTCAGAATAGAAATTTAAAACAACACATGAGGATTCATACTGGAGAAAAACCATACAAGTGTAACCATACAAGTGTGAAGTTTGTAATAAAATATAATGGATGTTTAAAAATACACATGAGGATTCAAAATGGTGAAAAACCATACATATGTGATAAGTTTGTAATAAACTATTTAGTCACAAAAAGTTTAAGAAGAGAGAGTATGTCTGACTTTTAATGAGATTATATATTTAAAAATGCATAAAATTTAAATAGCAGTGAAATGATTGGTAAAATGTTTAATTGCAGTAGATATTTGGAGCAGCAAACAAGGATTGATACTGGAGAAAATAAAGCCATTTAAGGGTGAAGTACCTGATAAAATGTTTAAATGGAATGGATCTTTAAAACGCACATGAAGATTCATACAGTGTTATGTATGTAATAAAATCTTTACTAGGAATGAATCTTTTAAAGAGCACATGTGGATTCATGCTAGGGTAAAGCCATTTAAGTGTGAAGTATGTGATAAAAGCTTTGCTCAGAATGGACAATTAAAATGGCACATGAGGATTCATAATGGAGAAAAACCATTTAAGTGTGATGTATGTGAAGCAAACTTTACTACAAATGGATCTTTAAAACTGCACATGAGGATTCATTCTGGAGAGTAACCATTTAAATGTTCTTAAGTTCATAGTGCATTCATGCAGGAAAGAAACAATACATCTGAAGTATGTGATGGGAGCTTTAAACAGGATACATACTTAAAAATGCACATAATTCAGAAAAACTATATAGCTATGAAATATTTGACAAAATGTTCAATTGCAGCAGATATAAAAAGCAGGAAATATGGAAATATAATGGAGAATAAAAAAGCTATGCAAGAGGGAAGCATATGATAAAAGGTTTAGTCATGGTGTAAATGAATGAATGTTTTAAAGTGCACATGACGATTCATACTGGAGAGAAACCATTCAAATGTAAAGTATGTGATAATCTGTTATAGTGGATCTCTAATGTTGAACTCAATGCAATGTAGAAATGCAATAATGTGATTGAAGGTGTAATTGAAGTGAATATAAATGATGGCCATGAAAACTCTTGCTAGTGAAGGACGTTTAAGCATGAAGGAAGGAAGAAGGCATACTGGAGAAAAAAAGCATTTAAGCATTAAGCAAGTACCCAGAATGGAGGAAAACATTTAAACTTTGAAACGAGGGTCCATACTGGAGAAAAACATTTAAACTTTGAAGTGAGGTTCTTAATTGGAGAAAAGCATTTAAATGTTCCACAACTTTTACAACAGTCCTTTCTATATTAAAGGGACTTTATTCTTTACTATCTTAACATCAAACACCTGTCCCTGCACAGAGTCTCTATACAGATATTATATAATTCTGTGAGAGCTATAGTTGTTAGGTGAAGTTTCAGTTTGCAACATGGAGAGAATGTTGACATGCCTCTTTCTTACTTTTATGTACTGTAGATGAAATTTCTTTGGATGGAAGGCAAAATTCTATACTTTCTAACCAATAATGCACCCGTCAAACTTAAAACAAACTAAAGTATCAACAGTAATAAATTCTCTAGTGTAGATACCTCAGTCAAATAATTGAAAGTATATACTTTCAAAACATTGTGTGGCATGAATTTAAGATTTAATTTTTGAGCATATAATTGCAACATGCTTGATTAGCATGTGTTTCAAAATTTAAAATATATTAAATGCTGATCTTTTTACTCACCTCATTGACACATGCTGCACCAGACAATCTCAACAAACATATTCTATCACATGTCATGACAACAGATGCAACACGTACAACATTTATGCTGAATATGACACTGGCTACATGTATACATATGAAATGCAATTATATCTTTATGCACACCTTTATCTGGATTGTTTTTCTTTTCACATTTTGAACACTGAGCATTTTTGCAGTGACATCTTTTAAGCATTGAAAACCTATATGGATCAGCTTTCACCATTAAAACTATCTACAAAATATTTTTTAAACATTGAATATTGTTCCAAGGACAGGCTTGTGGAGTAGAGATCGATCCACCAAAGAACTATTTTTTTTACATACAACTCAGGTTAATTTGCCCATGTATTTTACAAATGCAAAAGTTTGGAAAATGGTATTATTGGCAGAGCTCTTTCAATGACATTATCAAATATATGACACTGTGACCAATGACAATGAAAGGAGTACCTTCTAAAATCAAATATTTCCCTTAAACTATAATTACTTATCACCATTAGCAGTTTATTAAATGGGAATGGAAATAATTGGACCATTATAGGTCAAGGAAAGGGGTAATTGCAATCTTGATATGGTTTATTATGCCAGAGATATGTAAAAATAAAATACACCTTGATAGTAACATTTTGTCATGTATTACAAAGAAAATATGTTGGAAGTGGTATTTGTCATGTAATATGTTTTGTATTTTCCAACATTATTCAATAGAAATGATATTAGGCGGGTATAATTTCAGTTCAATTTCAGTTCATATAATCTCTTCAACAATGGCATTGATTCACTTGCTTTTTGGGTTGCATTGTACATGTCTGAAGTATGATGAATTTTGTAATGCAGAGAAACTATTATCTCAAATGACGTAAATTTTAGTAAATTTTAGTGACGTTAAATGCTGCTTGCATTGACACATAATAAATGGATATGTTTTCATAGTACATATATGTAAAGATGATACTGAACTCTACCAATTAGGTACCATTCAAACAAACTTCTTGTGTGCTCTTTACATTTTATGCCTGTGTGGTAAACTAGGTAGAAATATTGCATCAAGGTGAAGATCCTTCCTAAAATTCTAAAAATGAATTTGAACTCTGGTCAGAGTTATTTTCATTTATTAGAACATATTTTCGGGTAACAGACGTATCAGAGTTTTCATGGAATGTTTAATAAAACAGTTAATGGTCGAGTGAGTCCCTGATAAATCTAGAATTGCAGTGCTACACATGTTGATAAAATTCCTTGCACCCAATGTGTCCCGACTATATCCATTATGACATGGGGAAGAGAATTCTGCAATAGACTAAATTATTTGGTTTATACCAATATGGAAATTGATCACCGAATAAAATCTTCAGGCTTGAGGTCAAAATTACATATACCACAAAGCATTGTGTGGTATGAATATGCAGTATGTAAATAACCAATCCAATATCTGGGATATGCTCTTGCCACCTATTTTGTTTGCCTATAGGACATCGGATTATGCTTTTAAGCAGACAATTCATTTTGTTTCCTTTTCTTTGTTGCAGTTTGTGCTCGAAGAACATTATCAGAGATAATTGTTTTAGGAAACAAAACAACCTTCTTTAATACACTAAATATGTATCATAATTGAAATTGAATTTAGAGCAGTTAATTTCAATATGCTACATTAGAATATGTTAAAAAAATTAAAATATGTAAAACACTGACATAAAACATAGACTATCAGACTCGTCCAATCAAGTTTCTTTTTGAAATGATAGCCTAAACAAGTTTTATCTGTCGTATAAAAAACTAAAACAGCTGAAACACGAACAACAACTCCAGCATGAAGTACGCAATTTAGAGAAAAGAATTTCTGCTGAAAATGTTGTTTTAGAGTTAATTAATCATAGCAGAAATGACCTAGACAAGAAAGGCAGTATCAACTTCAAGAAACTCGTTCAATCAAATCAAATGGAAGGAGCAGTGGGTGGATGAAATATAAAATGGTTTTGTTCCTGAATTTTTTATATAATCTATTGCAACAATTAAAGATGAAAATTAAATATGTCAGTTTTCTATTATTACACACATTTGGCTTAAATGAAATAAACTTTATTGAAGGATTATATATTAAGTAAAGTATGATCATTATTTCTAATTATTTATGATATAACTGAAGCATCTTTTATCTTTTTGTTCATTAAATTTGTCTCACGGAAATTCATTGATAATGTCCTAGACTTTATTTGACTGATGAGAAAACAAAATGTAAAAATGTGGTTTGTAATAACTCTAAGGTTTTCCTCAGAATGAATTATGTTGAAATATTATAATGATTGCAGAGACTGTAGAGGAAAAGAAAATTGTTCTAGAGTTGGTTACAAAAGTATTATTAAGAAAGTATTTTGTTGTGCATATTATTTCCCCTGTAAACATTAATCGTGATTACATATAGCAAACAAATAGAAGACCGGGTGATGAATAAACACAACTGAGAGCAAGCATATCGGAGGAATATGAACAGGCACAATCAAAGAGTTGAGCTTTTTGACCGACCGCGACGCACTGAGTTACTTCGCACGTTTGAGAAAGAACCGGCTGTCCATGTCCATCAGGGCGACAAGAATGTCTGAGCGAGATCTACAGGTAAGGATGCCACCTATTGACATGGAGAGGCCTCACTACTCATTCGGGCCGACGTGCAACAACTACAAGCGCCTGGAATATTTTTCAAGGGACAGTCACATGCATAGGTAGATCTAGGGGAATGCCCTCGCTAGGAAGAAGTCCTATATGGAGGCAAACTCTAAACCAGCAAATATCGCGTCGACAAGATACACGTTAACGAGCAGCAGAGAGGGCGAACAGACAACTTTGCCTGATACCTTTATTTAAAAAAAATAAAGGTTTCTGCAGAGGCTGAGAAAAAATAAGTCAACAACGCTAAACCAAAGTCTCTAACTTTTTTTATTTCCACACGGTTTTGTATTAAATAGTATAATAAAATCCTGAGGTTAGCTTATTTTTGTTATGCCATGTTGACGCATTCTTTCCTGAGTGTGTAAGGCGATTTTGTTTACTCGTAAAGTGACGCAATTGTTGTCATTCATTCTCTCTGCTTCTTTGAAGTAAACAGCCATTATAAATATTATCAATAATGAGTATTGTAGAACCACACTCAGCTAAACTAGCTCGAGAGCGACTAGAGGCAATTAAAAAATATCAACCTATTCGTGATTCTGTTAAAGAACAATTATAATCGCGTCAGGAATCTCGAGTTGAATTTAAGGCGGATACAATACAGTTATTTAAACCTATCACTGAGACCACTAAAGGTATTCAACCTGTGTTAGAAAAAACAGCTGAAATAACTGAAAAAAATAGCAAAAAGAACTAAGAAAACAAAAAAGATTATTGAAAAACTTCCAGAAAAAATAACTGCTGCAATGCCAATCCCGGAAAAACCCGACATTATAGACCAGGCAGAAGGTGATACGCAACAAATACCAGGAGAAATGCGAGGTACGGTTAATATATTTGATAAATGTACTGAATGTGCCATTCATAGTATCAAACAGATCAAAAATGCAAAACAATTAGCTGCTAGTGCTGTGAAAAGTTATAATAATCGAAAACAATATTTAAAACCTGAATATGTTGATGATGCTGTAAATCACGAAAATTTGTACAAATGAATATTTCGCATACACTATGACGTTGATCAAGCTCGAAACGACGAGTCAAGATATATTGAGTATATTCATGAAATAGATATATTGCCTTCATGCAATGACCGCCAGAACAACAACAGCAATTGATAAAGCAAAAAAAAAACAAGAACAAGAAATGATTAAAAAACAATAAGAACCAAAACCATTTGAGCAATCACTTAGTGATTATCCATTACCACCAAAAACACCACCAAAACCAATTAAAAAATTACCACCGAACCCAATTGAAGAAGTATTTCAAGACGCTTCTGGCGCAACTGGAAGTGGTCTAGGAAGTTGTCTTATTACTTATCCTAATAATGTCCTTTCTGATGTTGAACGACTAGAAATCCTCATTGGAGGAAAAGGAGCTGTTAATAATTCCCCAGATATTATTAATGAAGCACGGGATATTTGTAAACGATTATTTAGTGGCGGTATTATGGACATTGATGTGTATCGAGCACTCAGTAATGAAATTGCCGATGATTATTATAGTGACTAAGTCACAATGATTAGATACAATTAGTGATAAAGTCAATTAATGAAATGATTGTGTATGGTGCTGAACGTGGACCTACCATGGTTAGGGTAATAAACTCTCGATTACCAGTATACAAAGCAACTTACGGAGATGGACTAGGTGATGTTGTTCAGGGTCTGTTTAGAAGAATGGCCCCAAAAGCAATACCTATTGCAGAGCAGCTGCGTATGAAAGCTATTGATGTTGTTCGTGAAAAAGGTATAGACGCTGCTGGTAAACCTGCTAGCAAAACATTCTCAGCGATTAAAGATAGACTAACGGGATTAATACGCTGACCACAATCCGTCCGACTTCAAATAGTTAAATTACCTAGCACTGAAGTGATGCCCGCAGGTGTAATTAAATAATAAATCAAGCCGCTAGTCAAAAACTAGCGGAGTTAGTTGATGTCTCTGTGTCGGAAAAGAAAAAAATATAACCGTTAGTCTGAGAGCAGGAAGTGGCCTCACTTCCCGAAGTGGTCTTCGTGCTAGACGAAGATGATAATAATAATGATGTTCAAACGCATATCTGACCCAGCATTTGACATGGACGCACCAGTTCTCAAAGATGAGTCTGTGCGAGATTATCAGTATTATTCTTATGATGCCAGAATTTCAGAAAAGCGTGGACGAATCGAACTACAGGTTCAAGATACAAGTAGATATTTTCTACCCTCTAAAGCATTTATTGAGGTGGAAGGTGAAGTTTTAAATAACGCTAATCCTGCAGCACCGGTAGCATATGCAGTCGATGTTAGTCTTGGTTATGTTAATAATGGTATGATGGCGTTGTTTGATAGCGCTACGTATATGAGCGACGTTAAACATATTGAATCAATTCAGAAAGACATTGACGTTGCTGCAACAATACTTGGTCTTGCAAGATACAGCGACGATTACTCAAGATCAGCTGGTCCATCAATGATGTTTGGAAAGGATGCAACTGATTTTCCAGAAAGTAGAAACATGACTATTGGTAATGTTAGAAATGCCGCCGGGGAACAACACTATCCCTGCAGTATTATCGATGAATGCAAATTTTAACTTAGGATTTGCAGTGCGTAAATCAATGTAAAAAAGTGATAGAAGAACTTTCTCATGTGCAATACCACTGTCACAAATTTATGGATTATGCACACATGTACGAAAGGTTATTTTTGGAGCTAAACATACAATTGTACTCGTGCGAAAAAGCACTGATGATGATGCAATCTGGAGACCTGGTGCAGTTGATGCAGGTAGAGTTATACTGACCAAACTTTTCCTATGGGTGACAATAATGACTCCATCAATATCTGAAGATCGTTTACTATATTTTATGAGTCAAGGTGGTAAATCAGCGTTATCATGGTTAACAACAACCACATATAGTGTTAAAAGTACAATTAACGGTTTATTCACATGGCAAATAGCTTCTCAGCAAGGTGTTTATGCACCGCGACATATATTTATTGCGCTTCAAAATACTGCACGAATAAACGATCAAGATGAAATTATTATAATTTTTGATAAACTCGGTGTTTCTGAGGTTTCATTAAGAATAAATGGACATCAAGAACCATCCGAGGATATTGTGTTAACTTTCGAGCAAAATCATGTAGCACGTGCGTATCATCGATTAATGACATTCATGGGACGTGATCAAAACATTGATACTGGTTTACAAATATCTCAGCTGTATTTTACAACGCTGTATCCGATTTATTACTTTTCGCTAGAACATTTAGATTTTACCAGACAATCAGTAATTGATATACATTTTCGAGCTCGTGTTAATAGAGATGTTGGAGCTATTTCTAATTACAGAGCAATCGCAGTTATACTCAGTGATAAAAAAATGTTACCAGAAGGTGTTGGTGGACGAATGAGAGTCATTGATGCGCCAGTAGAGAACATGTAACATGTAATTAGATCACTCATAATATTAATAATGTCATATCATCACGTTAGTGTGAATCTGATTCCTGGTAAGGTCAAAGGACTGCAATCAGCATCAAACAATAACTGGAATAAAAATATCGTTGAGAAAAGAACAGATGAACGGTTCAAATAAATTATCGTTGACCAATCGACAATTCAAAAACTTTAATGAAGCAAAAAAATCAAATAAAGACGTCAAGCATAGTCTTTCTGCAGGCGCTATCAAAAATACTTTTAAAACGGGTGGTATATTTCTCCTTCTCGCAGCTATACCAGCATAAATAGCCGCTGCAGCCCCAGCTGTTGCAGAAGCAGCTGCGTTAGGCGCTGTTTGAACCGCTGCTGGCGTTAACGAAAGCAACTGAACACGGAATAAAAAATGAAGGGAAAAGGTCTAAGACGTCCAGGAACACCGCCCTCTTGGTACGCAAAAAGGTTTAAGACTAGGAACAGTTCGTGATAGTTCCACTATCAAATTTTGATTTACTCGATGCTGCTAAAAAACTAAATATAAAAAACTTTAGCGGAGTTTATATGCACGATCAATTACCAAACCAATCTAAAAATATTGAAACTGGTATTATTAATCTTGATAAAAACTCCGGACCTGGCACGCATTGGGTAGCGTATGCAATTGATTCACGTGGAATTATCTATTTTGATTCACATGGATTAGCGCCACCAAAGAATGTCTTCATTATGTCAGTAATAATACTGCTCCAATCTGGTATTTCAACGCTACAAACACAAACACTAATTGATCCACCTATATGTGGTCGTGAAGTACTTAATATGCTTGATGCTGTATCCATGGCACCTCCAGGAAAGCCACCGCATAAAGTTGTGCATGAATATACCACATTGTCACATTTGAACAGACGTCAGCAAATATAATGGTAGATATTTATGGAAGATCTGCTCGTGGTAAAGCTCAGCAGCAAGGTGATTTATCTAAATATGCAACCCTCGATCAACGCAGAAATATCTAGATTCACTTATAAAAGTGATAAATATAATGCTTAGAAATATTTTATCCTTGTATTAGTAAATTAGTGAATAACACGGTGGATTATATATCAGTCACACAGCACCTTTTATATTGCTAACCATTATCTTTATCGATCCACACAGATATGTAAGCTATGATTATACAATGCGTGTAAAATATAATTGAATCCTTTTATGCGTGCAGCTGCTATATATCTTTAATAAATCACAAAATATCGAGATTCATTTAAAAAAGTCAGAAATATAATGCTTAGAAATGTAATGCTTAGAAATATAATATCCTCATTTTGGTGAATAGCTAGCTATATAATGATTTCTCAAGCATGTATTTATAACTGAATTTCGTAGCTCAGTGCAAGAATGCTGAATTTTGGTACTGAGGTCCCCAGTTTCGTTTCCATCACTGGATAAACCGGTGGGTATGGTTCTGGATGTACCAAACAATATTTTATAAAGGTGGGGTGGGGGGTCAGCCTCCAGTTTCGATAAATACATCACTGCGACAATCTCGTGGTGAGGGTTGTGTTCTGCATCCTTAACACGGGGATTGTTTCTGGGGGGTATTAATCGAAACCTCAATGCCTAAACAGTCTTCTGAATTTCTAATATTTCGCCTTTCGTCGATTAGAAATTCGCCATGGGATGTATTTATTCGAAAAATATCCCCCTCCCTAAAATAATCAGTAGCATGTCTTAAACTCTCTGCCCCATAGAAGAACCCTCAAAATAACACTTAGAAAGAGTGTATAGCCGAAAGAAACAGCACATGAGGTGCCGCATAATAAGTCATAAGAGAGACGACCATGTTAGGACCTCATGAAAGACAAAATGACTCTCATGGGATTCTATGAATGGTAATCGCTAGGATGCTGCTGATTATTTTTCATAAAAATTACATACAATAGCAGCAGGCTGGGTGAAGGACAACAATTGGGTCGCTTTAGGAGTAAATAAAATCACCTGACAAAGTAAAAAAAAATACGTCAACAATAATATAACAGAAATGAGCTAACCTGAAGAATTTGTCAGGCGTATGGAAATAGAAAAAGTAGAGACTTTAGTTTAACGTTGTTGACGTTTTTTTTTAAGCCTCTGCAGGAAACTTTTTTTTTCGTTATGACTTGAGCAAAATTTTGTAGTGTTCACCCTGCCTGCTGCTTCCACCGATGAGGATTTTTAGTCGATCGACATCAGCGAGAACACTATTGGGAAAAGAAATAAGACCACTTCCTAGACCACTGCCAGTTGCGCCTGGAACGTCTTGAAAAACTTCTTCTCCCTCTTTTATTCGTTGTTGTGATGATGGTAATCTGACTTGTGGTGATGGTGGTAATTCTGAGTAATCACGAAATGATTGTTTAATTGATTTTGGTGGTTTTTTTTGTTATGTTATCACTTGTTATTTTATCAATTTTTGCTGTTGTTGTTCTGGCGGTGTCTGTATAAACGAAATATATTCATCTATTGCATTAATATACTCAATATATATATTTGATCGCTGTTTCAAGCTTGATCAGCATCATAGAGTATGTGAAATATCAATGTGTACCAATTATCGAGAATTATAACATCATCAGCATATTTAGGTTTTAATTATTGTTTTCGATTATCATAACCTTTCATAGCACTCGCAGCTAATTGTTTTACGTTTTTGGCCTGTTTGAAGTTATCAATGACATCTTTGATAAATTTATCAGATATATTAACCCTGACTCGCGCTTGTCCTGGTATTTGTTGAGTATCACCTTCTGCCTGGTCTGCATGATCAGGTATTTCTGGGACTAGCATCACAGCAGCTATTTCAGCGGGTAGCTTTTCAAGAACCTTTTTTTTGTTTTCTTAGTTATGTTTGCTATTTTTTTTAGTTGCTTCAGCGGTTTTCTCTAACACAGGTTGAATACCTTTAGTTGTCTCAGTGATAGGTTTAAATAACTGTTTTAAAACCTCCTCAAATTCAAATCGAGATTCCTGACGCGATTGTAGTTGTTGCTTAAGAGAATCACGAACAGGTAGATATTTTTGAATTGCCTCTAGTCGCTCTCGAGCTAATTTAGCTGAGTGTGGTTTACCAATACTCATTATTGATAATATTTATACTGGCTGTTTAATTCATAGCAGCAGAGAGGCTGAACGACATACTTGTAGTGACCACATCGTAAATAAAACGAGCAAAAATCTGGTCAATTTGAAAAGTTTTGATTATAAAGGCAAAAAAAGTTTTTCTCAACCCTCGTAGGGCCCCTTAGGTTTCAAAAATAATGTCTCAGGCAAAGTTGTCGGCTCAGCCTCTCAGCTGCTTTTGTATATAGTGAATAACATTTAATACAAAGTTGATTTTGAAATTTTACTCCTCCAGTGGGTACATATATATATATATATATATATATATATATATATATATATATATATATATATATATATATATATATATATATATATATATATATATTAAGATATTCCAATTTTATATCTATATATGCATACAATGTCCCTGAAAATCAAATGGGGTTTTAGGGCTTTCAAAGTTTAATACTTTGGATGAGTGCCAAACATTTGTTGCTACCCCTGGCTTACATTCTTGGCTGGTAACTGGTGAGGAATAAAGTGTCAAGTTCTTCTTCCAGTCTCGTTAACATATGTACGGGCGTTCCATGGGTTTCTTGTAGTAGAGTTCTGTCATAATATTTTCCTATGGATATTATTTTGTCTAATTTATTTCTTAATCCAATTATGTACAGTCAAAATCTGTAGTTTATTTCCCTCCATTATTGAAATAATTAATGAGCAGTTTTTTTAGCTCTGTATTTTTCCAAACTTACGTTTTTCTGGATCTCTCCGGTTGAGGAAGCAGCTCTTTATTTCTGATCAGTTTTCTGTTTCTCGTTTCTTGCAACTTTTGCTAGCTCCGGTATTTCCGATTCAGATGGTGTTCTTGGAGTGGTAGCTGATCTTTCTCCTCTCTAACGGCAATATTAGAGTAGAGATAATCATGTCCATTTTCTCTTCCTGTTCCTGTGTTGGCGATACTGGGCTTCCAGTTTTTCAATTGTCTTTTTTTCACCCGAGCTTTTTGTAGTATTGTCAAAATTTGGTTCTTCAAGAACAAAAAATGGTGCCTTTTTTTCCCATTAATTTGGCTTCCTTTTCATGTTTTTTTGCTGTTAATTTTTGAATTTTCCTTGCTCTCCATTTGCCCTTTTTCTTTCTGATGAGGTTTCTTTTCTTACTTCCTCCCATTTGTCTTTCTCCATGGAGGAAATTTTAATGCTCCTCTTCTGGCTTGAATATGCGAAATTGTTAGTGTCTCCTACTTCTTCCGCTTTTTCTTCCCGAGGCTCTGAGACTTCTTGTAACAGGCTTACCAAAGTCTTGCCTATTGCTTGATCCTTCTTTACTGCTGAATCATAGGTATTGGTGTTGAGGTTGCGAGCTTTATTTCATGGAATTACCTGGTTTTGGCATTCTCTTTTCAGATGGCCGAGGTTTCCACACTTGTAGCATGGGCTGTGTAGTTGACAACCCCTAAACCAGGACTTGATAAGAAACCCTAGGACGTAGAACAATGTTGGAATTGTCTTGGCATCTTCCACTGTCACGGTGTGTGACGTTTTACCCCAACCCCTTGTTTTGTATATGTACGTATTACTAGTTGTTCTGACTTAACGTATACATGTGCAAAATTGTACTCTGGCTGAACAGCTTTGATGTTGGAGAAGTTCCAACGTTAGCTAATCCCCTTACGTATCATGGTCTTTGTTCAGATCGGGCGAGATATTCGACCAGTGCATGTGTACATTGCGGATATTTACTTAACCACTTCAAACGACAGAAGACCCGCCAAACATGTAGACTGTAACATTTGATGGACCCACAGACAGAACAGACATTCGGATGATTGACAGTTTGAACGACTGACCGAGTCAAGAGCTATCCAATCGAAATGCGAGGTGGGTGGGCCTTTATTTGACCCTGGGATAATAACCGATGTTTCGTTGGAATTAGGCAGTTCGCTACAATAAACGATTTTGTTCAGAGGTAGAACTCCGTTGCCAACCGTAAATTGGCCAGATTCAGGGAATCTTTGGAAAACAGCTTCAATCAGGTCAGTGATATTGTTTGAATTCTGCTTGATAAGCTGCTAATTAATTGAAGAGAATGTGTCGTATGTATATTTATATTGCTTGTATTGTAGTATGAATAGTTAACTATGATATTAATATTTTGCATCTTTCAAGATTTTAGTTAGTACTTTGTGTGCGATTGATTATGATGTAAATTCGTTGCATCTTATTTCATGATGTTATTATGTTCCACCTTATTTTGTGAGGTGATATGTTCTCTTCTTTCGTTAGTAATATGTGTGCATATTATTTCGTGATTATTACGTTTACGCCCATTTGAAAGGACGATTTGTATTCGTGAAGAATTGTATTGTTTGATATCTGCTATAAGAATTAATCTTATAATTCTTATGTAGGTTACATTATGGTAGACTAGAAATTTGTTTATGTAATGATATATATATATATATATATATATATATATATATATATATATATATATATATATATATATATATATATATATATATAATATATATATATATATATATATATATATAGAGAGAGAGAGAGAGAGAGAGAGAGAGAGAGAGAGAGAGAGAGAGAGAGAGAGAGAGAGAGAGAGAGAGAGAGAGAGTTAACGGATTGTCGTTTATTAAACTTTGAATGTGAATATTGTGGATGTGGTACGCTTGTGTAGGAAATATATATAGATAGTCGCATTACTAATCGTAGTAATATTATAATACATCGAGATTCGAAATATTTGTATGTATATACTGACAGGACTCAGTATGTGATTAAATCTACCCACTTATCTACTTTCCTGCTTACTTACTTGCAAGAATTCGGCCGTGTACGTCGAATTTACAAAAATGACCCGCTCGTCTATTTATGTCGATTCACTCATTACATGGTCATTGGAGAGAGAGAGAGAGAGAGAGAGAGAGAGAGAGAGAGAGAGAGAGAGAGAGAGAGAGAGAGAGAGAGAGAGAGAGAGAGAGAGAGAATTGTTGCGCTATTCCAGGTTGTAGCCAAATATCTCTTTGTCACAGGAGTCAAAATGGCACGTGGAATACTTAGCACAAAACCACACAAAGGTACATAGATCTAGATAACCAATTAGGTGTGAAGGGTGTGAAGAAAATGTTTCCTTGTAGCGGAGGCATACAAAGGAACATGCGCATTCATACTGGAGAAAGGAGATTTAAATGTGAAGTATGTGATGAAAGCTTTTCTCAGAAAAAAACTTTAAAACAGCACATGATGATTCATACTGGGGAAAAACCATTTAAGTGTGAAGTATGTGATAAAAGCTTTCCTCGAAAAGGAAATTTAAAACAGCACATGATGATTCATACTGGGGAAAAACCATTTAAGTGTGAAGTATGTGATAAAATCTTTCCTGGAAAAGGAAATTTAAAACGGCATATGATGATTCATACTGGAGAAAAACCATTTAAGTGTAGAGTATGTGATAAAAGCTTTGCTGAGAATGGACATTTAATACCGCACATGCGGATTCATACGGGAGAAAAGCCATTTAAGTGTGAAGTATGTGATAAAAGCTTTCCTCGAAAAGAAACTTTAAAACGGCACATGACGATTCATACTGGAGAAAAACCATATAAGTGTGAAGTATGTGATGAAAGTTTTGTTCAAAATGAAACTTTGAAACAGCACATGCGCATTCATACTGGAGAAAAACCATTTCAGTGTGAGGTATGTGATGCAAGCTTTACTCGGAATGCATATTTAAAACTGCACATGAGGATTCATACTGGAGAAAAACCATTTAAATGTGAGGTATGTGATGAAAGTTTTTCTCATAATGGAACTTTAAAACACCACATGAGGATTCACACTGGAGAAAAACCATTTAAGTGTAATGTTTGTGATCAAAGCTTTACTCAGAATGGACATTTAAAAGAGCACATGAGGATTCATACTGGAAAAAAACCATTTAAGTGTGAGGTATGTCATGCAAGCTTTACTAAGAAAGGATATTTAAGACAGCACTTGATGATTCATACTGGAGAAAAACCATTTAAGTGTGAAGTATGTGATAAAATGTTTACTTGGCATATAAGTAAAAAAGAGCACATGAAGATTCATACTGGAGAAAAGCCATTTAAGTGTGAAGCATGTGATAAAAGCTTTACTACGCATGGATATTTTAAACTGCACATGATAATTCATACTGGAGAAAAACCATTTAAGTGTGAAGTATGTGAGGCAAATTTTCCTTATAAGCAAAGATTAAAACGGCACATAAGGATTCATACTGGGGAAAAGCCATTTAAGTGTGAAATATGTGATAAAAGCTTTTCTCGAAAAGGAACTTTAAAACTGCACAAGATGATTCATACTGGGGAAAAGCCATTTAAGTGTGAAATATGTGATAAACGCTTTTCTCGAAAAGGAACTTTAAAACTGCACATGATGATTCATACTGGAGAAAAGCCATTTAAGTGTAAGATGTGATAGAAGCTTTAATCAAAATGGATATCTAAAAGAACACACGAAGATTCATATGAGAAAAGTGATTTAAGTGTGAAGTATGTGATGCAAGTTTTACTATGAAAGGAAATTTAAGACAGCACTAGAGGATTCATACAGGAGAAAAAAATTAAGTGTCAAGTATGTTATGAGAAGTTTTACGTCGATTCTATATTTAAAACTACATGTGGATTCATACTGGAGAAAAACCATACAAATGTGAACTATGTGATAAAAATGTATGCTTCAAAAGGATATACAAAAGTGCAGATTATAATTCATAGTGGAGAAAAGACATTTAAGTGTGAAGTATGTGATGAAAACTTTACTCAAAAAATATCTTTAAACCTGCATAGGAAGATTCATACTGGAGAAAAACCTTAAAAGTGTGAAGTGTGTGATAAAATATTTAAGTTGGAATAGAGGTGTAAAAGTGCACATGAGGATTCATACTGGAGGGAAACCATTTAAATGTGAAGTATGTGATGAAAGCTTTACTCAAAAAACATCTTTAAAGCTGCACATGAGGGTTCATACTGGAGAGAAACCATACAAATGATAAGAATGTGATAGTCTATGAAAATTTAATATTTCATAAAAGCATTCATACTGGAGACAAACAATTCATTAGTATTGAGTGATGGGAGCTATAATCATTTTATTTATTTAAAAATAAATACACATAATGGGGAAAAACTATATAACATAAATCTTTGACAAAATGTTCATTTGTAGCAGATATATGTGTTTATAGCCGTGAACAAAGATGTATACTGGAGAAAAAAAAACAATTAAGTATGAAATATGAGATCAAAGGTTTAGTCAGGGTAGAAATTTAAAATGGCAAATGGGTTTCATGATTGAAAAATACAATATAGGTGAAAAATGATAAAATGTTTAAACACAGTGGACATTCAAAACTGAACATGAGCATTCATACTAGATAAAAAAAACAAATTTAATTTTGTCAGCGTTTGCTAATTAAATAGGATTTTTTTAGAGACACTTAATGATATATTACTTTTGTTAACATATTTAAACATATAACCATTTTCATATAATAATGAACATTGCAAAGATGTTTTTGTCTGAGTTTTATTCATTAATATTTTTACAACACAAATGAAACTTTTTATATTGTCCTCATATGATTTGGTAAGTCATTGTGTGTATTTTGCTTATTATGGCTTAGTCAGCATTAGCAGTGTTTGTAAGCACAACTCTACACACTTTCCCCTCCTACTCTCATACTTCTCTTTCACAACACTCTCTTCACCTTCCCCTTTCTACCAATAAAATGGTCCCAAAACAATTGTTAGTGAAAACACACTATAGTCCGAAAATACATTCCCGTTGGTTTGTACCCCCTTACCGATTTCAATAACGGAAATATTTAATTTGAAAAAGTGCAAGGAACTCAGTCAATTCATTGATTGATTTATATTCTCTAACCTGAATGTGAGAAGAATTGCTATAACACCGTCATCGCCTGCGCGTTTCATGCTTAACGGAAGTTTTCGATGTAATAGCTGGACACGCTTGAGAACCATTTCCAGTTTCTGGACCAGTCCATTTTCAGCAAAGGGGCTCATGCGTGACTAAATATGTACATACATACAGTATGTCTTCTGCTTCCGATATTTACAGTGTCGAATCAAAGGAAAAGAATGACAAAAAATTGCCTTCCATGTGAATTTAACAAGCGGTTTCATTAATATGTTCACGTGTGAAAAGGTATTCAATTTCAAACTCAATGTTATGCTAGTTTATGGAATTATCCGGCAGTTACCGAATAAGATAAATTACATCATTATGTTGTCGGATGGAAATAAACTACCCCGTAGTGCACGGAATATGGCACCGTGTTAATATTGTTGTTGTTGTTGGACTTAACGCCATTTTTCAGCACATGATAGGCTATTCATGGCGGCCAGTATTAATGGTGGAGGAAGAAACCGGAAAATCACCGGAAAGAACCACCGACATACGAGAAGCTACTGGCAAGCTTTCTCACGTATCCACATTCGCCGAATCATAGACTCGAACACACGCAGACAGAGGTGAGATGGCAGTGATCCGTAACGGACAGCGCTTTAGACCACTCGGCCTTTCGGGGCCCCTCCGTGTTAATATGTAAAGTCCGTTAAGCATGAAACGTGCAAGTGAATGCAAGTACTAATGCCATTCTGGTGACAGTCCGGTTAGAAATTATAAATCATTGATTCAATTGACTTAGTTCTGTGCACTTGTTTTCACATTAAACGTTTTAGTTATTGCAATAAGTAAGGGGGGAACCAACGGGGATGTATTTTCGGACTATAGCAAACACCTGGGTGGAATCCTGAAAGCAACAAGCCCGTCTTGCAAAATAAAGGTCTCGGTAGGATTATAAAACTCTTGATCCCAGAACTCATAATTTGGTAAAAATAGTAGTCCCACTAGCAAAAGTTGCAGTCCCCACTAAGCCATAAATCACGTAAATACTTGGCTACGGTTGCATCCGAGATATCGGTTATTGCAGCTTTAGCACAGTTCTGAATCTCATTGAAATCTTAATCATTTTTCCGTTCAACTACAAAACACTTATCTAAATTTGTGTAATGGCCGAGCGATATGAAGCTGCACACTCTCGTCCAATAAAATGGAGTGGCAGGGATCGAACCAGCGTCCCAGACTTTAGGAGAGGCAACGCTTTAACACCTATTAGGCGATATGGTCAAAATGGTGTGAAGCCAGGGGCTGACAATCTCAGCAAAGATGAGTCCCAGGGCTCAGGAAAGTCACAAGGTGTGGACAAGATAACCTCTGGTAAGAAAGAGGACGTTGTGTGCAATGGTTGCAACGAACCCGGCCATATTCTTATCAACTGTAGGAAATACCTTCCCACTATACCAAAGACACTAGTAACAATAGTAATTCAGTGGAGTGGTCCAGTACCGCAACAGCTACGGTAAATGGAGTAAAAGCTATTGTGTTGTGTGACACCGGCTGTATTTATCCAGCTTAGGTGGTCAGCAAGTTTGCTAAACCTGCTGATTATACAGGTATGACAGTAGAGGTCCAATTTGCTAATAATAATAGAGATTCCCTTTCAGTTGTTTATCTCACTCTGGATTCGCCTATGTGAACGGACGAATTCAAGCAGAGTGTTTGTCAGGGTTGTTCCATGACGTTATATTAGGATATAGGTATGTATTGTCACAGACTAATACTAAGACCTTTACGTCCGTACACGTGGGGTCTGTATAGACGAGGTCTATGAGACGAAGGTCATGGTCGAAACCGCTGAAACCCTCGACTTCGCCCATAGATAATTTACTACATGGCGAATTAAGGAGACTTCAATAGGAAGATTCTACCCTTATTAGGATACGCAGGTATGCAAAGAAGTACGTGCGGAACTTACCCGACGGTGAGGTAGAGGTCGCACTGAAGTGATGTATCTTGTTCCGATACGCTCGAAAAGGGGCCGAAAGGTATATGCAGGTAATTGTACCACGGTCTAAGAGAGATGAAGTGCTTAGTCAGCAGCGAGGGTGAACCTTACAAAGTTGTAGAGGCCTTATTTGCGAAAAATAAAGGTTCCTTCAGAGGATAAAAATATGCCAATAACGCTTAACCAAAGTCTATAAATGAGTATAATTCCATATGGCTAAGAACAGGTAATATAAACCGTATAATAAAATCATGAGGTTAACCCAGTTTTCTTATACTACTGTTGACGTATATTTTTCAAGAGTTCGTTTACTTGTAAAGCGGCTCAAATTAATGTCTTTTCACCCTCCCTGCTGCTATGGAGTAACCAAAGATTTTATCCAGACGTACACGATACCTTGATCGTGGATCATGTAGATTTATCGTTATAAATCAGTATTGAACAGCTTGTGCTTTAGAAACGAAATTTTTTAATTTAATCATATCCATACCCACTGAACACCACGTATAATAAATATTTTGTAAGGTATAATTATCTACTTCATTAAACACAACCAAAATATTATAGTTATCTCTGATCACCTTAAGTAGTTGTATGTATCGTTGTGCAACATAAATCACGTCCGTGTTTTATGTCTACCTCGAGAAAATATTCTAGCTGGATTAGAGTGCTTCTCCAACATCACATCATCATATACTACGAGATTATTAATGAATCCATCTAAGTCATCTACAAACGGGGCTTTATCTATATCTGTGATAAAGTCAATAATATCGGCACCGTCTTTAGTAACTGATTTTGCTTTCTCGTTAAAATCTTTAAGTACTTCGCAACAATGCTAATCATCTATAGTTTACTCCATCTCAACCACCTCATTATTAAATTTAATAATAATTGTGTTCTAACTCATCCAAATGGACCTATTATAATCATCCTTATCGAATTTGGTAATGCTGGATGGTTCTCCACTGGTTTCTGTTTTCGTGTCGCTGAAAAGTCAATTATTGTATCCATATTATTTATAACATGAGTCTATATTGTGTTCGATGTAGATCATCCACACCCACCAATAGATTGACAATGATAATAACGAAAAATAAACGACGTGAATTAACAGGTAAATGTGTTAAATGTGGTACACAAAAATGTAAATTTATATCCATGTCTGATTCAGGGACAAAGATAGGTGGTGATATTGTTGCTTCTTTAGGAGAATTACCTGGATTACCATGGGCTAAGTATGCTGGTGAGAAACATCTTCCTGGATATAATTACTGTGGTTCTGGAAGTAGACTTGATATCCCATTTGATGATCCAGATCAGCCAAGACCAGGAGAGTATCTAGTAAATAAAATTGATCAAGCATGTCATATTCACTTTATAAAAGTAAAGATTTGCAGCAACGGCATCTTGCAGATGTAAAATTGATTCATGTATTAAATTCTATACTAATAAATCTCTCATAGAAAAACTCGTTAGTTTCCTGATAAAATCCGCTATGAAAGGTAAAATAATACTAGGCGCTAGTAATTAATTATATAATTATTATCATGGAATCTATTTATTATATCCCAAAAGGGTATTGTAGAGGCAAAGAAGCGATTACTAAACTTGCTGAAGCAGCATATGTTCGACATTCAGTTGCTGCAAATTGCTTAGCACGAAAGGCAAAATGGCAAATTTATTTACCACCACCCAAAAAAATTAAATTCGGTCATTTTGATGACAGTGTTCACCAAGCAAATATTTGGTTTTTACCACACAATACTATTAAAACAGGTGGACGAAAGTCACGCACGTACAAATACGCGTTGACTGTCATTGAAGTTGCAAGTAAATATAAAGTACAGTAACCAGTATTAACAAATACAGTATCTGAAGTTACATCTGCATTTGAGCGAATTTATCATCGTGGTGGTTACGATGGCCACAGCTATTATAAGTTGATCCTGGGAAAGAATTTCTTGGTGCAGTATCATCTTTGATGAAAAAACATAATTTTAAGATCATACGAGGACATAATGATCAAGCAATTGTTGAACGACTTAATCGAACACTTGCTGAGCGGTTATTTGGATATCAATACGGGAAGGAAATATCTACTAACTTTAAGTTTGGTGAGAGATCTCGTGAATGGGTTGCAAGGTTACCAAGTGTGATATCTGCATTAAATAATTAAATAAACATTCTAATGCAATAACAAAAAAAATATATACCCTATAGCGATGAATACGGACAACGAGTTCAACAACTAGTATTAGGTAATGTATTTGTGAGATATTTATACGAACCATCTTAGCTGGAGGTTGGGGATAAAAGAGCTACTGACCCTATCTAAAGTGTGACCACACATACGATTACTAGCATGGTTAGATCCACTGGAAGACCTACCATATACAGAATAGATTTTACTGCCCCTCAGCGTAGATTTGTGCGTGAACAATTACAGTTAGTATGTGCAGATACACAATTACCACAGCGTTCACTTATATAAATTAGCACCTCTGCATCGATTACATTCAAGACAGGTCAGTATCATATTTTCACGTGTGACCAAGATCACTATTTATTCTGTCTACGGTAAATTGTCTTGGATAATTATTCGAAAATTGCCATAACATTATTGAGTTACAACTTGCACAGTGATTGTTCTGTAGTTGTTTTAGTGTTATAATAAATTCTTTATCAATATCAAAGTCAGGCTTGTTTTTTGTCACAATGCTTATAAAACGTTAATTTTTTCTTTATTACAACAGAGTCATCAGTAATCTTCTCAGTTATAACGTAATCTATAACAACACTATGTAGTTGAGTTATAAGCCTGACGCGAGATACTGCAAGAAAAACTAAGTTTGACCACTCAATCCTATCATCTACAATCCAGATATTTGTATCAGAGATATTTAATCCCTGTGAATGAATATTAATAGCATATCCTAACGTCCACGGTGATTTGTTCATGTTTAGTGCTCCCTCAACAGTATTGATAGTGACCAAAATAATATCATTCAATACCAGATTGTGTTCTCCGTCACCAGGAATTTCAACTTCAATATTCTGTCGTTGAGTATCTGCTGGGCGATAACATAATGGTATAGGTAGATGTGAAAACTTTTATTTATGTAACGTAAACAATTTCTTTTGCAATTCATCACGAACTATCTTTCTGCTTGCGACTATCAAATCAGTGGGTCTCCATTAATTCCAAAAATCATTCATATTTGTCTCTGGAATTACTTTACGCATTATCTCAAATTATATTTTATCTGATTGTAGTCTGATTAAACTTTTAAAGTCTTTCAGCGGTTCATCAATAGCTCTATGGTTATCATTCATTTCCTCGTAAAAATCTACATTATTCGTCATCCATTCATGTGGAGACTATCCAACAAAGGGTGGTGGTTGACCATGGTCGCCACACATAATCACAGCAGTATTTTTTGTCAATAATCATTCAAGAAATGCTTTTAATCTTTCTAACGACACCGTGTCTATTTCGTCCCCTATTATATTCGTATGTATATATTTTTCACCCATTCGCTCTGGAGTCCATTTGTCTCTACACCATCTAAAGAAACTATGATATGTGCATGATTTTTCTTCTGGTTCCTTTATCTCTCTAGCGAGTTTATGTGTAGGTGTCAAAACAATCATATCTGAATGATTGTTCATAAATAATTTAATCGCAAGAGTTGTTTTACCTGACCCTCCACACTCATTAAGATAAACAGTGTTATGTCTGGTTACAGGATCGTACACAAATGGTGCAGATGACTCTGAAATTTAATTATTATTTCTGTAATATATTTCCTTAATTTCCACGTCATCAAATTCAGAATAACTGAGTATATTTTCTTATTTTATCCTCCATGTCCCTCATTACCAAGTAGCGGTTTTAATAAATACTTATATTATTGTTCATATAAAATGAATCCTTAGTGATTCTAACAGCGTAACGAGGAAATTTATTTATCATCGACAGTAGATTTATAGAAACATAGGCTAGTACCTATTTTGGTCCCATCCGATAAATAAGCATTATATCGGCTTATAAATGTGTTTTTCTCCGTTGTATCAGCAATTATAAAACCTCAGTATCGTCCATAATCAATCCTTTATGATCATATGAACTGCCTTGAGTAAATTTACCGATTATCTTTTTACCAAGATCTTTTGCACGTTTTTCATCGTGCTAGTCCCTGCATTTACAAGTCTAAGATTCGGTGAATGTGGATATGTCAGAAAGCTTGCCAGTAGCTTCTCGTGGGTCGGTGGTTCTTTTCATGTTTTTCCCGTTTATTTCTTTACCATTAATACTGGCCTCCATGTATAGCCTATCGTGAGCTGACAAATGGGGTTTATCCTCAGAACAATAACAACAACAACGTTCACATACGTTTCATTTTTCTTATATTTCTATCACTCCTTCGCCCTTTTGCCTATTGTACTCTACCTCATAATCTACTAAGTTCCATCCTTTAACCAAAACATACTACCTACTCTCCAACAAAGACAACAGTAATCCCTATAGAATAAGGGAGTCCGACCAAGAGGACCATAGGAGCCTAGCACATAATGTGGCTACGTACATAGATTAAATAAGAACAATAGAATCCCAAATAGACAATACAAGGTGGTCAAAAGTCCAATGACAATCAGTCTCTGCTTCAAGAGACAGCAAAAACTAATCAGTATCTGTCCCAAATAATCAAAAGTGAAACAACTCCATGGCCGATCGGCCTAAAATTAACAAAACACACCCAGTAAGAATTCTGAGTAATACCTCAAAAGGTGATCTAAGCCCAAAACCATTAGTGTCATTCCTACAAGGTGACAAAATTTAATATGTTACTATAAAAAATACTGTCGTCCAAGGTTTCTACTTCACCAATAAAATTATCTTCTTAAAGTTAAAAATATTTCAGTTTTTTGAGTTTCAGAAATTTCAAAATTTCAATGTTTCAAAATTCAAAATTCATAGTCTATTTAAGACGTTCAACTTTATACCAATACCAGGAAAAAAGCGCACACCGCACTGTGGATTGGTGCCTCTCATCCTGAGTATGTCAGGCGTATCCTGAATGAGCTTGCATGAGGCCATAGAGGAAGCAGCTAAGATCGAAAAAGAGGCGGGGCAAAGGAAAGACGAGGGAAGGAAAGAAGAGGGAGATTATGTTTTACCTCATACGTAGGCCTCTGTGTGAGGTGAAGGCCAAGACGAGGACGCCATCACAACCATATTAATCACAGGTACAACTACAAACACCAGTACCAATAGTAGCTGTCACCATGATGGCATACTGGTAGGAGGAGTTCGAGAGAAAGAGGCAAGAGTTGGATCAACACCATCTGCAGGTGATAAGAAGACCTCTTCATCCCCAGGTGCAAAATAAAAGATGTGATTATTATGTGAAAAAAGTCTCGTGTTGTTGTTTAGACGTTTTCCATCATAACCTTCTACTCGTGTCTAGTTACGAGAAGGAAGACAGTTCAGCATTCATAAGAATAAGGTGTCACTTATGATGGTGTAGATATGGTCACATCTTTTTATGGAGAAGCTTTGGCTACGAGAAGGTACCAAGAATCTGCAAAAAATAGACATGACACTCTTCTTGAGCTTGTAATCGCACTGTTTTGATATATATATATATATATATATATATATATATATATATATATATATATATATATATATATATATATATATATATATATATATATATATATATATATATATATATATATATATATATATATATATATATATTCTAAAGATACAACATGCAAATGTATTCATGTTGAAACTACATACAATACATATTGCAATACTTATTAAATAGTTCTTCCACAATCTAGTATTTCATTTGTCCATTCATTTTGCTGCAGTTTTGAATACAAGTGATTTAAATATTTAAAGAGCCTAAAATTCAGTAACTGTAATAAATGTATTTTATTTTATTTAATGTAAGGTAACGACCTGAAAAAGATCTGTGAGTGTTATACTTATTAAAGAATATATATTTATTCTCAATTAAATTATAACATGAAGCTAGTAATTATTTCAAACAAGTACTAACGAACATCGAAGCTGTAAAATAGTTCATTACATTATGATTGTGGAAGAAGGAAACTCAATAATATTATATTATAAATATAATGAACATCAATTCAGTAAAATATTAAATCAGTAAAATATTTCATAATAAAAAAGAGAACTCACTATTACATTACATTGACAAAAATAAAAATAATTCAGAAGAATACCACAACTCACTATATAAAATCTTTAACTTTCAAAAGCGAGTATAAAGCATAATTTTCTTACAGCAGCAGGGAGGGCGAACCCTACAAAATTTTGCGACGAAATCGATTAAAGCCTCAGAATGCCCAATAGAGCCTTCCTACGAAATCTCATATTTAACCCAAAAAAATAAAGACCCCATTTGTAAAATGGAACCTTAGCGATTTTGTCGTAAATATATTGTCATAACCACCCTCAAAATTGCTGCCAATTGCTATCATCTACGTCGCAAATATGTTGTCATAACCCTCCCTGCTGCTAAAAGGATTTCAGGGTTAATAACCGAATATTTGATCAAGTCCAATACGATATCGTGACCGAGGATCGTGTAAATTTATTGTTATAAATCCACATGGGACTGACTGAGCACCATATCGGAACACCATGTCTGCCAAAATTTCGTAGCGTATGTGTATCAACGCCGTTGAATACAGCAAGAATATTGCAGTTACCGCGAATCACTTTTGGAATTTGAGTGTATCGTTGAGTGAATTATATCACATCAGTGTTTTTATGCCTACCTCGGGAAAATATTCTAGCAGGGTTCTTTTGATTATCTAACATTACATCATCGTACACGACAAGATTGTTTATGTCTCCATCGAGATCTTCTACTGATGGTGCATCATTAATATCAGTAATAAAGTCAATTACACTTTCATCTTTAATTTCTGATGCATTCTCATTATAATCTTTTAGCACTTCATAGCACCATTGATCATCTACGGATGGAGCAACTAAATATAATTTATCCCACTTCATAAATCGCATTATCAAATTAAGCAGCAATTGTGTTTTACCCGATCCAGATGGTCCGATTATAATGGCACGGACAGAATTCGGAAGCGCTGCGTGGTGTTTCACCGGTTCTCTTCTTTTAGTCGCTGAAAAATCAATTATATTCATAAAGCTATATATAAATTATGGATCTATATTGTGTTAAATATAAACAGCGTACTAGTACAAATGATGCGACGACGATTACAACTAAAAACAATAGACTAGCGCTTACTGATAAGTGTGTAACATGTGGTACAAAAAAAATTAAATTTAAAAAAAAAGCAACTCGGAGGTGATATAGCCGCAAAGCTTGGAAAACTCCCCGGTACCCCATGGGCAAAATACCCCGGAGAAAAACACCTTCCAGGATATAGTTACTGTGGCCCCGGGACGAGATTAGATATCAGACTTGATGATCAAAATCAGCCCCGGCCTGGTGAGTATCCGATAAATGCTAATTCTATCACATGTGTTGTCTTTCCTGACCCACCACAACCGTTTAAATAAACTGTTTTATATCTACAAATTGGATCTGATATCCTTTGGATTTTTCACTGATAGAATTATCGTTTTTCAGGTAACTGCTTTTAATCTCAACGTCTGCTGATTTAGAATAATCGTATTGTATTTCACGTTTAATTCGCCATGTTCCCCAAGACTCTTCACTATTAGTAAATTTAGTTACCTCTTTGATATATTCTTTATCGACATACATTGAATCAATTGCAACTCTAACTGCTATACTAGGAAATCTATTTATCATTGCAAATAAATTGATAGATGCATAACCCAGCATAGAAGCTCTCAAATATAGATATGCAGAGCTTTCTCCATCACTGTAAGTAACAATTCTACCTAACTTTGTTCTATTGGACAAGAAGGCTGTTTTACAATTTGTGTACCTACTTTTCTCTACTGCATCTATAATAACGAAGTCGTATTCGGCATCATCTAAAATCAATCGTGAGGATTGTCTTTTAAAGTTGAATTTTTTTCCACCTTGTGTAAATTTACCGATTATTCTTCGGCCAAGATCCTTTGCTTCACTATTTCGTTGATTAAATATTGTTTTTGACCATTCAATGATGTACTCCTCGTCAGCATCAATATGTTTTCTAGACTTATCGATTATACTATCAAGACATTCTGGTTCTGGTAACCAGACATTGGTTTGTTTTTGATATGAGATAATCGCTTCGCTGACAATCAACGAAACTAACATTTTACAATCAATTATATATCGCAATAACACTATTGGTAACCACATCCTTTCAGCCATGTGTCTACCAATCCAAACATAACAACACGGATGAAGTCCTTCAGCGAATTCAAATGATACTACGCGAGCAAAACCGGTCAAATCAAAATCAGGCAGTGGTCCATTAATAGCAACGCGAGTCATTTCATGTGTGGGATGTCCAAACCGTTTAAAATACTCACCAGCGAATCCATATCCTAGAAAACTTCCTGGATAACAGGCAACGATATCAACTGATATCATACTTTCACGATTGTACTTAACGTTCCATAGACCGCCATGATAATATTCCAGACAGCTGGATTGAACATCCTGTAAAAACTCTTTTCGTGTTGGTTTCCAATTATTTTTCTTTCTTGCAAAATGAGCTGCAACCGATGGAATTGTAAACAATTTGTAAGTAACTGTTCGTAATCGTCGGATTTTCCATTAAAAACGCTAGCGTTTTCACTGAGACTTATTGCTAGATTTTTTATCCTATTATATAGACTTTCAGTACGATATAATTCACCGTTAGGTCTCACAAATTGATTGAATTGACATTCTCCATCTTCAAAACTATGAAGTAGCCATACTGATACAGGGTCGTTTTTACACAAACTTGCAATAGCATCGAATAATCTTTCTTCAGTGAGTGAATTCTTCTGGGATATACTTCACTGTTCTGTCTCGCGGGAATATTGTAACCGCGGATGTCCATGCGTGTTTGTCATGATCAATAATTTTGATTGGAGTTCCGTTTTTATTGTATTTCGATTCGTATAATACTTCGCCGGTTATCGTTGAAACGGTTATCAGAAAATCTCAACGACTTTTCCAATCTAGCTATATCGGAAATAGTTGCTCCGTTCTCTTTCACTGTTAGCTCCCATTGATCTATTTTTTACGTCTTAGATCGGTTAATTTATTCCCACGGAGTGCATTTGTAAAGTGTTATATGACACGTTTTGCAACACATTTGATTGGTTTTACCACTGACGTTGACTGTTTCATTGGTGCTAGTTTTCCGATGTCAGGTTTCTTATTTAACGGATAAATCCCTTAAACAATTGCTGTTTCAGAATACGCTTTTTCATAGTATGGTTTATCAATTCCAGTTAACAGCCCTGGTCTGGAATCACGGCTAACAATGACTGTTGTCCTATCTTTGAGAATTGGTTCAAATTTGTCTCTTATGACCCAATCGCCCGATTCTAAATTGATAATGAATTTCACTCTGAGAAAATACCGTTTATTGCCAAGTTGTGATAGTATCATAGCTGCTGTTTCATCATTCATTCTAGCATCAACAACACCATCGATTTTAAATGTTGACCAGGTGTGTGAGGCACCGTTCTGTTTAAACTCATTAACACAATCTCGTATTTTTCTAATCAGACTTCTATTATTTATTTTCTCTTTTGGTACGTCTTCGAGGGTTCTATCAAGATTGATTTTAATAATTTTATAAGGCTTGATTGTCGATAATCTCTTGAATTCTTCATTCATATAAATAAAGCAAACATTTAAATAGAAAATTTTGTTTATAAATAATGAATCACTGCAAATGGCTTATGATTGGATCAGTAATCCCATGCAATAAATCGTGTAGAGGTGAATTCTGTGGACATCACTTACAGAGCGTCAGAAATAATTCGACAGGCCCGGCCCCATGCATAAATTGTGGGGTGGGTGTGAGAGGAAAATCACAATTATGTATCAATTGTGGAGGTAAGCGGTTTAGAGAATTGAAACGTTATTATGATAAACGAATAAAAAACGCTATCATTGACCCTAACCATGACTTTGTCAAAGACAAAATCATAAAAAACCCTCAAGACTACATTAATAGATTTATAAATAAAGCAAATGATGAATTAGACAAATAGTATTATTGCATATAAATGGAGCAAGAATTCAGACCACATCGAATACTCGTTAATTATGAAATATCTGCTGATGGTGATGTTAGAAACCGCAGACTGAAAAAGCCAATTGGTTTTGTTAATAATCAAGGATACTTGCAATTTGCTGCTGGAAGAAAGAACTATTACGTTCACAGAATTGTCTATGAAGCATTTAACGGATTGATTAAAGATGGTAATGTTATTGATCATATTGACTCTAATCCTTTAAACAACGCGATTTCCAATTTACAATGCATTTCTCAAAGTGATAATATAAGAAAGGGAAAGACAGGGACTTGTAAGTCAGTTGGAAAGAGACCAGTACAGTCATTTGATACAGCGACGAATGAAAAAAGAATTTTTCAATCAACGAATGCTGCAGGGAAATATTTTGGAATATATATTCCTTCAGTACGAAAAGTTGCTGAAGGGATTTATCAAACAGCTATCTCAAAGAAAAATGGACATAGAATAAAGTTTTCCTATTTACAAGATAACTCTCAATAGTGAGTTATGCTATTTTAGTCATTTTTGCATGATTTGACAATTCAGACCAATTACCATAGGGTTAAGTAGTCGAGGAAAAACGCTAAAAGCGTTTCGTGCGTTAATATCATTATGTACATATTTTTTTCCAATACTTATTCGCAATATCCACGCATACATGTATTAAAAAAGTAAATGACAGTAGCTGGAACAGCTGGAACAGCGCCATATAAACAGGTAGTAAATATGGTTATTGTACCGAAACGCGCGCGTTAACACAAGACACTAGGTCAAGGTTCTATTAATAGATTTTTTAAAAATCCCAATTACGCACGTTAACAGCTGTTTAGATTTTGTATGAAAATGAAATTACTTTGTAATTACAAATTAAAATAGATTGTATGTGAGGTCAAAATAGTAAAGCACATTACATGTAATTTAGTTTTTTTTTAGTGTGGTAGCTACATGTAATAAAATTATCAATGACACAGAAAAATATCATTCTCGAACCATTCAAGAAATAGCAGGTCCTGAATTGACAGGGATCCCATGACAGAGTTATCTCGTCATGTAAATCCATTATTATTACGATTAAATAAACGTAATATTATAGAAATTAATAAATATTTTGCTATTATTTAACAGTTATATTTCTTGTTTTAATGTTTTATTTAAATATTTAGTTTCCATTGAAATTACTACACAATTTTCACTATGAAATGCTAGGAAAATAAATACACACTCGCTTATCGATACTGGTCTTATTATCACCTTATATATAATATGAGCTGTATACGCGTTTGGGGCTTTAAGCGAAGCCCAATATGCCAATCAAAACTACCCACGCCATTGTCATGGTGTGGTTGAATTTTTTCAACTGCAACCATGGTTAATTTCTTGGGTTGCTTTTGATTGGTAGATTGGGTGTAATAAGTCTGCCCCGTCGTTTCATGTTTGTATCGTCCTGTACTTTCCCTATCATACCATCCTATCATCTCGTTGTATATATAACCATCCTATATGTAATGTGCTGTCCCCTAGTATATATGATATCATCCTATATAATCGCATTGTATATATACCATCCTATCATCTCATTGTATATATACCATCCTATCCTTAAATTTTATATATAATCATCCTATATATAATGTACTATCCCCCCACAACATATCTTCCGGAAGACCTAATATAGCATTTGTTACGTTAGAGCTTCCAATTGTGAGATCTATGTTTGTGGCCCTTGGGCTTATTTAATGCGAAGGCACTCAATGAGTTCAAAGAATGTGCTGTCCCCCCCTCTGGGCCTCTTTGACGTCGTTTGGCGCGAAAGAGGTATCCAAATGAGGCTTCATGTTATATGTTCAATGTTTGTAAAGAAATCGCTTGGATTTCACGTCTAATGCCCATATAGCCCGCCCTTGAACTCGATTGGGGGGTTAGGGTATTGTATAAGTCTTTAATGTATGCTTAACTATCTGCCTATTAACTCGAAGGAGATGACCAAGCATTGTATATGTCCCTTTTTTGTATGCTGGATTGGGTATTAATAATATTTTAAAGATAACAAAATACATTATTAATAATATTCAATAAATGGAATTTCAAGATATTACATCTATCATCACAGAGATATCAAATTTAAGAAATCAAGGAATCGTAATTTCTAAATTTTTGAATGAAGACAGACTTTTGAATAAATTTGAACAAATTGATATACAATTGAAACATGGAAGATATGTCCTACCTAAAATGTATTCACTGATAAAAAGAATCCAAAAAGCGGTTAATGTTTCTTTGTATAACAATGATATTAATTTATTTATTCGGCTATTTAGTATAGTTGAAGCAATTAGAAAGAAACTCGGGGAACAGTACCAAGTTCGGTCAGAGATTGCTTTGAAAGTGAAATCTATAAGACGTTTGATTGATGAGTCTGGAAATGCAAGCATTGAAACCCACAATTGAAAAAACGTTAGCATTTCCAATAATGACATCAGAAGCATTAACTACCAGACTAGCCCGCGAGAGGTTAGCATTACTGAAAAAGTTTATACCAATTCGAGATGACGTGCGAGATAAACTACAACTTAGACAGCAAGCGCAGACTGACTTTTCTATTGGGAGTGAACAGCTTTTTGCCCCTGTAACTAAAGCTACTAAAGATATGAAACTTGCAACAGAACGTGCTATATACGGCGACATCCCTAAAGAAGGAACACGAAAAGAAGTACCTATCATTGATGTGTTGGGAAAGATTGCTACAGAGACTGAAAAACTCAGGAGGGAATAAAACAGCTTTCAGGTGAGTTACAAACTCAGCGAGAAATACAACAAATGGGTAATATTGATATTAATGATAACCCCGTTGAAGGCGCTAGTTATTCTATTGAAAAAGGTTCCACTAAAAAAAGTGTTCCTTTTAACGAGAAATTCACTGATGAAGCTATAGAAAAAATCAAACAAATTCAATTGCTGAAACCTGAAGACTATGCGTCATTTGGTGACTTCGCTGTAAAAAGTTATTATACAAGGGGGGAATTTTTAAAAGACGAGTATAAAAAAACACAATAAAACGAGATGACTGGGTGGATTGGATATGTAAAATTAATAAAAATGACCCCGGCAATTTAAAAAAGGATACATTGGAGTACAGAGCTTTTAAAATGGGAGTTGATGCGTTTGGTATACAACAACAACAACTAAAAGAAGAACAACAACAACTAAAAGAACAACAACAACAACAACGAAAAGAACAACAACAAGGTCGAGGTCGAGGTCGAGGTCGAGGTCGAGGACGAGGTCGAGGACGAGGTCGAGGTCAACAATCTCCAGAAATTCAACCAGCAAGTACTTCAGGAGAGGGTTATGGAAGTTCTCATCATGATTCTCATATATGTCCTAGTAATATCATTAATGATATATCACGACTTGAGGTTCTTATGGGAGGTAAGCGAGCTGGGAATAACTCAGTCGAAATAACTAATGAAGCATTTGATATTTGCAGACGGTTATTCCAAGGTGGGATAATTGATATTCATACGTATCGAGAACTCTTGGATGAGTTAATGGACGGAATTCCAGGAGAATTTAGTGGTTATTATAGCGATTGAAATTTCTAAATGCTTGCATTTAGAAATTACAAAGTCATTTCAAATAAGATGATAGTACACTAAAATCACGATAAACCAACAAACGTGTATGTGGTAAACTCAAGATTGCCCGTTTATAGGACATACTATGGAGACGGCCTTGGAAATACCATAGCGGGTTTATTCACAAGAATAGCTCCAAAAGTAAAACCAGTTGCTAAACAATTAGCGATGAAAGCCATTGATGTTATTCGTAATATGGGAATTAACGCTGTTGGAGATCTTGCAGGAACGGCCTTTTCTACGCCATCACAACCATATTAATCGCAGGTACAACTACAAACACCAGTACCAATAGTAGCTGTCACCATGATGGCATACTGGTAGGAGGAGTTCGAGAGACATAAGCAAGAGTTGGAACCACACAATCTGCAGGAGATTAGAAGACCTCGTCATCCCCAGGTGCAGAATAAAAGACAGATGGAAGCCTTCTCTAACCCTCAGAGTGAAAACTGAGACGATGAGACGATGAAGCCACTTACAACCCCTCTGTGCTCCCAATCGTGCATATCAATTGGGAGCAGGATTGGAACCGACGTTGCGTGACCGGTGAATTGCATGGAGGGTGCTGGCATTAACCAGATGTATTGGGAATTATAAAAATCCGCCATTGTGTGTATGTGGCTGTGTGGGAGTGGGTTCGCGAACGTTTGTGTTTGTATGTATCTTTGTGTTTGTGTGAGTGCGCGTATGTTTAGTTTTTGTGTGTATTTTTGTTTGTGCTTGTTTGTGTGAGCCTATGTTTGTGTGAGTTGTTTATTTGTGCGTATGTGTGTGTGAGTAATGTTTCTGTGTTCAATTGTATGAGTTTGTATGAAGTATGCCCGTGAACGTTTTTGTGTCTTTCCCTTAACAAACCACTTTTCACGATACACCAGAGAGTTTGAATCTGGAGTAGTAGTAGTGTCGTCATAATCACCATGTCCATTGCTGATATGATCGTACGTAATAGGGTGTTTTGTATATACAAATTTTCATAGGGGGCCCCGAGTGGCCTAGTGACCTAAAGCGCTGTCCGTTACGGATCAATGCCATCTTACCTCTATCTGCGTGGGTTCGAGTCTACGATTCGGCGAATGTGGATATGTGAGAAAGCTTGTCAGTAGCTTCTCGTGGGTCGGTGGTTCTTTCCGGTGATTTCCCGGTTTCTTCCTCCACCATTAATACTGAATAGCCCATCGTGTGCTGAAAATGGCGTTAAGCCCAACAACAACAAATTTTAATTCTCTACTACGTACTAATTGAAAGTATAGTTGTCTTTTGGTATGAGAATGTTGCTTTGTATAAAACTGTATATAAGGTTTGCACTCTCATCACTATGTATTGTTTGGTAAGCGATATGAGTAATTGGTAAGAAGGGTTATTCTTGCGCACTTCCGTGCTTGACACATAAAAAGAATGCATTCGTCAATAGCGCCATTCAACACTGAACATAAAATGGCTTTAAGCCATATGGCAACAATGATAAAACTGCAAGAGGTGGTGGATGTCATAAGCATGGTGGAGGAAATGTTGGTTAGGAATGGATTAGTAAAGGGAAATAAGTATTAAAGGAACTAATCAAACATGAAGAATAAGAAAAGGATAATGGGGAGGTAAAGGAAAAAAACCTAGACCTCAGAATGCTAATTTGTGCAAAGAATATGAGAACGAGAAAAGAATAATAGAATAAAATGAAAAAGGAGAAGAAACTGAAGAAGAATGTAATGGAGAAAATACGGTGCTGGTGGAGAAAAAAAAAGGGAATAGAGAAAATGGAAGAAAACTAAACTATCCCTTTTAGCGCCACTCCAATGCCTCGAAAATTATATATAATTTATATTGCCATATTGTTGTATTTGTTTGTTTCTCTGTTGTATTTGCCCCTGTTTAGAGTAGCGCGTATTCAATTCAGCACCTTGCCACATTATTGATTATGTTGCGCCTTACTGAGGACAGTCACTTGCAACATTGTTGTTAGCGTCCAGTACTGTAACGTCAATTCCCATTGACCCTATAGTTTGCTATCATGAATTCCCATTTTAAAAATCCAATTCGACCCCATAGTGAAAACCATCGAATTTAACATAAAAGTCTACGTGAACCTATCAATGTCACTATGGATGTCTATAGAGAAACATGGTATTATGCACTCCCCACACTATATACAACCTCCAAGCATCATATTTCGTTATATCCGAAGGTCTTCACCTGCTCGAGTACACAAAGCAGTGTTGGCAGTATATATATATATATATATATATATATATATATATATATATATATATATATATATATATATATATATATATTATAGAGAGCAGCAGGCTACGTTGTAGGCAGAGCTGACAACTCTATTGCAGATAACTCTTTACGAGTCATGATGTGAGCTAGCTTGGAACCGCACACCTCACACATCGATCTGGCCATGAGGCTAGTATTTATGTGGTTACATCTTTGGTTCTGTGTTCTAATAATATGTGGGCGACACTTGCTAGCAATTTTATGATAAACTATTTTTGTTTTATAAGCTGATACGAGAAGAATTAAAGGATAAGTCCTTTCCAAACAATATGTTGAACTATATATTAGCGTGGCGACTTGACAACATATGTTTGTGAGACATTGTCAATGCTTTTTAACTAATTTTGGTCATTATTGGTATTTTATGTTGAGCTGCCGTAGCAATACAATTTGTCGACTGTATATTATAACAGAAGCCGTTCTTTTACTTCTCGCACGTCTTCAATTACGATAACCACCCGGTGGTTGTACAAAATCGAGTTACTTTTCGCATTTAGTTTCCAATTTCTCCTTTGTATGTGAATCCAGTGACACAAGAAGCGACAAGACTCAGTGCAAAGAAAGATCACGCCAGCAATGGAACCAACAGTGGTCTTAGAACTACATGTTGTTTTTATTAAATCCCTTTATACTCTTGGCCTAGCTAATCTTTATTAAAGTATTATCAAAAATGTGCGTGTTTCCTGTTTGATTCTCACCCATGCTGCAAAATGAAAGGCCACGAGTACAATGGACTTTTTTTATGCACATGTATTAATGAATATTGTCTGCATTCCTTAATAATTTTTGCGTTCATATTTTCCCTCCTTGTTTCAGATTTATGCTACAATTATTTCTATATCTATATCTATCTATCTATCTATCTATCTATCTATCTATCTATCTATCTATCTATCTATCTAGCTATCTTTATATATATATATATATATATATATATATATATATATATATATATATATATATATATATATATATATATATATATATATATATATATATATATATACCTACATTGGTTATTTCTTCTGCATTTGGTTATGCAATGTAAATCTATTTTCAATTTTAGACATAACCCGGATCAAATATACTGTTATCGAATATATAAATTCAAATTTTTCATTTATTTGTTGTAATATTATTATGAGTTTTGGGTTTCAGCTTACACTATAAATCTATTATTGGTTTCCTCTACATTGTATAAAATGCATCTGGTAAAGATAACATGAATATATTAATTACAAACAATTAACACGCATGAAGGTGCTGTGTTATCTTATAGCACATCTAGTATAGCAAACAAGTAATATTCTGTATTGCTGTAACAAAACTTCAATCCAAGATGTCTTGAATGTAATCGATGCAGAGGTGCTAATTTATATAAGTGAACGCGGTGGTAATTGTGTATTTTCACATACTAACTGTAATTGTTTACTCACAAATCTTCGCTGAGGGGCAGTAGAATCTATTCTGTATATGGTAGGTCTTCCAGTGGATCTATCCACGCTAGAAATCGTATGTGTAGTCTCATTCTACATAGGGTCATTAGCTCTTTTTCCCCAACCTCCAGCTAAGATGGTTCGTATAAATATCTCACAAATACATTACCTAATACTAGTTGTTGAACTCATTGTCCGTATTCATCGCTATGGGGTATATATTTTTTTTATTGCATTAGAATGTTTATTTAATTATTTAATGCAGATATCACACTTGGTAACCTTGCAACCCATTCACGAGATCTCTCACCAAACTTAAAGTTAGTAGATATTTCCTTCGCGTATTGATATCCAAATAACCGCTCAGCAAGTGTTCGATTAAATCGTTCAACAATTGCTTGATCTTTATGTCCTCGTATGATTTTAACATTATGTTTTTTTCATCAAAGATGATACTGCACCAAGAAATTCTTTGCCAGGATCAACTTTTAATAGCTGTGGTCAGCGTAAACCACCACGTTGATAAATTCGCTCAAATGCAGATGTAACTTCAGATACTGTATTTGTTTATAATGGTTACTGTACTTTATATTTACTTGCAACATCAACGACAGTCAATGCGTATTTGTACGTGCGTGACTTTCGTCCACATGATGAATATTTCTCATAACATGTATAAAGAGCGTTATTTATTCATAACTATTGTGCGGGGATGTATACTTTCACCTACACTCTTCAATCTTTTCAAGGAAATTATCATGGGGGATGCTTTACATGACCTCAAGGGTATCGTCAGCATTGGAGGCAGAGCAATCATCAGTCTCCGCTTCGCAGATGATATTAATTGTCTAGCTCGAGAAGAAACAGAAAACTTGGTTGTACCCCTCAACACAACCTCCACCGCATATAGTATGGAGACAAGCGTCGAGAAAACCAAGCTGATGACAAAGAACACCAACAGCATCAGTGCAGAAATAAAGGTCAGATGGCAGAAGGTGGATAGCGTCATCGGCTTCAATTACATAGGATCAATTATCACAGATGAGAGTTACAAAACAGAACTACTTTGCAGAAACTACATTGCGCTCAACTGTCCTGATCCATCTTTCTATATGCTTGTGAAACATTGACGATCACATTAGATCTCTAAAACATTCATACCTTCGAAATGAGATCCTACCATAAGATCTTGGGCATCTCATACATTGACCATTAACTAACGGAGAAGTCCACAACAGGATCCAACTAGCCATCCGATACTATGAAGACCACATGATCACGGTAAAAAGTATAAACTGAAGTGGTACGGTCATTTGTCAAGATCAGCTGGATTGGCAAAAAACAATCTTGCAAGGCACATATAGTGGGTGAAGAAGATGAGACAGACAGAAAAAAGGAAGTGGGAAAACAGCATTAAAGAATGGGCAGTAAAGTGTCTTGGAGATTCACAAAGTGCAATATAGATAGAACAGGGAAAGACGAAGAGAATTTGTTGTGTGTATATGTATGTCGGTGTTTGTTGGTGTGAGTGTGATTTATTTTTTTTTTACCGTAGCTTTAAAATAAAATTCAGTCATGTTTGCTTTCATGTCTAAAGTGTTGCAATTTTCTTTATAGTGATGCTTAGCACTGGGGCATCATGCTGTAGATATGTAGCATGATGTCGCACCATGTCATATTATCCGAGCTGAAACTATCCTCTTAATGCCGAGCTCCAAGAGAGGGCTCTGTTTGTTCCATTTATAAAAGTGTTTGGTTTCACTCAGCCGGGACTCGAAACCGAGACGTCCCGCATCCATGATGGATGCTGAACCACTATGCCAGAGGAACAGTGCAATCTGAATGTAAATTTAACTGTGTTGCCCCAACGACGTCTAGGATTAAGGGATTGATACTGCTTCTGATGATGAATACAATTTATACAATCTACTAAGAAAATCTTGGTAAGATTGAACTTCACCACCGATCTTAAAAATAACTTGAAGATAAAACTGCAAAAAGACCCACCCTAATTATCTTGTCCTTTAATTATGATAACTTTACCGATAAATAGTTTCCAAAACCTGACACATCTTTAGGTCTCCCATCTAAATTATAAAATACATCATTGTGAGAAACAAAAGTCACAAAATTATTTGTTGTCTTATTATTCAAGTAACTTTCCTCGCAAGAGAAATTAAGCAAATATCTATATATGCATTCACCATTATACAATGGCACACATGGAACTAATAGGAAAGAACTTACCTACGGTATGACAGACTGACTGACTTACTTTTACGCGTGCGACAAATCGGCCATGTATTTCGAATTCAAAAGAAAAGCAAAATACAACTGCTCGGTCTCTTTATATCGATTCACACTTGACCAGGTCATGCGAATTCTTGAACAAGAGTGCAACAAAAAATGTCTCTTAAGTCTAGGGTTTTTAAAAATTGGCCATAGAACACAATTAATTTTTTTATATTCTCTCTACATTTATTTCTCAGTATTGAACTTTTCACTGTGTGACAATCAATACAAATCATATGTTAATCTAATACACCTTCAAAAATGACTTTACGGTTTAGTTCTTATCAAGGGTTGACCTGCATTTTTTGAGAGGCTGAATTGTAAACAAAACACCAGGCAACGGTACACAAATTTCACTTCCGGATCATCACCATCTAACTCTAGTATCACCACAAATTTCGGACAGGAAAAAGTGATCTAAAAATAGACTGGGACTACATTCGTGGGTACTGAACCGGATTTTATTAATTGTGTACCGATTCCTGAAAGGGTCAATGTTTTTGTCAAACTTTTATATTTGCATTTTATTTTGCATGCCACTACTGTTTCAACTTCATACATAAAGTCTTTTGAAATCTCCTTGCAAGCAAGACATGTGAGAACTGTCAGAAAGTGTGCAGTGCTGGTGTTATATAGGGTGCAATTTGAGGTCCAATTGTTCTTAAGAAACCAAAACTAAATTTGCTATAGCTTCCTTAATTATAGGAATATGTCAATGCAGCACAAACCTAAGTGTAATATGTAATAAGACCTGTGCTTTAAATTAAAACATTGATATATTAAATTTTAAAGGAAATTTAAATAAATATTTAAATTTTAAAACCTTTTTATTTTTAAAAAATTAAATTTTCATACAAGTTATAACATTCAGTTTGAGAAATTTAAGGCAGCAAAGTTGATTAATGAATGATGTTTAAAACAAATAGTATTTTGGGTCTGCACAACTGATAATACTATTTCCAGGGGTACTGAAGCATTATAGCTCACAGTGATTTTGACAGCAAGTTGCAATATGTCTATCCAGCTGCATATAGGTGTACATACTTAAGAAACAATGACAGGTACTACATTCCACATTTATTGTTTCAGGTACTTGGGCATTTGTTTGTATAACTAATAGCCCACTCAAATTCAAAGTTTTGATTTGACCACTACCATGTCTTATAGTAAATATGCATTCCATGTCAATGACGATAACTACAAAAGTAAACAATACAATACAAAAATACTGTTTCAGGGAGGTTTCACCATACTGAACAATGATGCGAATCTCTCTCATAAATGTCTAAGACATGTCTTTGAGATGCTACATATCAGTGTACTGATATGAACTCATCTTGGTCACTTATAGCAGCACACTGCACATGTCCTTATGAGACCTTGCTATCACCATTGGACTACTGGAGAGCTTCCAAATTGATCCAACTCTAATACTTTGTTCCAGATACCAGATTAGACCTGAAAATATATAACATGTTTCACTTAATTCCAAAAAAGGAAGATGTAGGCAAATGAAGTTACAATTTGTTAGATATGGTGATTTCAAAATAACATTCAGCTTGCAAATATATGTAAAAAAGGTAAACTTGACAGAGTGACACTCAAAGATGTGAAGCACTGGGCAAGTTTTAAAGTGATATATGCATCCTAAAAATAGACGAAGTTTCTACAAGCATATTTAGCCATTTACAGGTTAAATACCTAATCAGACAGAGTATGTATCATAAAGTTTAAAGCAATGTTGGAACGGTGAGGTTTGATCATTGGTGAAAACATTGATAAATACCAGTATACTGGAAAGTCAAGTTACAATGTACCAAATTAAAATTTATTACTATATGCAATCATATTCATGAAGTAAAAACAATTTTAGATATTGCAAGTGAATACAGCGAAATGTGGCCAATAAATCCTATATCATCAACTAAATGTGCAATTTTGCATCCCGAAAACTTGTGTTGAACATATGCAATGCACGTGTTAAAATCACATGTGCAAACATGATTCAAATAATCTGATTGAACATTTTTAGTCTATTTTTGTCCATTTTTAAGTGTGTTGGCTACCAAGATATTAAGCTCAATGATTCAATGATTCAATTGAATTAGATATCAGCTGATGCTGCAATCAATATCTCCCACTTTCAAAGTATTAATTGACATGTGTTACCATACAGAGGCATAATCATGATGAAAATAACATCTTGGGATATTTTAAGTGCACACAGTCAGAACTGAGCCTTACAGATTCACTGTAGGTACTATGTCAGCCTAAGAATGTCAACTTTTGACTCCAAACTTTCCAAAATATAGGCATCTTTGTTCATGTCAGCTATATAACCATGTTAGGATCAGTTGTAGAAAGTTTAATTCAAATAAACGGTTTGAATATTACTTATGTAATCTTTAAAGTGTCAGATAACAAACATTATTAGTCATTAATAATTCATAAGACAAAATGGATCATTAGAATTCCCATGATATCATCTGGCCACATTGCCGCATTACATCCATCAACATCTTAAAGTAACTGAACAATACAATGGAATGCATTCTTTGTTTAACTTACATCAGTTTGCTAATTTTGTTTTACATGCAATGGCAAATATACCTTGATAAAGTATATTTTACCCCTCTGACCTGTATTTCATTCTCTGTATCATGATATGATTTTGTGGAGAACTTAAACAGGTTCTAGTATAAAGTCTTCATCTCTGTCCTCTCACTAAATACCCTATAACTATGTTAACAAACAATTATTGATAGCTATTCAAGCCGATATGTATTACTCAGGAAGTCACCCCATCATTAACACATAAATTAACTGTTTGGACCCCAAATATATAGTTTCAATGACATAAAGGTACAAAGCAAAATTTAATTTTGTTTTCATGTATTTTAAATGAGGGTCTTATTTTCACTAACAAAGAAATTTTCTCTGACAAAAATTTGACAAATATCTATCATTTGAGCTTGTATATGGTGTAGGAGTATATATATGCTGATATCATTTGATATCATTCCCAATAAATATTATATATTTGTATACTTGGTGGAAAAATTTTATTTTTTGATTGTTTATTTTAAATTTCATTTAAATTTTTAAAATTAAAATCATTTTTTATTTTTAATTTCTTTTTATATTTTTAAAATCAATATACATAACATAATAAAATTTCATGAGTATATCATTAATCATAAAGATTTTATATCAGTTTAAAGTTTACTCATGCTTTACTGACAGGCCATAGAACACAATTAATTTTACTATATTCTCTCTCCATTTCTTTCTTAGTACTGAACTTTCCACTGTGTGACAATCAATACAAATCATATGTTAATCTAATACACCTTCAAAAATGACTTTACGGTTTAGTTCTTGTCAAGGGTTGACCTGCAATTTTTTTTGAGAGTCTGAATTGTAAACAAAACACCAGGCAACGGAACACAGATTTCACTTCCGGATCATCACCATGACCTTATTACTCAAAGTGCTCTGTCGCCGAAATACACACAGACAGCCACACCAATAAGCTCACATTTTAAAGAATAAACAATTGCCTTTAAATCCTTACCAAGAATGCCAAAATCTAACTCTAGTGTCACCACCAATTTCGGACAGGAAAAAGTGATCTAAAAATAGACTGGGACTACATTCGTGGGTACCGAACCGGATTTTATTAATTGGGTACTGATTCCAGTTGTCGCCCAATATCTCGTGTGACACGAATTTAATTCCACTTGGAAGACTTAGGTCTCATTGGATAGTTCCGTATTTTGACACCTAATTTTTAATGTAGAAGGCATGGTCCTACTTATGACAACCCTATCATTTACAAATTCACACATAAGCTAAATCTGTAATGTGGTTTACATTTACTGTCAGTTAGGCTTGTAAATGGGTTGCATTGTTGGTGACTGCCTGTCACAGATAGACTAGCATTGGAGATCAAATGCGTAACTTGGGCTGCAAATGAACAGCTGACTTGACCTACGTATTTACATGTGTCTGCTACAGTGGTAAATATCTAAAAATCTACATGGTTGAGGGATGATGAAAAGTATATTAATTTGCTATAGTACTAGTAAACGCTCACGATGAATAAGTTACGTACTGACTGTTGGCCTGCTTCTCACAGGAACAGGTTGAAAATAGCTCTTTTCTGTCAAAAATGTAAAAAAGAGGGGTTGGTAGTAGAATAGATCCAGCATCAAAACCACCAGTTGCATAAGGAATTAACCTTAACACCTTAGTCAGAATCTTACAGGCATCCTTTCAACAAAAATCATTAGTTAGTTTTTATTGTAAAATTATGATCATTTTTCTGCAATAGGTCATCGTCAGATGAAAATTTGCCAAAGCAACTGTCCGGTGAGACCTTAGGAGAAGACTGCGCAAAAAGATTCCTGGATACTGTAGAAAAAAAGACAACATTTAGGTGTGAAGTGTGTGATAAAATATTTACTTGTAATGCAGGCATAAGAGAACACATGCTGATTGATTGTGGAGAAAGAACATTTAAGTGTGAGGTATCTGATGAAAGCTTTACAGGGAATAAATATTTAAAAGACCACATGAGTATTCATACCAGAGAAAAACCATTTAAGTGTAAGGTATGTGATGCACGCCTTACTCTGAAAGGAAATTTAGGACAGCACTTGAAGATACATAGTAGAGAAAAACCATTTAAGTGTAAGGTATGTGATGCAAGCTTTACTAAGAAAGGAAATATTGACAGCACTTGAAGATACATAGCAGAGAAAAATCATTTAAGTGTGAGGTATGTGATGCAAGCTTTATTCAAAATATATATCTGAAAGACCACATGAGAATTCATACCGGAGAAAAACCATTTAAGTGTGAAGTATGTGATACAAGCTTTATTAAAAATGGAAATATCAAACAGCACATGAGGATTCATACTGGAGAAAAACCATTTAAGTGTGAGGTATGTGGTGCAAGTTTTACTACGAAAGAAAATTTAGGACATCATTTGAAGAAACATAGTGGAGAAAACCCATTTAAGTGTTAGGTATCTGATGCAAGCTTTGATAGGTATAATTATATAAAAGACCATATGAAGATTCATACTGGAGAAAAACCATTTAAGGGTAAAGTATGTGATGAAAACTTTGCTCATAATGGACATTTAAAACAGCACATGAGGATTCATACCAGATAAAAACCATATATGTGTGAAGTATATGACGCAAGGTTTACTTACAATGTAAGTTTAATCAACACTTGACATTCCTACTGTAGAAAAAAAAACATTTAATTGTGAGCTATATGATGCAAGCTTTACTCAGAATGTTTATTTAAAACACTACTTGAGAACTCATAGTGGAGAAAAAACAAAACTTTCATGTGTTAAGCATGTTTTGAAAGCTTTTCTCAAAAATACCTTAAGCAGGACATGAGGATTGATATTAGTGAAAAACCATACAAGTGTGAATTCTGTTATAAAATGTTTACTTGGAATGGAGGTTATAAAATGCACATGAGTCTTCATACTGGAGAAAAACCATACTGTGAAATTACGAAAAATATATATAGTAATGAAGCAAATAATATTTAACCAATGCATGGTGTTATTACCAGTAGATAGACAAACCATAAATATACAGAACCTCTAATGGATTTTTGTAACGAAGCAAGAAAGTGTGTAGTTCAAGAAAAGCCTTCCATCTAAAAATATATTCATTCGCTCTGTGCAAGAACAATTCTTGGATTTTCGGTTAGGGGAAAAAGGGTCCAGTTTATAGTCCGAAAATACATCCCCGTTGATTTGTACCCTTCCAATACCTATTTCAATAACTAATAAATTTAATGTGATAAAAAGTGTACAGAACTAAGTCAATTGAATCATTGATTTATAATTTCTAACCTGAATGCGACCAGAATGGCACTAATACTGACATCCCCATGCACCTTTCATGCTTAACGGACTTTTCATATTAACACGGCGTCATATTCCGCACAATACGGGGTAGTTAATTTCCATCCGACAACATCATGACGTAATTGATCATATTTAGTAACTGCCGGATAATTCCGTAAATTCCAAAAACGTTGACTTTGGAATTATATTCCTTTGCATACGTGAACATATTACTGAAACCGCTTGTTAAATCCACGTGAAATGCATTTTTTCTTTGCTTCATTCGACCCTGTAAATATCGGAAGCAGACGACATATGCATGTAAATATTTAGTAATGCAGGCGCCCCTTTGCTGAAAATGGACTGGTCCAGAAACTGGAAATGGTTCTCAAGCATGTCAGTCCATTGCATCGAAAACATCCGTTAAGCATGAAACGAGCAAGCGATGACGTGTTATGGCAATTCTTCTAACATTCAAGTTAAAAAATATAAATCAATGAATGAAATGACTCTGTTCCTTGCACTTATTATGAAATTAAATGTTTCCGTTATTGAAATCGGTAGGGAGGTACAAACAAACGGGGATGTATTTACGGACTATAGTTATATATCGACTTTAGTGCTTCAGTGTGTTGTCTATAAATAATTACAGTAATGTTTTATCGGGTACAATGTAACAAAGGACGAACAGTATGATTTAAAGTCACTTGTGCATTTATTCCTATGTACATGTATTAGGGGCTGTTTCAAAGAATGCTAGAAATCTTTTTGACTGCGATTGTACACAAAATTTAAAAAATGAAAATAATTAAGTGATAGTTTATTAATTATTTTTACCAAATTGCAGTTGCAAGACTCTAAACAACAGAGGTCCGCGCACTTCTTGAATATGCACTTTTAATGTGTAAAATAAAGGCAAGACATCATGGAACTTTTGCATTTCAGGAATGCCACTGGGTATGTCTTTACCAAGTCCAGCTTGTTGTAACAGGAGTTCTGTCTCTTTTTGTTGTTTGTCTAAGTCATATTGTTGAATAGTTTTCCAGGTTCTTTTCCATTCTGTCGTGTTTTTCTTATCGGCAAACGTTCGTCCCATTACGTTGGCACTAGTTAAGCACATTTTGTCTTGAACATTGCTAATTTGAACGAGGTTAGGCTTGATGCTGCGATGGTTGTTTACAAAGATTACCTTTTCTGACATGTCTTGTCCCATGGGGAAGAAACAAATGGGCCAAGAGCAGTGTCGCGTTTTAGTCAGTGATGCGATATTTGTCATTGGATTTGTTCACATGTTGAATCTTGTCGATAATTTTGGAACGTGTCAATTCTGATGGACTGCTAAACTCGATTCAATCAGTGGACTTCATCTTGTCCCGATAAATAGAAATTCTCAAGCAATTTTTTTTCTTTGGCTTGATACTGCTGTTCTAATGTGGTCAACAAAGAAGCCCACACATCAGTGATGAACTCTTCGCTTTTTCCAATGGTATGTTGGACATAAATTCTTTAAATTTCACCGTCTATGTATAGGCCGTGGTTCTAAATTTTGAAGAGAAGCCTTTGTCTATCTCTCTAATGTAGTAGTACTTTTCAGGGTTTACTGGTAGTGATGGACTTTGGTTTCGTGTAAACTCACTCGATTTAGATTCTGGTTTACTCATCTCGTCTTCATAATCAATGGCACGAACTTGTGCCAGGATTTCAGATACTGTGCGAGGCAATAAATCACGTTTCTGCTTCTTACTTTCTTCTACTTTCTTTGCGAAACGAAGTGACCGTTTCATATTGATTGCAAAATGTCAAATGACTACGCGTGAAACGCCATGGATCTCTATATATCCATGTCTGACTAGTCCATATATTAAGGGATAGCGACGTCCCTTTTAGCATTCATTTTGCTCTCAAACCGATCTGCACGATGTTAGAACGCGCACAGATCGATTTCCTAAATAAAGCTTTGATAGGTGTCATACGGAAATTTTCTTTAGACAAGCCAACGGACTACTCAACTTTCTTTCCAGATAAAATTCCATATACTATATCTGCCAAAACAAAGGACATTGGGCTACAGATTGTCCAGGTCATCATAAAACACAACCAGTGCCAGAAAAGACGAAAGTCAAGATGCCTGTCATCATTGTATAGAGAAAGGACATTGGTCTCCAGAGTGTCATAAGAAAGAGGAGGAGGAAGATGAAGATATGCCCTCGTGAAAGGAAAAATCCCAGACACGTTTAGAAAGAGAAGATAGAAAAGAAAAGAAGACGAGAAAAAATTCAGGAGGGAGAGGAGGAGGAAAAGCATGCCAAAGTGAATAAAATTAGAAGAGAGAGAGAGAGAGAGAGAGAGAGAGAGAGAGAGAGAGAGAGAGAGAGAGAGAGAGAGAGAATAAGACAGAAGAACTATATGAACTTTTTAAAAGTGTGGTGTTGTGTTATGTTATTATGTTGAATTGTAAACATTTGTACCAGAGTAGATTAGGCTGAAAAGAATGTTCTCTGTTTTGGTACCTCTATGAATACGGAAGCTCTACAGACAGGTATTAGAATGTGAAGGCACTGCACAAATGCATCAGTTAGGGTCCGTCGTGTTTCACCAAACAATGGCGCATAAATTCAATGCGCACAGACGCTATTGCACCTATATAAAGAATGTGACGTGACAGGTAGCTCTCTTCGGATTGGAAGACATAATGTGCGAAGTGACTGAATTTTGTTACGCGTCATGGGATTGGTGAACAATTTCAATCCGTTTCGATCCGCTCTTCGACTGTTAATAAATGCAGTTCACTTCATTCCCTTCACGTGTTCTAGTAAAAAATATGTGGACAAGCGTTGAATCCTCTACTGTCGTATCCTCGATGCTGTTCCATAGGGACTTACCCATGTATGTGAAAACGACATGGAAAAATATTTGGATCACCTGTGGAACTGTTTGGCAAAAGAGATGCTATTTGGAAAGACAATGATGTATTAAGAGAGTCCCGTCTACTGACCAGAAGTGAGACACAGTTTGAGACAATGTTTGTGGCATTTTAGGAGGAGAAGACCTATGCAATGACCTATATGTTAACGATATGATTTTCACATAACAAACAACGGTCCTTTTCAGGGCCCCATGATATGACTCGAAAATATATAAATGTTATCTTTCCCATATAAGTGTTATCTAAGTATTTATCTGTCTCTCTGTTGTATATGTCCCTACCTTGATTGGTATCTGCGCTTATTTAGGCCATACACTTGCCACATTGTTGCAAGTATCCAGGTCCGTGACGTCACCCTACCTGATTCATTCCTCTTCTCGCTATACAGTCCCAGTGTGTGCTAATTCAAAATTACCATTGAATATATACGGTCACAGAGTGTGCCATTTGATGCTATAAATCGTGAGGATCTGTAATGTTAATTCCCACTGACACTATACTATCCCACTACATTACTAACTACCTCTTGTTGATTAGTGGAATGATGATAATGATGATGATGATGATGATGATGATGATGATGATGATGATGATGATGATGATGATGATGATGATGATGATGATGATGATGATGATGATGACGATGATGATGATGATGATGATTTTGATTATGATGATGATGATGATTACAATTTATAAAATATACATGTACCTAGAAATAACTTTTCAAGATTTAACTGCACCACCTATGTTGAAATTAACAACAAACTGTGATTAAAGTGGATAATAGAAACACACACACACACACACACTAATTATCTTGATCTTTATTTATACTAATTTTGCCAATAAATAGTTTCAGAAATCTACCTACCTACTTTCCTGCTTACTTACTTACTTTCGAGAAATCCGCCATGTACGTCGTATTTATAAAAATTACCAGCTCAGTCTGTTTACGTCATTTTGCTCTTTACATGGGGGTGAGAGAGAGAGAGAGAGAGAGAGAGAGAGAGAGAGAGAGAGAGAGAGAGAGAGAGAGAGAGAGAGAGAGAGAGAGAGAGAGAGAGAGAGAGAGAAAGAGATGGAGAATTGTTGCGTTATTCCAAGTTGTAGCCAAGTATCTATTTTTCGCATGCGATAAATTCGACGTGGCATACTTAGCAAAAAGCAACACAAAGGTACCTATAAAGTACCTATATAACTAGATGAAAACTATTTAACTGTGGAGTTTATGATAAAAATATTTGCTTGTAGTGGAACTATAATACATCACATGCGCAATCATACTTTACTCTTTACAAAAAAACACACAAATGTACCTAGCTAACTACGAAAAAATTTAACTGTGAAGTGCGTGATAAAAATGTTTGCTTGTAGTGGAAGCATATAACATCACATGCGCATTCATACTAGAGAAAATATATTTAAATGTGAAGTATGTTATGAAAGACTATCTCACAATGGAAATGGAAAACAGCACTTAAAGATTCATACTAAAGAAAAACCATTTAAGTATGAGGTATGTGATAAAGCTTTACTCAGAAAGGAAATTAAAAAGAGCACTTGATGATTCATACTGGATAAAAACTATTTAATTGTGTAGTATGTGATAAAATGTTTACTTGGAATATATGTTAGAAAGTGCACATGCGCATTCATACTACAAAAAGAATTAAGTGTCAAGTATGTGAAGAAAGCTTTACTCACAACATCAGTTGAAAGCAACGCTCGTCAATTGATACTCGAGAAAAAAACCATATAATTATCAGGTGTGTAGTACAAGCTTTACTCAGAATGGATATTTAAAACGGCACATGAGGATTGATACTGGAGAAAAACCATTTAAGTGTGTGAAGTATGTGATGCAGGCTTTACTATGAAAGGAGTTTTAAGACAGTACTTGAGGATTCATATATAGAGAATAAAACTTCATGTGTCAAGTATGTTGTGAAAGTTTTACTGAGAATAAATATTTAAAACTGCACATGAAGATTGATACTGGAGAAAAAAAACCATAGAAGTGTAAAGTGTGTTATAAAATATTTGCATGGAACGGATATGTAAATGTGCACATGAGAATTCATAGTGGAGAAAAGCCATTTAAATGTCAAGTGAAAGCTTTACTCAAAAATTAACTATAAAACTGAATGATAATTGTTACGACCATGTAGTTTTATTACATAAATCTTTCTTTTTCCCTTATGGAGGGAAAATATTACGACACTGTAGTTAATTGTGTGTGTGACGGAATCAATTCTGTATAATTCTTTTTATTTCCAATTTATTTCATTAAACGTAATTATTAATATGATTATATTAATATCAGTCTAAAATGTTGTTGAAAAACATCGTGTTTACTTGAGTAGTAAATGTGACTCATGTAAACACGTGTTGTGTATGATGGCAAATTCATTACAAGTAAACATTCAGGAATAGTTTTGAAAACGATTGGCTGACACTTAGTCAGGCTATCATAATGTCCAGAAGTATTACGAAATTGCATACGTCCTCCGTGAGCGTGTAATTCAAACAATGTATTAGCTTCATTTATATGTTGAAGTTTGGTTAAGACGGTCAGTCGTAGTCGAGAATCATACACAGTCGCAGTCGTACAGTCAGAGTCGGTGTTTATTGTAACATCTTAGGGAAATTCTATTCTTTATTGTAACACAACTTCTATTACCTTAAAAAGGCATTTTTGTGCTAAAAGTCGTCTGTTCGTATGTCTACGTAAAACAACGGGTTTTGTTAGAAGAGCTAATTTTAGTTCGTTTTTTGAATAATTGTTTTACTGGAGATCAAAATTTCTAATTTGGTTGAGGGCTTATTTGAAGGTCTTTTTCAACATGCTGCAAAAGACCTTAAAAATTTAGCCCTCAACCAAACTTTCCTTATCACCCACCCACTTTTAAGTAAGAAAAGAACCCAAGACAGGTGCAAGGATAAACTAACAAGCAATATTTGGTCGCAATCCTGTGTAAAAGACGCCTTTGTGATACAAAGATTTCCATCATAATCCCTTCTCCATCTCCCTCAATAATACATTTAATTACAGAAGGGGACTAAAACAGCTGCTAGCAAAATATACATGCAAACCGTTTGGAATTCTAGCAATAGTAACCCCGTGCTGTTGACAGATTTCCATCAAAAATCCCCTTCCCCAACCCTTCTCATCCTTCTTTTCACCACTACATTATTTTTACAAGAGGCACTTCTATTCACAATCAAAGGCTTCATTCGACAACAGCAATATATATATATATATATATATATATATATATATATATATATATATATATATATATATATATATATATATATATATATATATATATATATATATATATATATATATATATATACTACCTTGAGGCTTGGACTCTCCGCCATAAAAAAATACCCAACTAAAATTACAAATATGACCCCAAAATACAGGGTTCCTGATATTCCGCTAATTTGTATAATTTTGATGGTGGCAGTACGCATATTATACACATTTCCAACTACATCAATATAAGATTATGCAATCTTCAACTAAGAACTGAAGCCAATTGCACATGTGGCTTACACAACTCTACGGGATAGGAATAATCCACAAGTAGATCTGGACAGAATTCGACATAGAATTTCCCTATGGTCGGTCTGGGCATTTTGGACAACATCAACGATCAGAGATTAGTGTCCCCTGTCGGGTCACCTTCATCCTTTCCACCTCCTGACAGGAAATTGAAAAATACTTATATCGTGCATAAACGCGGTATTTAACTGCATCATTCCAAAAACACCGATCAATTAAAAAGTTCAGTCATTGAGCATAACTTGTGGTAAAAGCTCTAAAAGTTGGTGTAGGGAACTTGAATAATTGTCAATCAATCAGGCTGGCTGCCCATGATTAACTGAATAATTTAAAGAATGAGCAGAATTTCAAAACTTCAGAAAGTCTTGATGTGCTTGGAGTATGACAGGTGCATCCTGGATGAGCTTGCAATGATGGCCATAGCAGAAGTAGCTATGATTGAAGAAGAAGAGACTTAAAAGAATGAAAAGGAGAAGGAGAAGAAGATAGAGATCTTGCTACACTTCATATCTAGGCATGTATGTGAGGTGAAGTCGGAGATAAGGACGCCAAGGCCAGTACATCAGCCTCAGGCACAACCACTATCACCAGGTCCAATAGCTGCTGTCTTCTAGATAGAAAACTGAGAGTAGGAGTTGGAGATCCAGCGGCAAGAGTGTCATCCGTAACATCGGCAGGAGATATGAAGACATCATCCCCAGGTGCAGAATAAAGACAGAAACAAGTCTTCGCTAACCTTCACAGTGAAAACTGTGATGATGAAACCACTCATTTCCCCGCTACGCTCACAATCAGCCATATCAACTGGAAACAGGATTGACGCCAATGTTACGTATGTGACGAATCCCTGGAGGGTACAGGCATTCATCAGGTGTATTGGGAATTATGAAAACATCCATTTTCAGGTCTAAACTGATCTCTAGAAATGGAGGGAAATCAAGTTGTCAAAATACAATTATGTGTGCGTATATCTGTGTGTGTGATTGTGTGGGAGAATGGGTCCTGAACATGTATGTGGGTGTCTGTATATTTCTTTGTGTTTGTATGCGTGAACGTTTGTTTTTTTTATGTATTTGTGTGTGTTTACGTATACGTGTTTGTGATTATTTGGTTGTGTGTATGTGTTCAAGTGTACGTTTTTGTGTTTGTATTTATTTGTATGAAGTGTACCCGCGTACTTTTGTATTCTCCTTAACACCCCCCCTGTCCCGAGACGCGTGATAATTTGGATGAATATTTAGTATTGTAATTATATATACAAACTCCTTTGCTTATGTCATTCTAGGGAATGTTGTATTTTGTATAAAAAAGTGCTTCTGTAATATCTACTCCTTGAATATGTAGTGATCTTTTGGTTCGAGAGTGTTGGATTGTTTGGTAGGTGATATGAGTATCCGGCGAGAGGGGATGTTTTGCTGTACTTCTGTGCTGGACACATATAAAAAAGCATTTTTCAATCGCACTATATAATATTGAATAAGAATGGCTTCATACCACATTGGGAATATAGTAAAATTACAAGAGGTGGCGGATGCCATAGGCATGGTGTAGGAAATGTGGGATATGATGCAGTAATGGGCATAATGAACATGGAGATACATAATTTGAAGAAATGGAAAGAAATGTTACAGGAACTAATCAAACAGGAAGAAAGAAAAAAGGAGGATGGGGAGGAAACGGAATAAATAAGTGTTTACAAAGATAAGCAGTAATACGAAGAGGAAAATGAGAAAAGTAACAAAGAAGGAGAAGGAGAAGGAAAAGAAGAAGAATGCAATGGATAAAATAGTGTGCTGGTGAAGATAATGAAGGAAATTGAGAAAATATAAGAAAGCTAAAGGACATTGTATGGCCACGAGAAGATATCTATTCTCCATTGTCATATTTAAGTATTTATTTGTCTCTGTGTTGTATTAGTCCCTAACTAGTGTATCGCATACCCAGGTCAGCACCTTTTCACATTTATACCAGTGCTCCGCCCCACTGATGTCGGCCTCTTGCAACACTGTTGCCACTGTCCAGTACCATGACGTCAATTCCCATTGATTTTATACGTTTGCTACGTTTAATTCTCTATGTAAAAGTCCAATTCGACACCATATTGCAAGCCATTCAATTCTAATACAGAAATCTAAGTGACCTTATACATATATTGATCACATACTGGCAACGAACGAATTTAAAATTGGACCATTACTGACATCATGTAGTCCCCTGCCACTACTTTGGAAGATTTCTGACGGCAAAAGCGCCCTCTAGTATTATACACTCACCACACTACATGCATCCTCCAAACCACATATTTCTTTCTATGTGAAGGTCCTTACTGCTCGTTTTTAGATAACATTGTGTTAGTCAGAGGTGACAACAATGTTGCAGTTGACGCTTTAGAGTCATGATGTTCGATTTTTTTGAACCGCACACCTCATACATCTATCTGAGTATGAGATGAGTATTCCTTGTGATTAATTCCATAGGTCTATAGTCTGATAATAATGGTAACAGTTATATGATGAACCCCTTTTGCTTAATAAGCTAAGCGGAGAACGTATGGATAAGTCATGTTTAGTCGACATTGGTCTTTTAAGTTTAGCCTCCGTAGCAATATTAATTTGTTGCTACTGCGACTGTATATTACAACAGATTCTATTATTTTTAGATTTAGTACGTCTTATGTAACAATAACCACTAGATGATGTTAAAAGATCGCATTATCTCTCGCATTGTTTCCAATTTCTGCTTTTTAAGTGTATCCAGGGACGCTACATAGTCGGCGGCAAGACCCATTGCAAGGAATACTGAGAAAAGTAGTTTTGGTGAAGTAAGGTTTTATGGACAATATATTATATCATTGAATCATCAGTAGTTCTAAAACCACTTTGTTTCTTTGTATTGAGTCCAATTTTACTCTAGGCTTATGTATTCTGTATTAAAGTGGTTTATAGTTTTTCACAACTACTTTTCGGGTGGAAGGTTAAGTTTATTTCTATATTAAGCACGACAAGCGTCATAAACCGATCTGAGGTCAATAATGCGTACCACAAATCATCTGCTCCAGGATTAACGATAGTTCATCGAGAGTCTTTGAGATGTTCGGAATATTTGGAAATGTAAAATAGATACAACGACGCGAAATGATGCAATAGCACTTGTGTCAATCTCTGCACTGGTATGTTTGCTTCACCTTAATGTATATCAGATACACACGTGAGTAAATTCTCGACGCAGCAGGAAAATGACAAAAAAGTTCTTGTTCTGGATATTGCATAGAAATGATATTAAAGTGAATGCGAGATAAATTCAAATTATCGAAAATATGATTGCTTCCAATTTGATTTTCATGCCGTGCTGCTAATTGAAACGCCACATGTAACTTTGATGAAGCTACGATGGTTTAGAACCAATGTCCACGACGGTGTGTGCTAGGAATCGGCAAACTAATGCGTGTTAATTATGTTTGACTCATTGTTGAGTTTATTGGTCAATCTCGCCAGCGCGGTTGCTAACTAGAGCATTTGAACAGATGAAGATGTGACTTAGGAAGTCGGTAGTGTTATACACACATTCGCAGCTTGACCATCTGCAACACATCCAACTTAGCCTTTCTTGTAGATGTACTGTACAGTAGAAAAACTCACTCGATAGTATCCTTTCACTCGTACATCAAAGCATATGCCTAGAATACTGCTTACAGAAATCATGAAATTGTTTTGACTATAATGGGTAAGAGTGTGCCTTGAGGCCAACTCCACATTGTCCGTACCTTCATGTGCCAACGCAGCATTAGTGGCAGTAAGGTTAGCATGATGAGCGACAGCAGTCGCTACATGCCTTTTTGGAGAATTAAATATCAAAAAGACCAATTTAAATGTAGGAAAAATCTTCAAGGGAGTCTCTGGTCAACATAAGATATACGTGTAAACAAAGAGATTGAGAAACAAATTTGTGAATTTTTTGATTTTACTTGTATATATATATATATATATATATATATATATATATATATACACTCATGTCAAGATATACGGTTAGGAGTTTTTGGACTGAAAGTTAGTAACTGCAAAGAATGTAAAATAATGGCGTTGGGAAGTGAAACAATTATTTCCCTAGAATACAAAGTGAAAATTTTGTGTGTAATTTGGTATTTTAAGATAGCCTTAAGCCTTAAGATTTATTCACTCATATCACTAAAATGTTTGTAGTGTGTAGTGTTGCAGTTATATAAAATTGGGGCATCAAGCCCCATACATGCAGCATTGTATCCCACCCAGTCACACCTGGCCGACCAGTTTTAACTAACCAAGCGATTAAGATGACTGTACCAATCTTATAATTCTATGGCATGAATTAGCCGTGTTCCCAACCCTAGATCTCTCACATTCAAGGTGGATGCTCTAACCACTTAGGCCATGAGAATTGTCAAATTTTAAATGCAGAAAGGACTTAAAAAATTGTGAATTAAATTGCAAATAGTCCAAACTTTTATATCACAAGTCCAAAAGTGTAGACGATTAGCAAATTCATTCAAGCGGTATTCTGAATCAGTTCTAATCTTGAAAGTGCTGATTTACCAACAACCTGGAATAGCAGAGAATAATGTTGATGTGTTAACATCTTAACGAATCTCAATGATTTAATAAAAAGGTATGTTTTGGATTCGTTTGTGTATTTACATTAATAAATATTTTATGAGTTTCTTGATGCTTTTAGTTACATAATTTCCCTTCTTGTTTAAGAATTATGATACAATTCTTTATACATCTAATATTTTTCGGTTATTTATGCTGCATTTGATTTTGAATTATCATAATGAGTGATACATTGTGAAAAGTTTTAGTTTAAGACATTATCTAGTTTATGAGTAGTTATAGAACATATAAATTCACACGCTTTATTTATTGCTATATTATTATGAGTTTTGTATTTCAGCATACACTGTAAACCTAGTATTGGTTTCATGTACATTGTAAATACTTCAGCTAGTAAAGCTAACAAGAATATATAACTTACTTAAAATTAACAGGCAAAACGGTGCTATATCATCTTATAGCACATGTAGTCCTGCTAACAAGGAATATCCTGTATTTCGGTAACAACACTTCAATCCAAGATGTGAAATGCATAGGTATGAATGTTAAACAAGGAACAAAATGAGTCTCAATTATACAACTATTTTTGGTGTTTCTATATAAAGTATTGTTTTAAGCATGTTAGTGTACAACATGTGGAAAGGGGTGATATGAGTTGCTGGATGAATGTTTCTCATAACAAGTTTTATGAGCTTTTTATAGTCATAACTGTTGTACAGGGATGTATGCTGTCAAATATACTCTTCAGCATTTTCCTGGAAAGTATCATGGATGATGCCTTGAATGGCTGTAAGGGCACAGTCTTCATTGGAAGAAAAACAATCAGCAACCTTCTCTTTGTAGATGATATCGGTTATTTAGCAGGAGATAAAAAAGAACTTGTTTACTTCTTTGTGCGCCTCGACACAACCTCCACTTGGTATGGAGATTATCGCGCCCCCACACAACACCAAAATCATCTGTGCAGAAATAACGTTCAGTGGACAGAAGCTGGAAAGCGTCACAATCTTCATATCTTCAACCCACTATCTCCGCGCATCCAAGGTGGACGCTCTAACCACTAGGCTACCGGAGCAGTTCCCATGTAGTAAAATGTTATTATATATTAATTCTAAAATATGCACTAAATAATTTTGAAATTTTATATACAAATCGGTCGTAATACCATCCGTATCTGGATATTTCCCCTTCTTCAGGCTCTTAATGTCCTTTATTATTTCGTTAGTAGTATTAAACTTTTCACAATTTGCATTTTCAGCCATAGATATTTGTTTATAATTGGTTTGTTTAAAATAACTATACATAAGATATGTATCTATATAAATTTCTTGTGACTCATACATTTTGGTATAATAATCTTTGTTTCCTTCTAGTATTGACTTTTTATCTTTATGAATAATATTGTTTATGCAAATTGTGTCAATATTTTTGTTTTGACCTGTTTTAATCTCCATTCTTACATATTGAACTCACCCCTTTTTATATAAATTATCAATATTACCTACTCTAGTTTTGACCCTATGGGTTACTTCGTTTTCTATTGTAACCCATTCCTTTATCATTTCTTTATCTTGTTTCGTTAATTAGTTATGTTTACTTTGCATCTTTATATAATTTACTTGCATCAAGCTTCTATGTAATTTCCCTATCTTATTAATTACTTTTCGATTTCCTTTTAAAAATGTGCACAATCTGCCATAATATTTCCAAATTTATTATTTCTGAATTTATCTCAATGAGTTTGAATAGTTTTCACATATTCGATGTTCAACAAGTTAGCATTGTTTAATTTCGAAAATTCCTGACCCCATTTTCATTTAATTATTATTTGTAGCTCAAGTACAACTGATTTGTGATCAGCTGTTTGGCTGTCTTGTATAAAGCGGCGTTAGTATAATTTATTTGACATATAAAACGTGTCTAACCTACTACCTTTGTTATCCCCATTTATATTGGTGTGCTCTCTTATTCTCATCTAAAAGACGACTGTTTTATCAGAATCAGTTTTAACACTTTTATCCCATTCGTTTAAAATCTATTTGAAGTCTCCGCCTAAAATATATGGATTTTCAATAAAGTATTATATATAGTGATTAAAATTTACTATGAAGTTTATTTTGGGGGTTTACTCCTCCAGTGGGTACATATACATTAAAATATTCCAATTTTATATGCTAATATGCATACATCGTCCATGCAAATCAAATGGGACTTTAAAGCTTTCAAAGTTTAATCCTTTGGATGAGTGCCGAGCAATTGTTACTACCCCTGCTTTACATTCTTGAGTGGTCACTGGTGAGGAATAAAGCGTCAAGTTCTTCTTCCAGTCTCGTTAACATATGTACGGGTGTTCCATGAGTTCCTTGTAGTAGAGTTCTGTCACAATCTTTTGCTAGGGATATTATTTTGTCTTATTTATTTCTTAATCCAAATATGTTCACAGTCAAAATCTGTAGTTTATTTCCCTCCATTATTGAAGTAATTAGTGAGCAGTTCTTTTAGCTCTGTATTCTTCCAAACTTACGTTTTTCTGGCTCTCTCTTTTTGAGGAAGCAGCTCTTTTTCTGATCAGTTTTCTGTTTCTCGTTTCTTGCAACTTTTGCTAGCTCCGTTATTTCCGATTCAGATGGTGATCTTGGAGTGGTAGCGGATATTTCTCTAACGGCAGTATCTGAGTAGAGATACTCAAGTCCGTTTTCTCTTCCTGTTTCTGTGTTGGCGATACTGGGCTTCCAGTTTTTTCAATTGTCTTTTTTTTTCACCCGAGCTTTCTGGAGTATTGTCAAAATTTGATTCTTGAAGAACAAAAAATGGTGTCTTTTGTTTTTCCATTAATTTGGCTTCCTTTTCATGTTTTTGCTGTTTATTTCTGAATTTTCCTTGCTCTCCATTTGGCTTTTTCTTTTTGATGAGCTTGCTTGTCTTGCTTCCTCCCATTTGTCTTTCCCCATGGAGGAAATTTTAATGCTCGTTCCCTGGCTTGAAGATGCGGACGTGTTAATTTCTCCTATTTCTTCCGCTTTTTCTTCCCGAGGCTCTGAGACTTCTTGTAACAGGCTTACTAAAGTCTTGCCTATTGATTAATCCTTCTTTACTGCTGAAGCTTAGGTATTAGTGTTGTTGTTGGGAGCTTTATTTTGTGGAATTACCTGGTTTTGGCATTATCTTTTCAAATGGCCGAGGTTTCCACACTTGTGGCGTGGTCGGTGTAGTTGACAACCCCTAAACCAGGACATAATAAGAAACCCTAGGACGTAGAACGAGGCTGAAATTTTCTTGGCATCTTCCACTGTCACGGTGATAATGCGTATCCTAGTGAAAACCGTTGAAAAGCCCCAAAAACGTGGACATTTGTGACTTTATTGACTTTACTGAAAATTTATTTTCTATTTTAATTACAAATTCTGCCACCAGTATTTCTAGAAGTAGTCCAGAAAAGTGTATTTCCACCACTTTTATCCTTAAATTCCTGACTAGTGGAGGAGGTGCATATATTTTGACAGGTTTCTATGTAATTTCGATAGACTGATTATTCATTTACAGCGGCTTATCACCCTTAACGTAAATGTTGTTTGGGGTTAACGCCATTTTCAGCACACTTTAAGCTATATAGATGGCGGCCAGTAATTATAGAGGAGGAGGAGGAAACCGGGAAATCCCCGGAAAGTACCACCGACACACGAGAAGCTATTAGAAAGCTTTCTCACATAACCTCATTCACCGAATCCGAGACTCGAACCTACAAAGATACAGGTGAGATGGTAGTGATCTGTAACGGAGAGCGCTTTAGACTACTCAGCCACCTATTAAAAATGAATTATAATCATTAGCCCCCGTTTTATATTCATTGGATTTTCTGTTTTGGTACCTCTCGAAACCAGATATTGCAAAATCTCGCCTGGTCGGAATCGTTCTGCTTCGGAGAAGCTAGTTAGGTCTATGACTAGGTTTCCTGGTGCTCTGTGGGCCAAAAGAATTCTTCCTTGCTCCATCATTTGTATTTCAGTAGGGGAAAAAGCCCTTATTTTCCCTCCTATTTCTTTCGTTTGTGACAGTGCAACCATTTGTAACCAAGACTACTCATACTTTTAACTTGCTAAGATAAAAGAGATCAAGTTGCAATTCTGCACAAAAATGAAAACAAATAAAGCTATAACTATACTAATAACATTATAAATATTACTAACTGAGCATTTTGTCTTGTATATAATCCAAGTAGTGCATATATATATATATATATATATATATATATATATATATATATATATATATATATATATATATATATATATATATATATATATATATATATATATATATATATATATATATATATATATATATATAGGGTATGTGACTTGACAGGTAGCTCTCTTCGAATTGGAAGACAGACTCAGCGAAGTGATTGAATTTTGTAGCGCGTCTTCGGATTGGTGAAGAATTTAAATCCGTTTCGATCCGCTTTTCGGCTATAAATAAACGAGATTCACTACATTCCTATTCTAGTCCCAACTATGTGGACAAACATTGAATCCTCTACTGTCGTATTGTCGATGCTATTCCGTAAGGACTTACCCATGTATGTGAAAATAACATGGAACATTATTCAATACACCAGTAGAACTGTTTGGCAAAGAAGATGCTACTTGGAAAGACAAGGCTGTATTAAGACAGAATCATCTACAGACCAGAACTGAGACACTATTTGAGAGAATGTTTGAGGAATTTTAGGAAGATGAGAAGACCTATGCAATGTCCTGTATGTTATCGAAATTATGTTTACATAACAAACAACGGTCCTTTTTCATTACCTCTTCCTATGCGTTGAAAAGATATTGTTTCACTTTCCCATATATGTATTATCTATGTATTTATCTGTGTCTCTGTCTCTCTGTTGTATTTGTCCCTACCTAGTGTGGTTGCAGGTATCCAGTACCGTGACGTCACCCTACCCATTTCATTCCTCTTCTCGAAATACTTTCCCAGGGTGTGCTAATACAAAATTACCATTGAATATATACTGTCCCAGGGTGTGCAATTTGACGATATAAATCGTGACGCCATACGGTCCGGGAGGGTCAAAATTATACCAGTCAGCGGAGTCTCAGCAACCCTGTGATTTTGGGGTCACACATCTTTAGTATTAGTTGGGTCTTTATGGTGGAGGGTTTAAAGGCTCAAGGCAGTTATACATACATACATACATACATACATACATACATACATACATACATACATACATACATACATACATACATACATACGTACGTACGTACGTACGTACGTACGTACCTACATACGCACGCACGCACGCACACACACACACACACACACACACACACACACACACATACATACATACATACATACATACATACATACATACATACATACATACATACATACATACATACATATATATATATATGTATATATATATATATATATATATATATATATATATATATATATATATATATATATATATATATATATATAGCTGATGTCGAATGAAGCCTTCGATTGCTACTAGAAGTGTCTCTTGTATAAGTAATGTAGTGGGGGTGAGAAGGGTTGGGAAAGGGGATTTTTGATGGAAATCTGTCAACAACACAGGCTTGCTATTGCTAGGATTCCAACCAGGTACTTGCAAGTATGTTTTCCTAGCTCCTGTTTTAGTCCCCTTGTGCTAGGAGTAGTTGAAGGTGGCATAGAGGGAGATGGAGAAGGGATTGTGATAGAACATCTTTGTATCACACGGGCTTCTTCTACACAGGATTCCAACCAGGTGTTGCTTCTTTGAATTTTCTAGCATTTGTCTTGGACCCTTTTGTTACTTGGGGTGTTAAAAAATGGTGAGTGAAAAGGAGAGCTTGTTTGAGGGCTTATTTTTTAAGGTCTTTTCATAGCTTTTAGAAACGCTTAATTACATTTATTTGGACGCAAAGATTTGATTTGGGATGCAGATAATCACCCACACAGGAGTCCTCCGTATGCTCGTTTTCGTAGCAAACAGGAATCTTTCGCGGCTAAACAAATATGTTCTAATCACTATGAAAAACAAAGCAATGCTTTTATTTTAGTTTGTTGCCGACGTCTTTGATCAAAGGTTGGTGGTTTGCTTTGAAGGACAAAACAAATACCTATTTTTTATTGCTGTGGCAACATCAAATGAATTGTAGAACATCGACCTAATTTTTTTTTTACAAAAATTCCTTAGTATATATTGGTGCTTCAGAGGTAACAATTTTTCATTGAGGTTGTAGTAAAACTAGTTTTTCTGGGTATTATTTTTTTAATTGCTGTCATGTGGTCAACTTTATTTAATTTACGTTTCCGCCCTCAGAGGTGGTCGTTTGTAGTAGTCAGTTTTATGGCTAGTTTAATTAAATTAAAGCATACAGTATCAAGTCAGATATCAGTATAAGCGGATTATGACATAACGATAAACTGTTAGGGTGGTTTGTCAATACGAAAAAAACTATTTATTTACGTAACACTTGATTCAAGGGTATCTTGATATCCAAGTTTGCGGAATCCAGTCATGGTGCCTTTAAATTACTCCACTCCAAACTCAAGACCATACCGATTTTATCAGCCAAAAATGTCACCAAGATATTGACAGATGGTTTTATTGTTTTGCCAATATGTAAAACTTAAATGGCAATTTGCAACATGACGAAGCCCAGCACAATCACTTATATTGATTTCATTTCCCAGTGTTGCTGGATAAATCTTGCCAGTGAACTCGAAATCAAGAGACTTTGACAAAATGCCGTTTGCAAAGTTAGATAAGTGTTTTGTAGTTGAACGGAAAAATGATTAAAATTTCAATGAGATTCAGAACTATGCTATAGCTGCTATAACCGATATCTCGGATGCGACCGTAGCCAAGTGTAAGTACGTGATTTATGGCTTAGTTGGGACTGCAACTTTTGCTAATAGGACTCCCATTTTTACCAAATTATGAGTTCTGGGCTCAAGAGTTTTAAAATCCTAGCGAGACCTCTCTTTTGCAAGACGGGCTTGTTGCTTTCAGGATTCCACCCAGGTGTTTGCTATAGTCCGAATATACATCCCCGTTGGTTCCCCCCCATACTGATTTCAATAACTAAAAAGTTTAATGTGATAATAAGTGCACAGAACTAAGTCAATTGAATTATTGATTTATAATTTCTAACCCGACTGTCACCAGAATGGCACTAGTACTTGCATCCCCTTGCACCTTTCATGCTTAACGGACTTTACATACTAACTCGGCGCCATATTCCGTACACTACGGGGTAGTTTATTTCCATCCGACAACATAATGATGTAATTTATCTTACTCGGTAACTGCCGGATAATTCCACAAACTACCATAACATTGAGTTTGGAATTAAATTCCTTTTCACACGTGAACATATTAATGAAACCGCTTGTTAAATCCACATGAAAGGCAATTTTTGTCATTCTTTTCCTTTGATTGATTCGACACTGTAAATATCGGAAGCAGAAGACATACTGTATGTATGTACATACTTAGTCACGCATGCGCCCTTTTGCTGAAAATGGACTGGTCCAGAAACTGGAAATGGGTATAACGGTACCAATTGTACAACCCCCAGGTGGGAGGAGCTTAAGGTGTAGGGAACATTGCATTCAGAAATAAACAACAAAACTAGCTGTGATTGGTGTATTATGTAAGAGTTGTACTCTGTTAGGCTTTAAAAAAATTTGAGCCTGTTGGTAACATGTGAAATTATGTTAATTCATATATAGATCACATTTTGTATTTTTTAAGATTTTTTTTTTTTTAAATGTGGTACACATGACTGAAAATGTGTCTGGTGTAACTAAATAACTCTTACCCCTGTCTAGTTCCAACAGAGTTATCTCTCTTAAATGCAATGGAGTAACTATATTTGATGTTATCAAATTAACAATCTAACATTGTTCTCTGTGACAGTGTGTGACATGCATGCTGAGGTAGGATAGAAAGTATATTTATTTCACGAAACATTAGCATTGCGGTCTATGGAAAAGCAATTGGTACCGTGATTCCTAAAGGTAAGAACAGTCTCCCAGTGTATCCATAGAAACGCATACATGTTGGCGGCATTTATGAACTGTACTAGTTTGTTGTAGGAAAACTAATGTATGCTGAACATTTCTGGTCAAATATTGGCAATTTTAAGAATAAAATGTATGAAATCTTAAGAAAATAGCACACGTTGATTTAGGATTGGGGCTTTTGATGTGACAGACATAGACTTTTATTGCCTGATGGTGATGGTTTCAATTTTGTGATGTCAGCTCCAAGATTGGCAAAGATGCAACAAACTTATGTAAACATATAGTACATTTTGGCCAAATATTGACTATTTTACCTGTCAAATATTATAAATCATGCAAATTAAAACAACAGGTCCAACATTATTGAGTGGTAACCATATTAGTCACATATTGCCCATTCCTTCCATTCAAGTAATCACTGTTATTCAAACTTTGCATCCTATCGCAAGAATCCAATTGGCATGGGATCATATCCACATGTCTATGGAAGGCTGTACTCTACATGTTGGTATTGTAGACATGTGAAATCAAACAAGATGCCTCACCTTAGAGAACAATATTACATCACTCTTGAGGAATCCATTACATACCGAAGCCTGAATATTAGGTTCCCACTTATCATTAGTGTATTTCTTGGGATAATTTAATTGCATTGTTAATACATGTGTTAATAATGCCATCTCTATTACATAGATAATATATTTGAGGAAATAAAATGACCACACCTTATATATATAAATCAGTTATCTTCCTTACACCAGACATAACAATTTAAGAAATAAAAACTCACATCTTCAGTGATTGGTTATAAAAATAAAGAGAATATTTGTGAAATACTATATTAGCCCTCAGTCTCGATGAAACTTTAAGTAGAAGCAATTTAATAATTTCTCACAGTAAAGTTTACACGTTTAGAACCAAATAAGTGATGTTTTATTTGGTTTAGGTATTTTTCTGCATAAGTTTAGCCAGTTTCTGTTAATTTCTTATATAAAAGAAAAAAAAATTATATGCATCTATATTTTCTAAATTATTCACCCATATGTACTAGATGGGAATGAACACCACTTCACTTGAAATTTCATTGCATGTGATAGATATTGTATCACAGGTGCCTTCCGACTGTCCTTGTACCTATGGTGGTACTGCCTACATATATTTGTCCAAGGTAAGGTCATGAAACTTTTGCTTCTCATTTTCCTCATTGCTGCTTTTGTTGTCCTTTAATTCCTTTATCATAAGTTACATCTCTCTTTTAGATACACACCTTCTTCCTGTTTTAACTCCATTGGACTCACTTTCTTATTGTTTATCTTTGGCATTTTTTTATATTTTATTCCCCAAAATTCACCCCTAATGCAGCATAACCACTTAAAAGTTGTGAATATACAATATTTGGTGATAGATTGGCTTATTGCATTAATTTTATTCACTACACTAAGGAGGGAAGGGTTTCAATTTGTATTACAATGAGGATGGGTAGGTTGACCTTTGTATGAAGACTGCAGGTTAGTGACCTCATGTATCTGCAGACAGTGTAAAGTGTTGATTGCTTATTCTTTATAATAAGATTGTTTCATGTCCACCTGTCTCTGGTGTTAAGTTCTGCATTTACCAAACAAAGATAAAGTCCTTTAGTTTAGGTGAATTGTACTTAATGAAGTAGAAGAGGTATGTACTGTTCAGTACATTGACCTTTGATCTAATTATTACATAATATGATGTGATTTATCCCATATCACCCATCTAAAGTAAGTGTTAATTTGAATAAAACACAACCCATAGTTAAAACAAATCATTTTATTCCAAAAACATGGTTTGTTAGTAAAGCACAAATATGAAAACAGCAACTGAAAAAGTTCAAAGACAATTACATACACATTAATATAAAATACAGCTAAGGTACCTCATACAATTGTTTTTGACAAGAGAGACTAAGTACATTTGTCATTTGTACAGTCCCAAGCTATATCAAAGGTTATTAAAAAAATTAAGGTTGGCTATAGGTATAATGGTACCAATTGTGGGCGGAGCTTAAGGTGTATGGAACATTGCATTCAGAAATAAACAACAAAACTAGCTGTGATTGGTGCATTATATAAGAGTTGTACTCTCTGTTAGGCTTAAAAAAAAAAGTTAAGCCTGTTGGCAACATGTGAAATTATGTTAATTCATATCTAGATCACATTTTGTATTTTTTAAGATTTTTTAAAAATGTGGTACACATGACTGAAAATGTGTCTGGTGTAACTAGATAACTCTTACCCCTGTCTAGTTCCAGCAGAGTTATCTCTCTTAAATGCAATGGAGTACCTATTTTCAATGTTATCAAACTAACAATCTAACATTGTTCTCTGTGACAGTATGTGACATGCATGCTGAGGTAGGATAGAAAGTATTTTTATTTCGCAAAACATTAGCATTGCGGTCTATGGAAAAGCAATTGGTACCGTGATACCATTGGTTCTCAAGCATGTCAGTCTATTACATCGAAATGACAGTGTTATAGCAATTCTTCTCACATTCCTGTTAGAAAATATAAATCAATCAATGAATTGACTGAGTTCCATGCATTTTTTTATCAAATTAAATATTTCCATTATTGAAATCGGTAGGGGGGGGACACAAACCAACGGGAATGTATTTTTGGACTATAGGGTGTTTTCACTAACAATTGTTTTGGAACCATTTTGTTGCTAGAAAGGGGAAGGTGAAGAGAGTGTTGTGAAAGAGAAGCATGAGAGTAGGAGGGGAAAGTGTGTAGAGTTGTGCTTACAAACACTGCTAATGCTGACTAAGCCATAATAAGCAAAATACACACAATGACTTACCAAATCATATGAGGACAATATAAAAAGTTTCATTTTTGTTGTAAAAATATTAATGAATAAAACTCAGACAAAAACATCTTTGCAATGTTCATTATTATATGAAAATGGTTATATTTTTAAATATGGAAACAAAAGTAATATATCATTAAGTGTCTCTAAAAAAATCCTATTTAATTAGCAAACACTGACAAAATTAAATTTGTTTTTCATCTAGTATGAATGCTCATGTGCAGTTATGAATGTCCACTCTGATTAAACATTTTATCATTTTTCACCTATATTGTATTTTTCCATCATGAAACCCATTTGCCATTTTAAATTTCTACCCTGACTAAACCTTTGATCTCATATTTCATACTTAAATGGTTTTTCTTTTCTCCAGTATACATCCTTGTTCACTGCTATAAACACAAATATCTGCTACAAATGAACATTTTGTCAAAGATTTATGTTATATAGTTTTTCTCCATTATGTGTATTTATTTTTAAATAAATAAAATGATTAACGCTTGCATCACTCAATTCAGATGAATTGTTAGTCCCCAGTATGAATGCTTTTATGAAATATTAAATTTTCATAGCTTATCACATTCTTATCATTTGTATGGTTTCTCTCCAGTATGAACCCTCATGTGCAGCTTTAAAGATGTTTTTTGAGTAAAGGTTTCATCACATACTTCACATTTAAATGGTTTACCTCCAGTATGAATCCTCATGTGTACTTTTACACCTCCATTCCAAGTAAGCATTTTATCATACACTTCACACTTTTAAGATTTTTCTCCAGTATGAAACTTCATATGCAGGTTTAAAGTTACTTTTTGAGTAAAGTTTTCATCACATACTTCACACTTAAATGTCTTTTCTCCACTATGAATCCTCATTTGCACTTTTGTATATCCTTTCCAAGAATACATTTTAATCATATAGTTCACATTTGTATGGTTTTTCTATATTAGGAATCCACATGTAGTTTTAAATATTGAATTGATGTAAAACTTTCATAACATACTTGACACTTAAATTTTTTCTCCTGTATGAATTTTCAAGTACTGTCTTAAATTTCCTTTCATAGTAAAATTGCAGCACATACTTCACACTTAAATGGCTTTTCTGATATGAATTCTCATGTGTTCTTTTAAATATCCATTTTGTGTAAAGTTTTGATCACATCTTACACTTAAATGGCTTTTATCCAGTATGAATCATCATGTGCAATTTCAAAGTTCCTTTTCGAGGAAAGCTTTTATCACATGCTTCACACTTATATGGTTTTTCCCCAGTATGAATCATTATGTGTTGTTTTAAAGTTCCTTTTCGAGAAAAGCTTTTATCACATGCTTCACACTTAAATTGCTTTTCTCCAGTATGAATTTTCATGTGCTCTTTTTTATTTATATGCCAAGTAAACGTTTTATCACATACATCACACTTACATGGTTTTTCTCCAGTATGAATCATCAAGTGCTGTCTTAAATATCCTTTATAAGTAAAGCTTGCATGACATACCTCACACTTAAATGGCTTTTCTCCAGTATGAATCTTCATGTGCTCTTTTTTATTTATATGCCAAGTAAACATTTTATCACATACTTCACACTTAAATGGTTTTTCTCTGGTATGAATCCTCAAGTGCTGTCTTAAATATCCTTTCTTAGTAAAGCTTGCATGACAAACCTCACACTTAAATGGTTTTTCTCCAGTATGAATCCTCATGTGCTCTTTTAAATTTCCATTCTGAGTAAAGCTTTGATCACAAACATTACACTTAATTGGTTTTTCTCCAGTGTGAATCCTCATGTGGTGTTTTAAAGTTCCATTATGAGAAAAACTTTTATCACATACCTCACACTTAAATGGTTTTTCTCCAGTATGAATCCTCATGTGCAGTTTTAAATATGCATTCCGAGTAAAGCTTGCATCACATATCTCACACTTAAATGGTTTTTCTCCAGTATGAATGCGCATGTGCTGTTTCAAAGTTTCATTTTGAACAAAGCTTTCATCACATACTTCACACTTATATGGTTTTTCTCCAGTATGAATCGTCATGTGCCGTTTTAAAGTTTCTTTTCGAGGAAAGCTTTTATCACATACTTCACACTTAAATGGCTTTTCTCCCGTATGAATCCTCATGTGCGGTATTAAATGTCCATTCTCAGCAAAGCTTTTATCACATACTCTACACTTAAATGGTTTTTCTCCAGTATGAATCATCATGTGTCGTTTTAAATTTCCAGGAAAGATTTTATTACATACTTCACACTTAAATGGTTTTTCCCCAGTATGAATCATCATGTGCTGTTTTAAATATCCTTTCCGAGGAAAGCTTTTATCACATACTTCACACTTAAATGGTTTTTCCCCAGTATGAATTCTCATGTGTTGTTTTAAAGTATTTTTCTGAGAAAAGCTTTCATCACATACTTCACATTTAAATCTCCTTTCTCCTGTATGAAGGCGCATGTGCCCATATATGCCTCCGCTACAAGGAATCATTTTCTTCACACCCTTCACACTTAATTGGTTATCTAGATCTAGGTACCTTTGTGTGGTTTTGTGCTAAGTATTCCACGTGTAATTTGATTCAGGTGACAAAGAGATATTTGGCTACAACTTGGAATAGCGCAACAATTCTCTCTCTCTCTCTCTCTCTCTCTCTCTCTCTCTCTCTCTCTCTCTCTCTCTCTCTCTCTCTCTCTCTCTCTCTCTCTCTCTCTCTCCAATGACCATGTAATGAGTGAATCGACATAAATAGACGAGCGGGTCATTTTTGTAAATTCGATGTACACGGCCGAATTCTTGCAAGTAAGTAAGCAGAAAAGTAGGTAGGTAAGTAGATTTCTGAAACTATTTATTGCCAAAATTAGCATAATTAAAGGACAAGATACTTAGGGTGGGTTTATTATCCACTTTGATCATTGTTTTGTAATTTTAAGACTGGTGGTGAAGTTATATCTTGCAAAGTTATTTCTTATTACATGTATATTGTATAAATTATCATCATCATCATCATCATCATCATCATCATCATCATCATCATCATCATCATCTATGACCAAATAAAAGAGGTAGTTAGTAGTGTAGTGGGATAAGATAGAGTAAATGGGAATTAGCATTATAGACCACCCTCCTTCCCCGCATCCCCGACCCTCTGAGACCGTATGGCTTCACGATTTATATCGTCAAATTGCACAACTTAGGACATTCAATGGGAATCTTGTATTAGCTCACCCTGGGAAAGTATAGCGAGAAGAGGACTGAAACAGGTAGGGTGACTCCACGGTACTGGATACTTGCAACAATACAGCAAGTTGATGACTTAAAAAGGCGCAGATACCACTCTAGGTAGGGACAAATACAACAAAAAGACAGAGACACAGATAAATCCATAGATAACACATATACGGGAAAGTGAAAATTAATATCTTTTTGAGTCATAGGAAGAGGTCCTGAAAAGGACCATTGTTTGTTATGTGAACATCTGTGATGTGTCGACCTTTGAAAACTCTTAGAAGTATTGATTTAATGAATTTACCGATGTCAACTTAATTAATGTAGAAAAGGCTAGAGACAGTTATTTGGTTATTCCCCTTTCATCTCTGAACGTCAAAGGGAATTCGTTCCACGCGACGAATTTGACCGAGTCAAATGTTATGGTACAAGGATTTTGGCATAGCACTCTTTCAAAAATCGTCGGGTTCAAAGGGGAAGCACGTCAATAATGGATTGTTCAAAGTAACGTTAATTACGGATGTTTATCATAATATGGCAACCACTGAAATAGATGATTACGAAGCTCTCAAGAAAGGGTTAGTACGGTACAATGAACTGACAGCTAAAAGTTTCCGCAAACTTTTCAGAGTGTCTTCTAAGAAAACCATAGAGACTCAAGCGCAATTTCATACGCGTGTACGCGTACTTTTCGATAAGTGGATAAAAATGTCAGGAGCCGATCTTACGTACGAAGGCATATGGGAAGAGATTCTGAAAGAACATGTCCTCAGCATATACCGGAAAGACCTGATAGTATTTTTGGCGGAGCATGATTTTGCGACCTTAGAAGACATTAGTGTAATTGCCGAGCGATATGAAACTGCACACTCTCGTCCAATCACAAGCAGGGATCGAACCAGCGTCCCAGACTTTAGGAGAGGTAACGCTTTAACACCTATCAGGCGGAATGGTCAAGATGGTGGGAAGCCAGGGGCTGATAATCCCAGCCGTGATCAGTCCCGGGGCTCAGGAAAGTCACAAGGGGTGGACAAGATAACCTCTGGTAAGAAAGAGGACGTTGTGTGCAATGGTTGCAACGAATCCGGCCATATTCTTATAAACTGTAGGAAATACCTTCCCACTATACTAGACACTAGTAACAATAGTAATTCAGTGGAGTGGTCCAATACCGCAACAGCTACGGTAAATGGAGTAAAACCTACTGTGTTGTGTGACACCGGCTGTAGTTATCCAGCTTTGGTGGTCAGCAAGTTTGTTAAACCTGCTGATTATAAAGGTATGACAGTAGAGGTCCAATTTGCTAATAAGAGTAGAGATTCCCTTTCAGTTGTTTATATCACTCTGGATTCGCCTATGTGAACAGACGAATTCCAGCAGAGTGTTTGTCAGGGTTGTCGCATGACGTTATATTAGGATGTAGGTATGTATTGTCACAGACTAATACTAAGACGTTTACGTCCATACACGTGGGGTCTGTATAGACTAGGTCTATGAGACGAAGGTCAGCGTCGAAATCGCTGAAACCCTCGACTTCGCCCATAGATAATTTGCTACATGGCGAACTAAGGAGACTTCAATAGGAAGATTCTACCCTTATTAGGATACGCGGGTATATGCAAAGGAGAAGTCCTTGCGGAACTTACCCGACGGTGAGGTAGAGTTCACACAGAAGCAATGTATCTATGTATCTTGTTCCGATACGCTCGAAAAGGGGCCGAAAGGTATATGCAGGTAATTGTACCACGGTTTAAGAGAGATGAAGTGCTTAAGCAGCAGGGAGGGTGAACCTTACAAAGTTGTAGAGGCCTTATTTGCGAAAAATAAAGGTTCCTACAAAGGATAAAAATATGTCAATAACACTCAACCAAGGTCTATAAATGAGTATAATTCCATATGGCTAAGAACAGGTAATATAAACCGTATAAAAAAATCATGAGGTTAACCCAGTTTTCTTATACTACTGTTGACGTATATTTTTCAAGAGTTCGTTTACTTGCAAAGCGACTCAAATTAATGTCTTTTCACCCTCTCTGCTGCTAAGGAGTAACCAAAGATTTTATCCAGACCTACACGATACCTTGATCTTGGATCATATAGTTTTATCGTTATAAATCCGTATTGAACAGCTTGTGCTTTAGAAAAGAAATTTTTTAATTTAATCATATCCATACCCACTGAACACCAAATATAATAAATATTTTTTAAGGTATAATTATCTACTTCATTAAACACAACCAAAATATTATAGTTATCTCTGATCACCTTAAGTATTTGCATGTATCGTTGTGCAACATAAATCACGTCCGTGTTTTATGTCTACCTCGAGAAAATATTCCAGCTGTATTAGAGTACTTGTCCAACATCACATCATCATATACTACGAGATTATTAATGAATCTATCTAAGTCATCTACAAACGGGGCTTCATCTATATCTGTGATAAAGTCAATAATATCGGCACCGTCTTTATTAACTGGTTTTCTGTCTCGTTAAAATCTTTAAGTACTTCGCAACAATGCTAATCATATACTCCATCTAAACCACCTCATTATTAAATTTAATAATAATTGTCTTCTACCTCATCCAAATGGACAATCATCCTTATCGAATTTGGTAATGCTGGATGGTACTTCACTGGTTTCTGTTTTCGTGTCGCCGAAAAGTCAATTATTTTATCCATATTATTAATAACATGAGTCTATATTGTGTTTGATATAGATCGTCCACACTCAACAATCGGTTGACAACGATAATAACGAAAAATAAACGACGTGCATTAACAGGTAAATGTGTTAAATGTGGTACACAAGAATGTAAATTTATATCCATGTCTGATTCAGGGACAAAGATAGGTGGAGATATTGCGGCTTCTTTAGGAAAATTTCCTCGATTAACATGGGCTAAGTATGCTGGTGAGAAACATCTTCCTGGATATAATTACTGTGGTCCTGGAACTAGACTTGATATCAGACTTGATGATCCAGATCAGCCAAGACCATGAGAGTATCTAGTAAATAAAATTGATCAAGCATGTCATATTCACGATGTTGCTTATAAAAGTAAAGCTTTTCATCAGCGGCATCTTGCAGATGTAAAACTGATTCATGTATTAAATTCTATACCTAAAAAATCTCTCAGAGAAAAGCTCGTTAGTTTCCTGATAATATCCGCTATGAAAGGTTAAATAATGCTAGGGGCTGGTAATTAATTATATTATTATTATAATGAAATCTATTTATAATATCCCAAGAGGGTATTGGAGAGACAATGCAGCGATCTATAAACTTGCTGAAGCAGCAAAAGTTCCACGATCTGGTGTTGCAAATTGCTTAGCACGACAGGCAAAATGGCAAATTTATTAACCACCACCCAAAAAAAAAATCAATACGCACATTTTGATGACAGTGTTCACCAAGCAGATATTTGGTTTTTACCACACGATACTATTAAAACACGTGGACGAAAGTCACGCACGCACAAATACGCATTGACTGTCGTTGATGTTGCAAGTAAATATAAAAAAAAGGAACCATTATTAACAAAGACAGTATCTGAAGTTACATCTGCATTTGAGCGAATTTATCAACGAGGTGGTCTACGATAGCCACAGTTATTATAAGTTGATCCTGGCAAAAAATTTCTTGGTGCAGTATCATCTTTGATGAAAAAGCATAATGTTAAAATCATACGAAAACATCATAAAATTCAACATGACCAAACAATTGTTGAACGATTTAATCGAACACTTGCTGAGCGGTTATTTGGATATCAATATGGGAAGGAAATATCTACTAACTTTAAGTTTGGTGAGAGATCTCGTGAATGGGTTGCAAGGTTACCAAATGAGATATCTGCATTAAACTATTAACTAAACCTTCTAATGAAATAAAAAAATATATACCCCATAGCGATGAATACGGACATCGAGTTCAACAATTAGTATTAGGTAATGTATTTGTGAGATATTTATACTAACAATCTTAGCTGGAGGATGGGGAAAAAAGAGCTATTGACCCTATCTAAAGTGTGACCACACATACGATTTCTAGCATGGTTAGATCCAATGGAAGACCTACCATATACAGAATAGATTCTACTGCCCCTCACCATAGATTTGTGCGTAAATAATTACAGTTAGTATGTGCAAATGCACAACTACTACCTCGTTCACTTACATAAATTAGCACCTCTGCGTCGATTACATTCAAGACAGGTCAGCATCACATTTTCAAGTGTGTGGTCAAGATCACTATTAATTCTGTCTACGTTAAATTGTCTTGGATAATTATTTGAATATTGCCATAACTTTATTGAGTTACAACTTGCACAGTGATTATTCTGTAGTTGTTTTAGTGATATAATAAATTCTGTATTAATATTAAAGTCACGTTTGTTTTTTGTCACCTTGCTTATAAGACGTTAATTTCTTTTCTTTATTACAACAGATTCATTAGTAATCTTCTCAGTTATAACGTAATCTATAACAACCCTATGTAGTTGAGTTATTCGTCTGACGCGAGATTCATCAATAAGATCTTTAACTGATTTCCTTAACTCAGACGAGTCAAATCCGGGAATGATAAATGTTGGTAATTGTTCTTGCGTAATTCCAAAATATCTTAGAAAAACTGTTGTACAAAAAATGATTGCCTGGAGTACATTGAATTGGATCGCCTTCTTTAATTATTCTATCTTCATAAAATATATTTTGAATTGGTGGTGGTAGTACTAATCTTTTCTCTCTGGTAACAAAAACATTATTCATGAACTCCAGGTCAGAAGCAACTTGATTCAAATGTTGTATAGATTCAATTATTTGATCTTTTAAATCATCATTGCAATAAATAATAATACCTAAAAGTAGATTTCTAGATTTCCAAATACACGTTCATGTTCAGATTTAATCGTATTAGCATAAGAATTTGTTAGATCAATATCTAGTGTTTTTCTTGATGCAGCTCCCTCCTTGTCATCAATATATTTTATAAAATATCATCGTATTCGATCTATATAATGCACAACTCTAACAGTACCTGAATACAATTTCCACGGATAAGCTTCTTCTACTTTTCGATGATTTTGAAATTGTATAAATATTTTAACATCTGTGACAAAATCGGATCTATTTGGTTTTGTTGGTCCTTGATAAACCGGTGCGACTTCAGGCCATGCTAACACTGATCTGATTGAACTCTGATAGATATCTACGAGGTAATCAGGGGAATTTACTTCAATTACCGCTGATAGTGTTGGTTCGTAAACAGTGATAGCTATTTTGGGTCTTTACCGGCTATAGATTTTATTCTGCGTTGGAACTCATCATTAATTTCCTCTATTTGATAACTACCCTTTGAAATTCCAACAACTTGCCAATCAGGTGTTCTATCCGGTTTATTGTTATTGCAAATTCCAGTGAATTATTTGCTGGTAATCCACCGAATGGTTTTGATCTGATATTTGGCCAGCTATTATAAACGCGCAGTTGAGCCAATGCATTTTCTTTTGTTGGAATTGCAGTTGGAAAGTTAACGCTAAATTCAGAACTGGTCGAACTTACTGATATCATAGCAGTTTTTGAAGCAGTTGTATTAGTGGCGATCTGTTGCAATAATTCCCTTGACGATGTCAAAGTCTCAGCCATTATTTTATCTTTATTATTTAATTCTCAATCTTTTAACTATTGTTACTAGAGAATGCATTATTTCTGTTACAAATGCTACATCGTAGGTTTTCATTATCGTAACGAACTCCTCATCAGATATTTTACCATCACTGAGGTAAAAGGAAAGATGCGAGCATAATTTAGTATAGGCGGTTGTTGCTGGGTGTAATTTCATCATGTACTCACGTAATATATCGCTCGTGCATGTAGATAATTTCTTAGCAATAATACTGAGAATACCGGCACATGTTGTTGTCGTAGAAACGACTATCGTTAAAACCGCAGGAGCAGTCATAGTTAACGTTGATAATAATAATCCGGTTCCAGCAACAACGGCAGAAACCTTGTAAACTACTACATCGATAACAACCATGCGTCTGCGATATTTTTTTTTACTTTCAACGTGTATTCGTCGATCATATTTTTTAGTTCAGTCTGACACTTACATGCCTGATTATATCTGTAATGTTGAACGTCAATGAGTGACTCTGTCATTGGATTCATTATACTTATGACGTTGTCGTTCAATTAAGTAATTGAAATGGGAGCTTTAGTAACAAATTCCAGACACCACCAGTAATTAGCGGAGGACAAATTTCTATCCAACGATTCCAACGTGAACGTTTCTTCAGAATCTTTATCCAACATTACAGATACGGTTCTAGATAGTTTATTAGCCAATGGAGATGTGGTAAGTATGTTAAATTCTGCATCGCTAAGCACAGGCAACCTACATATACCAGCGACCTCCGCGGTGTGTGTGATGATTTTATTTCGTTGTGCCCATGTAGCTGCGCCTGATCCGACGACGTACACGATGTTGATGATCTGTTTGTGAGGAATTTTAATCAGGCTCGTTTTTTAAATAATATCCGGAATTCCACTAATAATACCGTTGAGTTTTGTGTTAATATTAGAAAGTTTTATAACAACAAGCAGCGATAACAGAAGGACGTTTTATTGTTACGTTTATTGTAATGTGTGCCAACTAGTCCATTAAAGTTTTTGATCCCAACGAAATGATTTTTAAAAAAGAGTAAATTTATGGTTGATTGTTAAGCATTTTTCTGAAATAAATCTAGGAGAGATGTTTCTTTTTTCATATAGTCCGAAAACGTTGATCGAAACATTAGTTTGCCTTTCAAGCTTTGGTATTTGATTTTCTGCCCCTGGAATGTCAATATCTTTAAAATTTAATCTTGACACTTGACTTATATACATTTCAACACGACCAGTGTCTTTTTTTTCTGCTGGAAATAGCACAGAAAGAACAGCCAATTTGAAATATTTGTTATCGACATTTTTCACGTTTATACAGCATTTTTTATTTTTTCTTTATTTGGTGGCAGGTCAATATACGAACTACTGCGTAATGCATTATATTTCATCGTGAGAAATAAAATTTCCTTGATCGTTTCAAACTTCCAACCAGAACCTATTTTAGTAAATTCCTCTCTCTTTTTCCAGATTTCTTGGTGGATTTCTTGTTGTATTTCATCAACTAGTGACAAAAGATCAGTCCCAGGCAAAACACCACTTGGTTTCGCATTATGTTAGGATCTGCAATTTCCTTGTATGTCTATTCTTCCGTCACAAGTAGCTTCGAAAGATATAACATGATACTGCACTAATAGTATTATACCTTTCTGTTTTTAAGCTCACGTTTTATAGTTGTCTGTAGCAGGTGGTAAAGATTTGTTGCAGTAAACTTTACCAGTACGATTTGTTTATAGAACCGATAACTGTTTTCGAATCCTGCAAAAGCAGCCGCTACTTTTTTCAGGTTCTCCCATAAGGCTCTTCTTGGCTATATCACGCAATTTCAACATTGCCATACTATAGTGTAATGTCTAGTTGATTATTCGATCGATAACCCACCAAGCACCAGGTTGAAAAATCAATTAGTTATAAAATCCTTACAGTATAATGTCACAAAATATGACAAGCTCATACGAGCAAGAGTTTTATTACGTTCAATTACGCTCACACAAAGTATAACCTATACACTTGAAATGCATTAGGTTCGATGATAGGAGTCCAGTACAAACATCCGATAGATAAAGCAACGCCAGCGGGTTATGAGATCAGCGTAAAAGGGAGATAATACTGAGAGAATAACAATGCTTAGAAAAGATTTTATTTACACATTATTCTGCGAGGATATTCCAGAGGGTCAGCGTGAATATCATGTGGACGGTGCAGTCACTGTGGGTGTTTCATCCACACTCGTGGCCAATGATCGCGGTATTATTAGAGACAGAAAAACTTAAACATTCTTGGTATCATGAGTAATATTGGATATCCTCAAGTAGGTGTCAGAGGAGCACTAACAGATTTTGTTAATTTTCGATCGCATAGGTTTGTTTACCAGGTGTTTAACGGATCTATACACGATGGTCTGGTTATTAATCATATTAATAATGTTAAGAGTGACAAGCGACTGTGGAATCTGAAGCTAGTTACATAGCAGGAAAATGCAAGAAAAAGGATTAGGTGATGGTATTAATTTTAGATGTCGGGCTAAACCTGCTGTTTCGTTAAACATCAAAAAGGACGAAGAGATCAAATTTAAATCGATTTCTGCTGCTGCAAAACATTTTAATATTAGTCATATGGCAGTAAAATATGTTGCTGATAGAGTAACAAGATCAACGTGAACAAGCGAATACTATGTCAGAATTGATTTTAGATATGATTAGATATATTTAACAGTTCATTTTTAGTCAAGCAATGATGAGCAAATACCATAATAGCATCGCGATCAAATTTTAGCGTCATTACTGCGCTTTCATTAATTTTATTTTTGCTGATGCTGTTAATAATATTTTATGAGAATCACCTTGCATAACAAGAACGTCAACGAAATATGCACTATAACCTGAAAGACATTTCTTTCCGCTTTGGCTAGTTCTTTGTAATTTAATATGTTACATTTATGGTGATATTTTACCTCGTCAGTCATCTTATAACAACAAATTAAATAAAAGTATATTATAATATGGATTTGATGAAACGACTCGCTGAAATATACGCAGAAGATAACACTGCAGGATATTTCATCTCTGGAGATATAATCACCAACTACACAATAGCAGACAGTAGTACAATCTCTAACAATAGGAAAGACAAATCTGCTGGATATAGCGAAGATATTTTATAAAACAAATGTTTTAGAAGCTGATTAAACGATTTATAAAAATTAAAATTTCAGGTCTACAGAAAAATATCCCATTCGATTTCATATTTGTCAAAATTTTTAAATTGATGACGATCTCTGATGATCTCAGACACTCTCTGATATTTTTATGTAAACCAGTAAAATGTAAATCTATCAAACAAAAGTATGAGGAAATTTATAAAAATATGTTTTCATAATTTGTTTGGTTGGGATCCAGCTAATAATTCTATTGCTTTAACCGCGCCACTTGACTAAACTTTTATCGTCTTTTTCCTAATCACTTTTTCGATCACGAAAATATCTTGTTCACTTTTTGTAATTCCTGCTCGTAAAAACAGCCTACAGTAGGTTCCCTTGCCAGATATTTTAACGCGTACGTCACGGGTATTGTTAAAAATACTTTATGAAACACAAGTACTTCTTCGCTCCAGTTTGGAGTAAATCCTTTCTCAAATACCTTTTTAGTCAGAGATTCTAACTTTATCACCAACTTAATATATGATATTTAATCGCATCATTTGCTGACATTTTAGTGGTTCGATGTTTCGTGTTATTGTACTTTTCCACGATTTGAGAAAGATCATCGATGTACATGTTGGTGTTTTTACCTGTCAAATGTTTGTGTATTTTTTTTCGTTTAGCGTGCGACTAAATCTTTCAACTACAATGCTTTTACTTTCGTTCCCTGTAACATATTTTTGAATATTATTTTGTTCTAGAAACTACTCAAACATTTTGTTAAAAATTTCTGCTCCATGATCAGTCCAGAATAAATTTGATATTCTTTCAGTACTTGATATTATCTGTTTTAAGTCATCAGTGATTGACGTTCCTGTCTTATGCGAAACAGGTACACTAAAAGCATATTTGCTAAAAACGTCTATGACATGAAGCAGATAATATTTTGGCTATCGTTAAACTGAGCTAGATTGGATAAATCCACCAAATCTATTGCACAGATATCATCTAGGGCATTTGCGACTTTACGTCTCGTAAACTTAGTTTTAGGTCTGTGTAGTTGAGACGCTAGCGTCTTTGCTGCAAGATTATTGTATGATTCTATTCCTAGCCCTAATTTGTATTTTGCTCCAATCATTCTCTGAACAAATCTTCTATCAAACCGTTCTTGGAGATTTGTCGGTTTCATATCACGTAATTCGTCTAACATTACTTTATCGGAATCTGCTTTTGAGTTTTCATGATCTCGATAGCATATAACGACGCATCGCAGTTGCATCCCCATGACTATAAGGATATTGTCCTGGCAGAGGATTATCGTTTTCATCTAGTTGTTGATCTAGCGGATTGTAAGGTCGAGTATACCTATGACCCGGCAAGGTCCAACCGCCTTTTGGTTTCGGTAATTTGCTAATAATTTTGTGAATGACGATTCCGCTGCCAGTGATCTCACGGCGATTGCATGATATACAGTACGTGACGATTTTATCCTGTTCGATGCAATGATCTTTGTCACAGTCACAGTTGCATTTAATTTTATTATGTTTCATAGGATTTATCATCGATTAAGATAACTCTGTCGGGACACAGTCCAGATTTCAAAAACGTACTTTTCATTCTACCACAAATAGAAAAAAATACGTTTTAGCATCATTGTAATAATTTTTATTTTTTACGTCGTCTCATCCTTATTCTCTGTTTTAGTTTAACATTTGAGACTTATGTTGACATTATTATACTTACAAGTTTAGATACAATTAATTGCAATCTCATAGTTGGCGTAAGAAGGTTCCTAATCAAATTGTTGCTCCAAGACATTCGTCTGACAAACATGATATAATAAAAACCACAAGCTGATGTTCCTATCGGCTGTAGTTGATTAGACGAATAATTGATTTGTTTTTAAATTTTTTAGAAATATATTTGTTATGAGATCGCTCGGAGGAAGTCCGAACGAATCAAAATAATTTTTATCGCGGACAGTAACCCAATTGGTACTGGAGTCATCGCTAAAATCTTCAATATTTACAACACACGAACCACTTGCTGGTACGTCATCGAGTTAGTCCTTGGGAAGTTCGTCTTAAAATTCTACAACGTCCTTCAAATTTTCGATGATATCAAAATTGCTCAATAACGTCTGATATCTAGTGGAGTCATTCCATGTCCGATTCCTAGTAAGCTTGGAGTCTCAGCGATTTCTATCGCCGACGATAGATTTGCTTGATTCCACGACCTTCGAATGTTTTTGCTGTTGCGCCATAGACTACCCCTGACGCAGCCGCAAGTCCAAATGTACCACGTACTGGTAAATCTTTATAACTATCATAGAAGGTGCTGGTGAAAAATGTCCACCTTGTTTTGACATTGCGTTTACCTGAGAAACAGATAGTATCAGTACAAATGGTTTTTGTGATCTAGTTTATCAATCTGATTTTGGGTTAGCATGAGTTTGACTTTCACGGCTGATTTATTTGAAGTCGCTGGAGATATCTTCAAAGAAACAGAGCTGCGTTTAGCAACAGCTGCTGATAATTTTTTCAACTTGACCGGATGTCAGGCATATATCTCTAGTTTTGTACATGGTTTTCATGAGGTTATATCAAGGTTGTTAGATTAAACTTGTACAGTCATTCTTCCTTTAGTCGCGTCGATGGTCAGGAATCTATCACTGACCACTAGCGCGCATATGATATACTGTTCGGCTGGCAGTGTCTATGTGAACACGATATCTGCAGTCGATCCAACAACTCGTTCCGAATGCTTTGATATATCAAAGCAAAAGATAGGGCATAGCAAACTAAACTCTTCTATTGATTATCGATATTTGAGATCCACTGTCCGCGTCCTGATATTTTTACATAGCTTCCAAAAGATACGTGTTTTTGTTTCATTGTCAGCAAAATTGCATTCGATGGCACGTTCGTGATATTGTTTGGGATTTATTCTCACAAATATTGTCTGACATCAGGGTTATAGAAAACTGCATCGTTCATTTCCTGATCGTTACGACGTGCCTGTAATTGAAATACAACGAACAAGTGCTGCGATAGTGATTCTTTGGGCGTGATCGTCACACTCCACGTATAATATGTCGCGTTAGGAATGGCTGTTTGATAAATCCTGTTCTGTTGGAAGTGTATCTTTTTTTGTAAAAGTGGCTAGTATTGATTCAAACTCCATCGTGTTAGCTACCGAGGAGATAACCGTAGTATCCACAGTGCTAATCTTGTGATTCAGCCTCCCCATCGGCATGTATCATGCAATAATTTTGATTAGCTCGATCTAAAATAAGTGTATGATTTAACCCTCGAAATACTTTGTTATACGCACGGCAAAACCACAAAATTGTGTTTAACGCTAACACCATCGTTATTTGGCGAGATTCTCCGGCAAACGCATATTGTTAAGCCAATTCCTCTTTATATTGCTGTCGTCTTCTTCTTGTGACCCCCAAATTTATTGCGTCTCCAATATCACCAGCCGCATTAACAGCATAACTGGCGATGAGATTATTGTTATCTGCAGCAGGATTACCAGTACGAAACTCGCTCGACGCAGTCGTCCCAAATGAGGTATCTTTACACCACATCATGTTCGTGGCTCTTGATCTGGAAGAGTCATCGCTAAACGAAACTATGTTTAGTATTGTACACGCTATGGGTTAGTGCATCGGAATATATTCTACGGTTTGATTGGCCACTTGATATTTTGCACCTTTAGACAAGCTCCAACCGTTATCGACGAGAGCAATTACTGCGCCAGTTTCAATATCACCACCTATTGCAGTTAGTATTTGACCACGCACTTCTAACACTGCCTTATGCGGCAGTATAAACGTCATCGTCTCTTGTGCTAAAAGTCCTAACGCCAGTTTTATTTCGTTCGTTCGAATTTTTATCTAAATACTCGACGTATTCGAACTCCGTTATATCATTGGCAGTATCAATTAGCAGCAGGGAGGGTGAACCCTACAAAATTTTTGCTTGTGAAATTAACCTGAGATAAGAGTTCCTACAGAGGCTGAAAAAAGGGTAAATAACCCTAAACCAAAATATCTAACTTTTATGTTACGGTACGGACGGTTATAAACCGCATAATAAACCACATGAGGTTAGCTCAGTTTTGTTATACTATTATTGACTTTTTTTACCCTGATTTTATTGAACTATTTTTACGTTAAAAAATCGAGCAAACATTTTGTAGAGGTTCACCCTCTTTGCTGCTCATGTATATAAAGGAATAAGTATGTCATAAACGTGCCCTTTTGTCCAAACAAAATCACGTGGAGCGTACCTTCAAATTCCTTATCGTCATTACTATCACCCACAAGTACATTCCATTGTCTCTCTATAAGTCTGCTCTCATTTTCGGTCCATAGTGTTGACAAGCTTAATATCCTGGCCATTTTTTCGGTCCATAGCGTTTACGGATTTACTGCCTCATGATCGTTTTTTTTCGGTCCATATTGCCCCAGATTGTGTTTTCGATCCATACGTTTAATATCCTGGCTGTTTTTTCGGTCCATGTTTACATTCTTCTCTTATTAATCACGGGTTGGGTCGTTACACGGGCTTGGGAATTATCTATGACAATATAGTTCAGACCCAACCAAGTGCAAATTTGCATTTTCCCCCTATAATAGTACTGGAAACGGTATGAGGGTAGTTAGTTAGAAACTCTCCTTAGCCCGTAACTTTCTTCCCGCAAGACCTAAAATTTCTTCCCGGGTTCTCGCTTATCGAGACTGCTTCTTTGTCAGGTATTTCTAACTAACTACCCACACATAAATATCTGTAATATTATATAGGACACAATGCATTAGCTATGTATGTGAATGATACAAACAGAGCTGATTCATCCTAGGATTTGTAGTGACAAAGCCTTTGTTCGCTTATCGAGACTATCAGGTATTTCTAACTAACTACCCACACATAGATATCTGTATTATTATATAAGACACAATGCATTAGCTGTGTGTGAATGATACAAGCAGAGCTGATTCTTCCCGCAAGACCTGAAATATCTTCCCGGGTTCTCGCTTAGCAAGACTATCAGGTATTTCTAACTAACTACCACACATAGATTTCGGGACTATTATATGGGACGCAATGCATTAGCTGTGTGTGAACGATACCAGCAGAGCTGATTCTTCCCCGGGTTCGTAGTGACAATGCCTGCGGTCTCTTAGCGGGACGTATGGTTTGAAATGAAAGGGGAAGGATATAAACATTTCTAATTAACTACCCACATACCGTTTCCGGTACTATTATATAGACAAAAATGCAAATTTAGGGTGCTTCAATGAAAGCGAACAAAATTGGTGTAGCATTTATAGAGAATGTGTATAGCGACATTGCGAACCGAGCAAGCACCCTGTCTCATTGTTCGCTATACGGATAATACTGGGGTTGTTGACTAGACTGACCTAGGCGCTATCTGGTACAGGGTACCCCTAGGCTACGGACGATCTGGGGCTGGCAGGCAGGCAGACAGGCAGGTGTACCTAGGCGATGCTAGGTCTGGCGTAAGTGGCTTGAATGTACTATGTATAGACCGATGCAGGCACAGGGTGCCTTAAGTGGCTTGAATGTACTATGTATAGACCGATGTAGGCACAGGGTGCCTTAAGTGGCTTGAATGTACTATATATGGACAGATATATGGACCGATACAGACGAACAGTTTCTATGCTAGCGTCCGAACCGTATTGTGGGCTGAATATATCAGGCGACCGAGTGACTGCACTATCTTGTTAGGCATTTTTAAAATGAATCCTTGATCGCAGTCCGACACGCAAGGTAACAGATATGTGGCTTGAATGTATTATGTATAGACCTATAAAGACACAGACTGTGTCTTAAATGCGAACGAGGCTCTATGCTAGCGTCCGAACCGTATTGTGGGCTGAATATATCAGGCGACTGAGTGACTGCATTATCTTGTGAGGCATTTTTAAAATGAATCCTTGATCGCAGTCCGACACGCAAGGTAATAGATAATTAGGTAATAATTGTCAGAAAAAAGATTTATTTTATCTTTAATTTATCGGAGAATAGAAAAGCATTTTTAGCGATTTTTGTTTACCAGCATTCAATTTAATTAAACATCTATTATAAATATTATTTAATAATGAATATTGGCGAACCTCTCTCAATTAAATTAGGTCGAGAGCGATTAGAGACGATCAAAAAATATTTACCTATCCGTGATGCTGTCAAACAACAACTACAATCGCGTCAGGAATCTCAAGTTGAATTTGAGGAGGATACAAAACAGTTATTTAAACCTATCACTGAGACCACTAAAGGTATTCAACCTGTGTTACAAAAAAAAAAACAGTTGAAACTGCTGAAAAAATAGCAAAAAGAACTAAGAAATCAAAAACAATTCTCGAAAGGTTTCCGGTTGAAATAGCTGCTGCGATGCCAGTCTCGGAAATATCTGAATATGCAGACCAGGCAGAGGAAGGTGCTGAAGCACTAGCCACTGAACTAGAAGTTGAATTAATAGATAAATTTAATGAAAAAACTGTTGAAGTAATTAAGAACCTAAAACCACAACAATTAGCTGAATTTGCTGTGGAAGGTTTTAGTCAAAGAAGTAAATTGATGAAACCTGAACATGCTAAAGATATTAAAACCCGTGAACAATGGCAGAAAGTATTATATCGTATATACATGAATGTTGAACAAGCTAGAGCTGATGATCCATTATATCGAAATTATGATAAGACAATTGATGATTTAGTCCAATCAAGAAAAGAGGAGAAAAAACAGAATAAAAACCCTCAAAACAAAAAGAACCAAAACTATTTGAGCAATCACAAAGTGATTATTCAAGATCACCAAAATCACGAATACCAATTCTATCTACACCAAGTAAAAAGTACCACCGAATCAAAGTGAAGAAGAAGTATTTCAAGACGCTTCTGACGCAACTGGAAGTGGTTGAGTAAGTGGTCTTATTACTCAGTGTCCTAGCAATGTCCTTGCTGATGTTGAACGACTAGAAATTCTGATTGGAGGAAAACGAGCTGGCAATAATTCCCCAGAAATCATTAACGAAGCAGCAGATATTTGTAAACGATTATTTAGTGGCGGTATTATGGATATTGATGTGTATCGATCACTTATTAATGAAATTGCCGATGACTATTATAGTGACTATGTCACAGCGATTAGATACAATTAGTAATAAAGTCAATTAATAATAAAATGATTGTGCATGGTGCTCAACGTGGACCAACGATGGTCAGGGTAATTAATTCTCGAATACCGATTTACAGGGCAACCTACGGAGATGGGTTAGGAGATATTGTTCAGGGTTTGTTTAGAAGACTAGCACCAAAAGCAATACCAATTGCAAAGCAACTGGGTATGAAAGCTATTGATGTTGTTCGTGAAAAAGTTATAGGTGTTGCTGGTAACCTTGCCAGTAAAGCATTCTCGGCGATTAAAGATAGACTAGCGCAATTAATACGTAGACCTCAAGCCAGACCTCAGTCGGTGAAATTGACCAGTACTGAAATGATGCCCGCAAGTTTAAGTAAAATAATAAATCAAGCCGCTAATCAAAAACTAACAGCAATGGCGATGCCATCTATGGTTGATATACCTTTATCTGAGAAAGAGAGAAACATAACCACTGGTCTGATAGCAGGAAGTGGTCTCACTTCCCGAAGTGGTCTTCGTTTTAGAAGATAATAATTATAATAAATATGTTCAAGCGTATGAGTGACCCCGCGTTTGACATAGACGCACCAGTTCTCAAAGATGAGTCTATACACGATTATCAGTATTATTCTTATGAAGCACGAATTCCAAATCAACGAGGAAGAATTGAACTTCAGGTTCATGATACAAGTAGATATTTTCTGCCCTCAGAAGCTTTTATTGAAGTCGAAGGTGAAATATTAAAAACCGATAATACTGAATATGCAGCCGAAATTAGTGTTGGTTTTGTTAATAATGGTATTATGGCGTTGTCTGATAGCGCTAGGTACATGATTGACGGAAAAAATATTGAATCAATTAAAAATGATGATGACGTAGCTACAACCATACTTGGTCTTGCAAGATACAGCGACGATTATTCAAGATCAGCTGGTCCGTCAATGTTGTTTGTAAAAGATACTTCTGATTCTCCAGAATATCAACAATATGAAATAGGACGACCAAGAAATTTTGCTAGAAACGCCGATGCAGATGTAGAGAGAATGATTATTAATGTAGATCCTGATTTCAACTTAGGATTTAGATCACGTCGAGCGATGTTAAAAGGAAATAGAAAAATATTTTCATGTGCAATTCCACTATCACATATTTTTGGATTTTGTAAAAATGTCCGAAAAGTCATTTTCGGAGCCAAACATACAGTTGTACTAGTACGAAAAGCTGCTGATGATGATGCAATATGGAGACCCGCCAGTGATGCTGGTATGGTAATTCTTACAAAACTTAGTCTCTGGATGCTAGTATTGATCCCATCAATACATGAAGAACAACGTTTATTATCTTTTATGAATCAAGGGGGTAAATCAATGCTATCATGGCTGACAATGACTACAGATGCTATCCAGAGTAATATTAACGGTTTATTTACCTGGCAGATAGCCTCTCAGCAAGGTGTTTCTGCACCAAGACATATATTTATTGTATTACAAAATGCTGCACGAGTATATGATCAAACGCGTAGTATTATGATATTTGATAAACTCGGTGTTTCTGAGGTTTCGTTAAGGATAAATGGACATCAAGAACCATCCGAGGATATATTACTTAATTTTGATCAAAATCATGTAGCACGTGCATATCATCGTCTTATTTCATTCATGGGCCGTGATGAAAATGTTGATACTGGATTACGAATATCACAACTAGATTTTACAAGTTTATTTCCTATTTATTACTTTTCGCTCGAACATTTAGATTTGACCAGACAATCAGTAGTCGATATACATTTTCGCGCTAGTGTTAATAGAGGAGCTATTGATAATTATAGAGCAATTGCTATGATACTTAGCGATAAATCAATGCTCATAGAAGGTATTGGTGGACGAATGAGAGTCTTTGATGCTCCAGTAGAAAATATGTAATTAGATTATTTATCATTATTATAAAATGTCATATAATAATGTTAATGTTACCCTGACTCCTGGCTAGGTCAAAAGACTGCAATCAGCATCAAATAATAATTGTGGAATAACAATATCGTTAAAAAGGAACACATGAGTGGTTCAAATAAATTATCGTTAACCGATCGTCAATTCAAAAACCTTAATAAAGCAAAAAAATCAAACAAAGGTGCCAAACTTGATCTTTCTGCGGCAGCTATTAAGGATACTTTTAGAACCGGTGGTATATTTCCCCTTATTGCAGCTATACCAGCATTAATAGCCGCTGCAGCCCCAGCTGTTGCAAAAGCCGCTGCATTGGGCGCTGTTGGAACAGCCACTTGAACGGCATTAAAGAAAGCAACCGGACAGGGAATAAAACGAACATCTAAAAATAAGGGAAAAGGTCTCAGAATACCAGGGTCCCCGCCTTCGTGGTACGGAAAGGGCCTAAGTCTTCCAGGGACAGTTTACTAATATCGCCAATGTCCAATTTTGATTTATTCGATGCTGTTAAAAAATTAAAAATAAAAAACTTTAGAGGTGTTTTTATGCGCGATCAATTACCAAAACAACCAAATAATACTGAAACAGGTATTATAAATCTCGATCAAAATTCTGGACAACGTACCCATCGGATGGCGTATGCAATTGATCCACGTGGAATTATTTATTTTGATTCATATGGATTAGCGCCACCAAAAGAATTTATTCATTATGTCAGTAATAATACGGCACCAATCTGGTATTCAACGTTACCTACACAAACATTAACTGATCCACCAATATGTGGTCGAGAAGTACTTAGTGTACTTGATGCTATATCCATGGCACCTCAAGGAAAACAACCTCATAAAGTCGTGCATGAATATACCATGATGTCACATCAGAAAATATAATGGTAGACATTTACGGAAGATCTGTTCGTGGTAAAGCTCAGCAACCAGGTGATTTATTTAAATATGCAACCCTCGACCAACTTAGAAATGAGATTGATGATTTATTTAATATTGCAAGTGTGGATCAAAATGAAGTGTTTTTTTCAGGATAAGCAAGGACGATTAAAGACGAGTAATATACAGCTACCAGATGTACTTACACGAATTCATAATGCAGTTGATGATAGTATCGTTAGCTTTACTGATGAGTGTAAAATACAGGATTCCGGTAAATCATTTAATGATTTTGTTAAAAAAGCTGGCGGTGAATTTAGTGGAGACGTTATTATGAACAAAAATAAAATTACAGAATTGGAAATCCAACTTCAGATAATGATGCTACAACAAAAAATATGGCGATGATAAACAGACTCTAATCATTAATGGAATAACCAACATCGAAACTGAATTTACCGGTCACGTGAATATGTTTTTGAGTTTTCGCGAAAACATAAACAAAATTAATAACGAATTTTTTGGAAAGCCACCAAATGTTAATATAAAACTTACTGATATTAATACAAAACTTAATGATATTATTGTAGGAATTCCTGATATTGTTAAAAAATAGACCTGATTAAATTTCCTCACGATCAGATTAAAAACATTGTGTATACTGTTGCTTCTGGGTCTGGTACATGGAGGCCAGAAAATAAAACCATTAAATATACAGCAAAAATCGCTGGTATATATAGGATATCCATACTTAGCGGTGTAGATTTTATAATATACACTAACTCTCCATCAACTGGTAATATTTCTAGAATTATATCCGTAAAATTAGATAAAGATTCCGAGATAACATTTACGCTGGAATCGTCTGATAAACATTCGATCTCAGTTGGTTACTGGTGGTATTTGGAATTTGTAACTCAATTAACTAGTTAACATCATAGTATAATAGATCAAATAACTATCGACGTTCAACGTCTCAGATATAATCAAGCATGTGAATGCCTGACCAAACTAAAAAATATCATCGACCATTATACAGTTAAAATAAAAAAATATCGTAGACGTATGGTCGTTATTGATATAATTGTGTATTCAGTTTCTGCTATTGTTGCTGGATCCGGATTAATATTATCAACACTAACGATGTCAGCTCCAGCAATTATAACAATTATTGTTTTAACTTCAACGACTAAACCAGGTATTTTTAATATTATTGCTAAAAAAAATAGCTACATGTGCGAATGATAAATTGCGCGAGTATATGATAAAATTGCACACAGCAACAGCAACATACTCTAAACTATCTGGATATATTTCCACGTATCTCAGTGATGGTAAAATATCTGACGAGGAGTTCGTAACTATAACTAAAACCTACGATGAAGCATTCAAACTTGTTAGTGATTCTGCGGACAAAATAAATGGAGAATAAAACAATAATAATAACAATAATGTCAGCATCTGAGTCGAGAGAGTTGTTACAGCAGATCATCTCTAATACAACTCCTTCAAAAACTACTATGATATCAATAAGTTCGACCAATCCTGAATTTAGTGTTAACTTTCCAACTGCAATTCCAGTAAAAGAGATAGCATTAGCTCAGTTACGTGTTTATTATAGCTGGCCTAATATTAGAGCAAAACCATTTGGTGGACTACAGCCAAATAATTCATTAGTATTCGCAAATAAAAATAAATCTGATGGAACTCCCGATTGGCAATTTGTTAGTATTCCAACTGGCAGTTATCAGTTAGAACAGATTAATGAGGAATTCCAGCGCAGAATTAAGTCTTTAACCGGGAAAGAGTCTAAAATAGCAATTACTGTTTACGAACCAACATTATCGTCAGTAAATGAAATACATTCTCCTGACTATACTGTAGATATTTATCAAAGTTAGATTATATCAGTACTTGGTTGGCCTGACGTCGCGCCAGATTATCAAGTTCCACCAAAACCACAGCGATCCGACATCAATGTAGATGTTAAGAAATTTATACAACTTCCAGAATATAGAAACAAAGTTCCATTTACGGAGAGCACTACAGCAAGTGCTTATCGTAATTATATACATCATACTTATTTTATAAGTTTCATTCAAAGTAGGAGTGGTTTAGCAATAATATCGACACTTGATGTTGAGCAAATTAACTCGTTATCAAGACCGATTAAAGCTGAATACGAACACATGTTTAATAATCTTAAACATTTACTTTCCAGCATCAATACTTTTTATTACGATGATTTAAAAAATCAAATAATTGAAACAATACAACATCTAAATCAAGTTGTAGCAGTCTTAGTATCTGTAAATAAGGCTATTGTTGACAGAGAGAAAATAATAAATGTGCCGGCAGATAGATCTTCTAGCTCTTATATAGTTAATGAAGATGACCAAATCCAACGTGTAAGTCATAAGCGATTATTTAAGACAGTATTTATGAAATATTACGGAATCACAGAAGAACAGCTACCAACATTTATAATACCCGGATTTGACTCCGAAGAGTTAAAAAAATCAGTGATCTTATTGATGAACACTTTAGAAGAATTAATTCCACCCCCAGCAATTCTCAAATATAATAATGATCCATATGGAACAGGTCGTCATATCTCACCTAATATTGTTAATATAACATCCACCATCGCACTGAATCTAGTTTGCGATATAATTGATAATAGCTACCATTTTGACCTCTCTAAATCTAATCAGGCTCAACAGGGATATATATTATATTCATCCAGTATTCAAACACCGCCAGGGTGGCTTATTGTATCTGAGCCAATAAATCAAGTTTACCTGCGTGTACATAATCCGTTATTGTCAAGAATGAATTTCAAACTCACAAATCGAGATTGTAATATTGTGGACCTGCGCGGGGAGACGTTATATATTAATTTATATATACGTTCGTAGAGTAGCAGAAAAAAAATGAAGATATTTTGAGGTTAAATGTTATTTTACAAAATCTACAGATTTCTGAAATAAATCGTGTAAATATATGACTCAGTTTTACAAAATCTACAGATTTCTGAAATACATCGTGCAAATATAAAACTCAATCATAAATTTTCTCACAATTACAGACTTTAGTATAAATAATAATTTATTTTGTTTTTGGGCCTAATTTCAGATTTTTTATAAATAATTCATGCAAACATATGAATCAATTTTACAAAATCTACAGATTTCTGAAATAAATCGTGTAAAAATATGAATCAATTTTAAAAAAATTTGTAGATTTCTGAAATAATTCATGCAAATATATGACTCAATTATAAATTTTCTCACATTTACAGATTTTAATATAAGTAATAATTTATTTTAATTTTTGTTTGCCATTGTAGATTACCACGTTGATAAATTCGCTCAAACGCAGATGCTACTTCAAATGATGTTTTTGTTAATAATGGTTGAGCTTCTTTATATCTACTTGCAATATCAACAACAGTTAATGCGTATTTGTACGTGCGTGACTTTCGTCCACGTGTTTTAATAGTATCGTGTGGTAAAAACAAAATATCTGCTTGATGAACTTCGTTAGGAACACTGACATCAAAATGTGCATATTGAATTTTTTTGGGTTGTGGTAGATAAATTTGCCATATTGCCTGTCGTGCTAACCACGCTGCAGCAACAGAATGTGAAACTTTTGCTGCTTTAGCAAGTTTAGTGATCGCTGCTTTACCCCTCCAATACCCTGAATGACTATAATAAATAGATTCCATTATAATAATTATATAATTAATTACCAGCCCCTAACATTATTTTACTTTTCATAGCGGATTTTATTAGAAAGCTAGCGAGTTTCTCTCTAACAGATTTATTGGGTATAGAATTTATTGCATGAATCAGTTTTACATCTGCGAGATGCCTTTGTTGCAAATCTTTACTTTATATAAGCAACATCGTGAATGTGACATGCTTGATCAATTTTATTCACTGGATGCTCTCCTGGTCTTGGTTGATCTTGATCATCAAGTCGGATATCAAGTCGAGTTCCAGGACCACAATAATAAAATCCAGGAAGGTTTTCTCACCAACATATTCAGCCCTTGGTAATCTGGGTAATTTTCCTAATGATGCGGCTATATCCCCACCTATCTTTGTTGTCCCTGAGATAAATTTATATTTTTTGTACCACATTTTACATATTTACCCGTTAATGCATGTCGTTTATTTTTTTGTTATTATTGTTGTCAATCCAACCGTGGGTGTAGATGATCTACATCGAAAACAATATAGATTCATGTTTTTATTAATATGGATACAATAATTGATTTTTCGGCGACACGAAAACAAGAACCAGTAAAGCACCATCCAGCATTACCAAATTCAATAAGAATGATTTTAATAGGTCCATCTGGATCAGGTAAATCACAATTATTATTAAATTTAATAATGAGATGGATGAGATGGAACAAACTATATTTAATAACACCATCTGTAGATGATCAGCATTGTCACGAAGTATCTTAAGATTTTAATGAAAAAGCAAAATCAGTTAATAAAGAAGGTAAAGATATTATTGATTTTATCACAGATATAGATGAAGCCCCGTCCGTTGAGGACTTGGATGGATTCATTAATAATCACGTAGTATATGATGATGTGATGTTGGACAAACAATCTAATCCAGCTAGAATATTTTCTTGAGGTCGTCACAAAAATACAGACGTGATTTATGTTACACAAAGATATACACAAATACCTAGGGTGATCAGAGAAAATTGTAATATTTTGGGTGTGTTTAACGGAGTAGATAACAATACCCTACGAAATATATATTGTACCTGGTGTTCATGGGATATGGACATAATTAAATTTAAAAATTTCTTTTCTAAAGCACAATCAGCTCCTTTTGGATTTATAACGATAAATTTACATGATCCTAGATCCAGATATCGTATAGGTCTGGATAACATATTTGGTTAATTCCCCTTGACCATCTGTTTATGAACTGTATATCTGTTAAAAACCCAAATCTATTGTTAAAAATCCCGATATTAATATCCTGACAAAGTCAGGTGACAAAGTCAGGAACAGCAGGGAGGGTGAACCTCTACAAAATTTTTGCTCGAGTTTTTAACGTAAAAAATAGTTCAATAAAATCAGGGTAAAAAAGTCAATAATAGTATAACAAAACTTAGCTAACCACATGTGGTTTATTATGCGGTTTATAACCGTCCGTACGGTAATATAAAAGATAGATATTTTGGTTTAGGGTTATTGACCATTTTTTTCAGCCTCTGTAGGAACCCTTATTTCAGGTTAATTTCACAAACAAAAGTTTTATAGGGTTTACCCTCCCTGCTGCTCAATTTCTTCGGCAAGATCGAGATAATTTTATCTGACATTCATTTTATAATCGGTATACAAAATTAAAAGTCAGCAGGGGTCATCGGCTTTATTTTATTTACAAGTTTACATTATATTTCTTCGCCATGTGGTGATAATATATTTTGGTTGTATCTATCATGGCTCGTTTTGGTTCTTCTGTTGGCACAATATCTGATATTACTCGTTTTATTTCTGATGTGGAAGGTCCTCTAATCTTATCAGCGATCTTTAGTTCTACTGCAGTGCCTGCCGAAGACACTACCCCCGTCGCGAAAGCTTTACCTGCGTCGAGTGCAAATAGCGTTACTTTATGAGCAATTTTCGGAATATTCTCTGCAATCGTTGTAAATATGTTTCCAAAATATCCGCCTACAATTGTTCTTCGATAAACTTTTCTTCGTTTTATCTTTGAAATATATGTTCTTAAAATTGCGCGTAGGTGTAAATAATACACGACTATTTCGTTGTTCAAATCTACCTATCTAACCGGCAGGTCTGTGAGTTGCATTGTGATGCTGGTGATTTGATTTTCGAGATTAATCTGATAATAGATAATCTGACGTGTTAGCTCGAAATTATCAGCTATACCATCAGATCGATCCTGGTGGAACTTCTGTCTGGCGAGAAAATGTAGAACATTTGCCCTCTGGCTCCCTTGGCTGAGTAAGATCCAAAAGCAATTGAGCAACATACAAATATCGTATTTGCTTCTGCTATATTTTACTGGTAGTTCACTGTCAAATGTATTAGATTGTTCATTAGGAATTAAATAATATGCTTTACGCTCAATCCTATCAGTGATGCAAAACATCATGGTGATTAAAAGTCAACCGACATATTTTTTAATGTTATGGTAACTCGTAGCATGTTATAATTTGGTGTTAGCTCGAAATTATTAGCTTTACCATCAGATCTGGTTATGAGATCGTTTATCACTTTTGTTTATATCAGTAATGTTGTCAGATCCTTGTGGAACTTTAAATGTTCTACACTGCGTGTTTCTTTTTGAAATAATTGCAAACCCGTCATTTACTCCAGTCTTTACATTATCCATAACATTCGATCAAGTATGTCAATAATTTCGTTATCGATCTCTATACTTTCGTTACCAGCTTTCTTAGATGATATCAACATCATTAGCCGATTGACTATTTATATAAACACATTAACCCCAGTTCCATTGTTTTGATCTTGTAATGTTTTTTTCTGTCTTTTTATATATGTCAAACAGTCGTTGAAAATTCAAACCTCTACCATAACCTCCTTGTTTATTTCGATATTGATATGCTGTTTTAGTCATATCTCAGCAATAATTCCATCTCAAAATATAATTGAGTGATGCTAGAAGATCCGTTTCATCTTTTTGAGTTTTAATTCCTTCATCCGAAGAGTGACCATATTTTATAACTCGTTTTGCTATCAAATCATTATTAGCGATATCATGATTTGTAAATACTAGCTATTCTCACTATTAACTATTTTTGACATAGCTTGTCTTCTGTAAAATTTTATTTATTCTTCAAAATGTATTATTTTTTGTCACACTTTCTCGTAACATTTTGTGTTTCTAAGCTAATTCTACAATTTGTTATGACACTTTTTCTATAATCCTTTCTAAGTATTTGTATTAGCCGTCATTCTTGCTGTTGGCTCTTGAAGTTCAAGAGGATTGTTCATTAGCATGTCAAACTCACCTTTTCGTTCAGCAGGATCAGCAATATGTCTGACAAGTTTGTTTATAATTTTTACAGTTTCTTCTTTGGATCTTTCTCCAAGTAAACCTAGCAAACGTTTTTTCTTTCATATTTGTTAGTTCTTCTAGAGACAATGATGACATTTCTGGTTGCTTCCTAAGTACTGCCTAAGTAACAGGTTTGAAAAGTTTGGCAGTTTCTTCTTCTGTTTGAACTTGTCCGCGCCGAGCTTCTTCCACTTTTCTCATCAAAGCCGAGCGAGTTTCGATGAACTATTTTAGCAATTCGATATTTTGTTGACGCATGTCCTTTATTTCACATACGCTTTACAAAATTAGATCACAGAAACGTGTCAATCCAACAACGAAACATGTTATCTGGATTACGTGCTAGATTGCCATATAAAAAGAAATTGTATCTTTCTTTGGTTGCATGATAATATAATTCGATAAACTTATCTTTCATGAAATCTCCGCATTGTTCGTTTGATATATTACTCACATCAACATTGTCCAGTCTAGGAAATAATGTGTACCAGCCATTATTTCGCCTAATAAATCTATCACCATTGTATAAACCTTGAGCGAGATAAAGAAAATGACATCTTTTATTACTTGATAATGAAAAATAAGATCTAAGATCTGTTCATCTCCTCGTTGTTTAGCGGAATATCATTAAAAACTATTGTTTTATGCTCGGATGAATCAAATTTGTTCACTAGAACAAGTTCTTTTGGTTGTCTTATACAAAATATAACCTCGCCAGCGTCATCACAAAGTTCATCATTGTACTTGTTTAGTAATTCGTATTTATAATGTTGGGGGTTGATGGTGAAAATATATACCTTATCATAGTTGATGTCATTGTTGAGCAAAATATTTAATAACAGATTTGTTTTACCCGATCCGGTTCGCCCAACAATAGGATAAAGTCAGTCTGGAAGTTCATTGTTATATACACGTTTCAATAATCGTTCGGTATCAAAATTTATTATCTTCGCCATCGTATAATTTTATGTCACATTAAACCAACAATTTTTTGTAGGACGATAAGTATAATGAGCTAATATACAAAGTTCAGAATATTCTTGATAGATTCGTTAGACAAAGCTCAGCAAGGTGATATATCAAGATACGCAACTCTTGATCAGCTCAGAAATGAAATCAATAATTTATTAAATATCACAAGTGTGGATCCAAATGAAGTAGTTGTTTTCCAAGATAGAATAGGAAACTTAAAGACAAGTAATAAGCAACTGTCAGTTGTTCTTGTACAAATCCCAGCTGCTTTTGTTAATAATATCATTACTTTTAATAACCAAGGTAAGATACAAGATTCTTGTAGGCAGTTAACGATTATGTTAAAAAGCTGGTGATTTTTGTTTACTGGGACGATTAATATGAACCAGAACAAGATTACATATCTTGGAACCCCAACCAAAGATAATGACGTTCCAACGAAGAAATACGTCGACGATCAAGAATCAAAGTACGTGTCTGTACGCGGTGGTTTGATGTATGCATTTCCGAACATGAACAATAATGGCATTAATAATCTTAGAACACCAGAGTCTAATGTTGACGCTCTAACAAAGAAATATGTTGATGATAAGGAAGTTCCAATCAACCATGAAATAAACACACTCTAAAGTGATTTTACCAATCACATAGGTACGTTTTTAAAATATCGCAGAAACATAAACAGAACAAATAACGAATTTTTTGGTAGTCCACCAAATGTTATTACACTTCCTTTTTTTTGACCCAAAACTCAACGATATTAACAGTGGAATTCCAGATATTGTTGAGAAAACGAGCATGATTACAATTCCTCACAAACAAATAAAAATCTTGTCTACACAGTTGTATCCGATTCAGCAAGGTGGACATTACAAAATAACTATATCACACACACTGAAGAAGTTTCCGGTGTGTATAACTATCTGTGTTTAGCAGTGCAAAGTTTAGTATTTTTATTACACCACCTACGTGGCTTTATTCGACTGATGTTCTCTCTGGAGTAGTATCTATAATATGAAATAAAACTGTCGAAGTAGAATTTATATTTGAACCAGTTGACAAAAATTTAACCACAGTGTCTTATTGGTGGTGTCTCGAATTTGTAGCTGAAACACCTCAATTTTAAACAAACCTGGGACTATGCAGACAAATATTATAATATTTTAATGAATAGAAATATATTTGATTTCAATCATATTTCAAAAGATATTCCAGAACAAGATGTGAACGCACTAATACAATACTACAAATGTGTTTGCGTGAAAATATGTTACAAATACTATAACAAAATACTTCGAGTAATATGATATCTACCGTTGTTAATGACCAGCTCTGGTATAATTTCAAGTGGAGCATCATTAAATCCGTTTTTGCTAATCATATATGGTGTTGGTGTTTCTCTTACAACAGCGTGTAAAAGATTGAATTTCGACTTTTAATCAAACAAAATACTTGCCAAACAGTCAAAATTACTTACAAAAAACTACTTGATCAATTACGATCTTATTTGAGAGTTGTAAAATATGATATGGACGATTTAATACGCGAGTTTCGTATTATAAACAGACAGTATGCTATCAGATATTTTGCCAATGAGAGTCAGCGAGTATGAGAAAGATTATCAAAAAAGTATGATATAATATGAAATATTATCTAAACTTATGGAATAATATCACTTACCTGATCTAGCCTGTTGGAGAGTCATCTTGAACGTGCAGCAGTGTAGTGTTTATGAAAAAATTTGACCGCCTTATATACTTGCGTGAATATCTTCTAGACTGCTCTGATCTCACGTCTGACACTTTTTCACATTTTAGTTTGTGCGTAGGCGCTTTCTGGAATGCTCTGATAAATATTACCTACCTTAGCTAATAAACGTATTATTGATTTTTTTCAGACTGCGTATTTGTTAGAGTATTCTATATCCTCTAGTGGTAGTCTGAGGATAAGTCCAATTACTCTAAAAATATGTTATGTTAGAAAATCATTTGGGGGTGGAAGTTTTAGAGTACCTGAGAGAGTAATTTATATTTATTCTGAAAGTTGGGAGGGGGTTGAGAGGGAGTTTTGCGCTATATCGAACACTATATCTTACTACTCAAAACATCTGTACCAGGATTACCAATAATTCATCGAAAGTCTTTGAGATGCTCCTAGTATTTGGAAATGAAAAATGGATTCAACGATGCGAAATGATGTAAAAACACCCGTGCGTCAGTCTCTGTATGGTATTATTGCATCACCTTGGCAAACATCATGTACGCACGTGAGTAAATTCTCGCCTCAGCAGGAAAATGCCTCATAGGTTCTCATTCTGGATATTGTATAAAACTTTAATGAATGTGAATATGGGTTAAAATCAAATTACGAAAAATGTGAGTTCCCTCTTTGAAATGCCACAACAAGCACCTTGGATTCTTTGTGCATTTACATTAATAAATATGACATGTATTCCTTGGTGGTTTTATCTTTTCATATTTCTCCTCCTTGTTTCAGACGTATGATACAATTCCTTCTAAATATTTTATTTATTGGTTATTTCAACTGCATTTGATTATGAATAATAATTATTGTAATGTAAATCTGGTTTCAGTTTTAGACATAATGCAGACTACAGATGTAGTTATCGAATATATAAATTCAATGTCTTCTTTTATTTATTGTTATATTATTTCGAATTTTCTTTCTCATCATACACTATATATCTATTATTTGATTCTTGTACATTACGTATACTAAATCTGGTAAAGATAACAAGAATATATGATATACTTACAGTTAACACTCATATGGGTGCTATATCATCTTTTAGCGCATCTATTGTAGTTAACAATGAATAATCTGTATTGTTATAACAACATTTCAGTCCAAGTTGTGAAATACACGGGTAAGAATGTCAAACAAGGACCGAAATGATGATCCATTATATAAATATTTTTGGGTTTCTTTAAAACCGTTCGTTTGCAAACATGTCAGTGTTAAAAATGCTTTAAGTTCAGATATGAGTTGTTGGATGTATATGTCTCATAACAAGTTTTATGTGCGTTATTTAGTCATGACTATTTTAGAAGGACGTATACTGTCACCTACACTCTTCAACATTTTCCTGGAAAGTATCATGGAGGATGCTTTACAAGACTACAAGGGCATTGTAAGCATTGAATGAAGAACAATCACCAACCTATGCTTCGCAGGTCAGTGGACAGAAGCTGAAATTGTCATGAGTTTCAAGTACTTGGGATCAATTATCACAGACGAGAGCTACAAAACAGAACTTTGCTGAAACTACATTGGTTCTTGTTACAAAATAAGGCTGCTGCGCTTGACTGCCCTTATTCATCTTTCTGTATGCTTGAAAAATAATGACGCTCACATTCGATCTACAAAGAAGGATCCATACCTTCGAAAGAAAATGCTACCGTATGATCTTAGGGATATTGTATAACCAACTAAGAAGTCCACGACAGGATAAAGCTAGCCATCAAATCCAATGAAGACATCTTGACCAATATAAGAAGTTTAAACATAAGTGGTACGGTTATTTGTCAAGATCGTCTGGATTGGCAAAAACAATCTTGCAAGGCACAGCGCGTGGGTGCAGACGAAGAGGCAGACAGAAGAAGTTGGAAGACTACAGTAAGGAGTGGACAGGCATGGGGTTTGGAGATTTCCATAAGGCAGTACAGAAGAGGGAAAGATGATGAGAATTGGTTTGGTGCTGGGGTGTCACTGTGTTTGTGTGTGTGTGTGCGTGTGTGTGTGTATGATGGTGGTGGTGGTGGTGAGAGTGTGATTTCGATTTTTTAAAGTAGCTTTAACGATTTTTCAGTCATTTCACTACGATGACTTCAGAGCTTTTAGATAGTGATGTTCAGTAGCGGGGCATCATGCTGCAGACATGTAGCATGATGTCTCCCACCAAGTCATATTATCCTGGCACCAGGACGAGCTGATATTAACCTTTTAATGCTGAGCGCCAAGAGAAGCGGCTCTTAGTACCATTTTGAAAGTCTTTGGAATGACTCGACCGGGGTTCAAACACGAGTCCTCACGCATCCAAGATGGACGATCTACCATTTGGAGACCGGAACGGTCCAAACTGATGTAAATTCAAAATGTGGTCCCATAACGACGTCTAGGATTAGGTAATTGATGCTGCTGCTGCTGCCGCTGCCGCTGCTGCTGATGACGATGACGATAGTGATGAATACAATTTATACAATATACATGTAAGTAGAACAATCTTGGAAAGATTTAACTTCAACACCTATCTTATAATTAACTTGAAACTGTGACGAAAATGGAAAAAGAAACCACCCTAATCATTTTATCCTATAATTTTGCTAACTTTGCCGATAAATAGTTTCAGAAACCTGACATATCTTTAGGTCACCCATCTAATATATAAACTACATCATTGTCAAAAACCAATGTCACACAATTATGTGTCGTCTTATTATTCGCGTAACTTTCCACTCACAAGGATTTTAGCATATATATATATATATATATATATATATATATATATATATATATATATATATATATATATATATATATATATATATATATATATATATATATATATATATATATGTTTACAGTCACCATTTGATTGACTGATTGACTGACTTACTTACTTACTTACTTACTTACATACTTATTTTCAGTTATCAACGCGTGCCACAATTCTGCTATATATGTAGAAAAACAAAAACCAGCCGTTCTGTTTCTTTATTTCTGTTCACACTTGTCCAGGTCACGCAATTTCTTGAGAAAGAGCACAATAATGAAGAATTCCTAACTATTGAATTAGTCCAAGTTGTAGTCCAATATCTATTTGTGACTTGTTTAATTCGACGCAAAGACTTAGAACAAGACTACGCTAACAGATTCATACTGGAGAAAACCCATTCAAGTGTGAAGTGTGTTATAAAATGGTTTCTTGTAGTGCAAGCATAAAAAAACACATGCGCATTCATACTGGAGAAAAACCATTTAAATGTCAGGTATGTGATGCAAGATTTACTGGGAATAGATATTTTAAAGACCACATGAGGATTCATACTGGAGAAAAACCATTTAAGTGTGAAATATGTGGTGTAAGCTTTGCTATGAAGGTGTATTTAACACAGCATGTGAGGATTCATACTGGGAAGAAACCATTTAAGTGTGAGGTATGTGATACAAGCTTTACTCAGAATGGATCTTTAAAACGGCACATGAGGATTCATACTGGAGAAAAACCGTTTAAATGTGATGTATGTCATGCAAGCTTTACTTACAATATGAGTTTAAAACAACACTTGACGATTCATATTGGAGGAAAACCATTTAAGTGTGACGTATGTGATGCAAGATTTACTGCGAAAGGAAATTTAAGAACGCACTTGAAGATTCATACTGGAGAAAAACCATTTAAGTGTGAAGTATGTGATGCAAGCTTTACTCAGAATGGACACTTAATACAGCACATGAGGATTCATACTGGAGAAAAGCCATTTAAGTGTGAAGTATGTAATGAAAACTTTACTCAGAATGGTTATTTGAAACAGCACATGAGGATTCATACTGGAGAGAAACCATTGAAGTGTCAGATATGTGAGGCAAGCTTTACTCAGAATGGATATTTAAAACAGCACATGAGGATTCATACTGGAGAAAAGCCATTTATGTGTGAAGTATGTGATGAAAGCTTTTCTCAGAAAGTGAATTTAAAACAGCACATGAGGATTCATACTGGAGAAAAACCATTTAAGTGTGAAGTATGTAAGGCAAGCTTTACTACAAAAGGAAATTTAAAACAGCACTTGAGAACTCATAGTGAAGATAAAACCATTTAAATGTTAAGTTTGTTATGAAAGCTTTACTACAAAAGAACTTTTAAGCAACACTTGAGGTTTCATACAGGAGAGAAATCATTTAAGTGTGAGGTATGTGATGCAATCTTTACTATGAAATTAAATTTATGACAGCACTTAAGGACTCATACTGGTGAAAACCATACATGTGTGAAGTGTGTGATAAAATGTTTACTTGGATTGGAGGTTTAAAATGCTCGAGAAACCATACTGGTGTATGTGATAAACTGTTTAGTCACCATGAAAATTTAAGAGTTCACAAAAGCATTCATATTGGAGAGAGGCAATTGATCTGAAGAATGTGATGGGAGCTTTAATCAGTTTACATATTTAATGATTCACATCATGAAAAAAAATATATGCCTATGAAATGTTTGATGAAATGTTTAGTTGCAGCAGATATATTTATTATAAGCAGCACACAAGGATACATATTGGAGAACAAAAAACCATTTAACTGTGAAATATGTGATGAAAGTTTTAGTCAGTGTGGAAATCTTAAATCTCAGAATGGAAATATTCAAATTTAAAATACTTATAGATATATTACTTTTCTTTCCATATTTTAAAAAATAATTCCTCATGTAGTAATAAACATTTCAAGCTGATTTTGTCTGAGTTTTATGCATTAATACCTTATAGAACAAAAATGGATCTTTTACTGTCATCATCATATGATTCAGTAAGGCTTTGTGTGACTATTTTGCTTTTTGTGGCTTAGTCAGCATTAGAGAACTGAATATGTACATGAGGATAAATACTGTCAAAAAGTCATTCAAGTTTATGATGTATGTATGTTTAATCAATGTGGAGTTTTAATAATGCAGAAGGATACGTGATAGTTAAAAGTACATAAAAGCTCAAACAAATTTTCTTTAGACACAGTCCCAAGGATGGTGACTTTAGAAGGCTTTATTGACATTCTACAATCCTGAATGTCAATTTCCGCAAGCCCAAAATTTCCCCATTTTTTAATATATCGTCAACATTGCAATATCTAAAACTCGAATATGAATTCAGTAGGGTTTAAAGGGGTTTGAAGCTACTGCAAGTGTCATTAGAGTGCATCACTGCATTCACTAAAGACTGGATGGTCCTGGTGTTTTCACTTCTGTTTGATTTTCTGAGTGAATACCAGTTGGAACCAAATTAACACATTAATGTGTTGTTTGCAGTAAGTATAAACAGTTAATAGCATCCCCTTTATTTTGGAAAACTTTTTTTGTTGTATTTTTATGGTATAGTTCAAAAGTAAATCTCCATAAACGATCAGTTTAGAAATTAAGTTTGATTTGGTTAGATGAAGGCTAATTCCTTCCTAAATCAGTTATACAAATAAATTACTCTTGAACTTTTATCTAACAATTGAAATGATCATGTTCTGTATTTTATATTATGCAGTAAAATTCATCCTTCAAGAAACTTTGCCATCTTTGAGAATTAGAGAAAAAACATTTTAGCAGTAAAAGATTTTTTTTTCTCATAAACATTTAAAATTGTCCATCATGCATACTGAGGAAAAATACATTTACATATGAGTTGCATCTCTTGGAAACACTTCATTACATATATTTGGAGGCCATTTTCTTATCATGAACACACAAAATCACTTTGGCTGGAGTCCTCTGTATACATGTAATAGAGGTGGGTGGCAAAATTCAAAGATTTGCCCATCCTGCTTCAGCCACTTGTTTAGTGGGAAAATGTGTTGTTTAATTAGCTGTACTGATTTTAGCAATGACTGTAGCAGAAATGAAACCGCGTCACAGGTTTTCTCTGCCTGGACTAAATGAATAATACAAACACAAAGTGATAAATGATTGGAATTTATAAAAATGAAATACTATATATATATATATATATATATATATATATATATATATATATATATATATATATATATATATATATATATATGGATGGGAAGCCCCTTGTGACCTAGTGGTCTAAAGGGCTCTCCATTATGGATCATTGCCATCTCACCTCTATCTGCGTTGGTTCGAGTCTAAGATTTGGAGAATGTGGATATGTGAGAAAACTTGCCAGAAGCTTCTCATGGGCTGGTAGTTCTTTCCTGGTTTCTTCCTCCTCCATCAATACTGGCCGCCATGTATATCCTATCATGTGCTGAAAAATGGTGTCAAGCCCCAGAACAACAACTATATATATATATATATATATATATATATATATATATATATATATATATATATATATATATATATATATTAATGTTGTTCTGATTATCAATTATAAGCGATAGTAAGTTGGTTGGGTGAACCAATTCACTAATCAATTGTGAAACTCCATAATCAATTGCATTGTAAGGGAGACAACTGTGAAGTGTTTGAAACAGAATAGCTCTCGCTCTCCTTGATTCTTGGGAAGAAAACCAAGGATTCCGAACAACATTTTTAAAATGCCGCGAAATATACATGAGTAATGGATGAAAAAGATCTTTAAACAATATATCCATATCCTGGAGATAAAGCTCATTCTCGTGTGTGGACGTACTTAGGATTTTACAAAGCATAGGAGGGTCCCCCGACAAAGGAGAATTTAGATATGACGAAGGTCGTATGCAAACAAAGGTTGGTCAAGCTATTTTTATTGAAATCAGCGAGGGGATACATTTGGTTCTTTATATATTTGGCAAACATATACTCTAATACATACTGTAAAATAATAGGAATTTTGTTGTGGTGCTACATCAAAACAAAATTATCACGTGATCCGTCTTAGATTGTTGAGCTATGTAAACAGTATGAAATAAGCCTCCGATCCACAACAGTAGAGCTGAATTATTTATTTCCTTCTTAACTTCCAAATATAAAACTAGTGAGATGGTATTTAGTCTGGCAGGACATCTTGTCAGCAAGAAACGGGCTCGTTTAACATGAACCACTGTGGACTTGATAATATTCTTAAACAAAAACATTGACTACTGGTAGAGTTGGTGTAACAAACAAAAGAATATGTAGTATTCTGAATAGTGATTTAGGTGTTTAGTATTACTTAAACATTTGATTTGTATTTTATTTGTGCCATCTGTTTCACTTGTAATATGGATAACTTTTTAATATAGTCTTAAGAATTCTTGTCTAAGAATTTTTAAATCATTATATGACTTTGCTGTTAAACCGTCAAGTTAATACATGTAAGCATTTGTTTGGTGTTTTGTTTCAGTTTAAATGTTAAATGTGAATTATTGGTTAATTGTTAGTGCAATAATCAGTATTCTGAAAAATGATATGATCTGTACTAATCAAACCTTTGATTTTGCTTAATGTGGATAACATTTTAGTCAAGATTTAAGAATTTTAGCTTTAGAACTTCTAACTTTACATAATTACATGATTTTGTTCAGTTAATAAATTTGAAAGTTCTTTTAATTGTTGTTTTTGTTTTGTTTAAATCTAACTGCTTTGATTGTAGTATTAGTAAATAATGACAACCAAGAAAAGCATGTCCTTTTATACTTTAAACAAATCACATCTGAATAAAAATGTTTTGAGGAATTGCAACAGTCTTTCAGTTGCATAAAACTGACAAGCCCAAGAAAGTTGCTTTTGGCGAACAAAAATAATACAACACAATAAAAGATGTAATATTTTTATGAGGTTAAGAGAATACTCTGTACATTTATTAACATTTTGAACTCTTGAACAAAGATATAACTCTATAATAAGTAAAAATTAAAATTTACTTGTGGTTACCGCTTATAATCGATTATCAGTAAGTTGTGTGGAACCGATGATTGATTATGAACTTCCAACCGATTCCCATCACTAATATATATATATATATATATATATATATATATATATATATATATATATATATATATATATATATATATATATATATATATATATATATATGTATGGGAGGAGGTGGCTGTATGTGTGTGTGTGTGTTTGTGTGTGTGTGTGAATACAAGACAAATACTGAATCTCAAACTTCTATCTTACAATTTATCCAAATCTCACTACACACTCACAAAATGATAAATAGATTCGCATAATCTAGTATAACACATTAAGCTTTGAGATTCATGTAATCTCTTGAGATACAACAGACAAAGGAAAATGAGCAATACTTGTATAAGGTTATTACTATTGTTTGGACTAAACAATATTGTGTTAAATTAAATACACCATATTGACAGAATTCAGTGTCTGAAAGACCCAGTGATGTACATGTTGCCATGATAAGAGTATGACAAATGAACATGATCCAATAATTGGGTGGTAGTGTAAAAAATTTGACTGCTGGGTGGGATAATGTATTGATATTAATGTAATTGAATTTACAGGCAAATAAACCCAAAGATGTGCATGTGGCCATATACAAGAGTACATCAAATAAACAACTTTAGATTTTATTATTGTGTTCATTTCTGAGTATAAGAGAATAAGCGGTGCACATGACATGACCTTGGATTCAAGACATGTTGAGACTTATATAAAAGGCCATTTGCAAATTTGGATAAGTATTTTCAGATTAAACGACAAACAGACAAAGATTTCAATGAGATTCAATAGAGTACTAAAGTTGCTAGAACTGATGGTTTAGATGGGACAGTAGCTAAGTGTGAAAAAGTATGTGATGCCTAACTTAGTACTTGGAATAAGACATTCTTTGCACTGACAAAATTCACTCTCACTCCAATAGCCAAACCTGAACTATCTCAGTGATATAAAGAATGTAGACATTAAACTCAGTAGCAACCAATAGTTCTTCCAATTTGCATAGATGTTTTGTAGGGGATTTCTCCTGGTTTAGTCCAAACAATAGTAATAACCTTATACAAGTATTGCTCATTTTCCTTTGTCTGTTGTATCTCAAGAGATTACATGAATCTCAAAGCTTAATGTGTTATACTAGATTATGCGAATCTATTTATCATTTTGGGACTCCTGGACTCTTGACTTTAAAATCCTAATGAGACCAGAGAATTGACATGTGATGAAATGTTCATTTGAGCGGATGTCTGAAGAAGCATATAAGGCTACATGCTGGGGAAAAAAAATCATTGAAGGCGAAAGTATGATCAAATTATGCTGGTTATAGTGGATCCCTACAATTGCACACAATCAATTGTGGAAATGTGATAATGTAATGGAAGTTGTAATTGGAGTGAATATTATAGATGCTCTCAAGAACTCTTACTACAGAAGAATTTTTAAGCATGTAGGAAGAATGCATACTGGAGGACAAAACATTTAAGTATGAAGCAGGTACCCATAATGGAGAACAATATTTAAACTTTGAAGTGAGATTCCTTACTGGTGAAAAACATTTAAACATTTATAACCAATAACAAGTTAAAATGTATTCCCCAAATTTTCCCAGATTCATTCTGAGAAATTCTATGATGTTGGAATTAAACTCTTGTACAGCAAGAGAAAGGAAAAGTCCTGGATAAACCAAATGTCCTTACCAGATATGTGCAGCAAGTCTGTTGTAGGCAGTATATATTAGATTTTATGTCTGATACTTATACAAGACATATCAGTCTGATGCATTATATTGTACAATAAAGATTTATAGGAATTAAATATGAAATACTTAATTTCTGAACTTATTCAATCTGAACATCATGTATCAAACTAAAGCATCAAATCAAAGGAGTAATGCATATCCACTTTAACATGGATGAACATTAAACTTGAGAATACTCTAAAATTAACCATCATCACAAAAAGTCAGTTGCTAGCTCCTCCTGGTTTTGTTCTTCACAACTTTTACAAGTCCTTTATATATGAAAGGGACTTTATTTTTTAGAAACATAACAGCAAACAGCTGTCTCTGCACCAAGTAGGCACTGTACTGATATTATGAAATTCCAAAAGAGCAATGGTTGTTATGTAAAGTTTCAGTTTACAGCATGGAGAGAATGTTGACATGCCTCATTGTTACTTTTATGTACTGTAGCTCTCATTTATTTGCATGTAAGACTATACTATTTCCAATATTGCTATTATAAGGCAAAATTTAGTTACTTCAAGTCTATGGTAATTTTATAGGCTTTAGAAGATATATTTGTGTTTACATTTTGTAAATTCTCTCCACAAAGTTAATAATATTATGTCTGTGATAGAGGAGTAGCTCTTTGTCAATGTTAAATTCATAGGATGAGATTCTGCATGAATACCATATAATCTACAGCTTCACAAAGGCAATGATGTCAAGTTACAGTGCTAGCTGGAAAACTGAAACAAGGAAGTTAGTAGGACAGTTTGAATTTGTGTTTGCAAAGCCAATTAAAATCAATCATAGCAAGTTTGCCTAAATACTTAACCAATAAAATTAGCTACCAATTGTAATGAAATTTGATTCTCTTTTAGTAGGTATAAAGTGCTTAAAAAAGTGTTGAGTAGTTATTGTTGAATTTTGAAATAATTGGCTCATAAGGATAAATTTTACATGTATTTTCCTACTGCATGTATTTTTTTTAAAATTCTAATATACAGTATCAGTGGAAATAGAGTGTGTATGGAGAGTAGATATATGACTTTATTTTGCATTAATATTGATTTGTTGTTGTTGTTAAGCTTAATGCCATTTTTCAGCACACGATAGGCTATTCATGGCGGCCAGTATTATTGGTGGAGGAAGAAACCGGGAAATCACCGGAAAGAACCACCGACCCACGAGAAGCTACTGGCAAGCTTTCTCACATATCCACATTCGCCGAATGTTGATTTGTACATTTTTATATCTACATTAGAGTTAGATAAAGAACCTGCACCTAACACAGACCAAAGGTTTAGTTATGGTAAAGTCTTCAGGGAATGCTCTCTGTGAAGTCCGTTAGGATCATTATTTATCCAGGGTCAAATATAGTTCAGATAGTCATCAAGAAGAAATATAAGTGTAAGGGTTACATTAAAATTAGTAAAGATAAATTCTCTTGCTTGTGACTAATTCCCCATGAAACGCTGTTACACCAAGGAGGCTTTACTACTTTGCACCGATCAATTTTACACCAGACTAAAGGATAAACATTGATAAATTATCTAGTGTAGGTGCATCAGTAAAGTCAGTGAAATCATACTCTTTCATTTTCTTTACTGATGAGTGCTGCACTAGATAATCTCTACATTTTACAACAATGTTGTTCTTGTTCGTTTGTCAAGTCGATGAAGACCACTCTAGTCTTTGATGAGTTGGAGGGACTGGTTCTGTTCTGTGTGTGTGCAGGTGGCTAAGGCCAATCCTGGCACATAAGGTTCGGTTGCATAATGGACAAAGGATGAGTTGGACATCTCCAGGAGGGTTGCTGGCGCATGCTTTTCGGACTTGCCTCTTCATGTATGTAGATGCTGTCCTGCCTAATTCTCGGAGCTTGGACCATTTGTGTAGATAGGAATGCCAAGTGACTCGATCGCTGGCTATTTATTCCCGTGAGTCAGGATTTATATTGGACTTTTTCAATGCAATTTTCAATGGTCTTTGAATCATTTCTTATGACCTCCGTGGGATCGCTGTCTTTGCTGTAGCTCGCTATAAAAGAGTCTCTTAGGCAGACGTTGGTCTGGCATAAATACAAGATGTCCAACCCTGCACAGCTGGGTCTGCATGAGGATGGTGTGATAGCTGGGGAGACCTGCTCAAGAAAGTACCTAAGTGTCAGGAACATTGTCCTGCCATTTGATGTTGATTATTTTCATGAGATTTGTGGTAGGAAAGTGGTTCAGCTTCCTTGCATGATGTTGATACACCGTCCTCGTTTTGCATGCGTAGACCTTTAGCCCTGTAAACCTTTAGTTTGGTCGTGATGCTGACTCCTTTTCTTTCTGAGACGTTCAAATAAAATTTGCCAAATGTTGTGGTGGGTCAGGCAATGAGGAGGTTCACCTCTTCGTCAATGGTGACGCTCTATAAAAGTGTGCTGCCAACGTATGTGAAGTGCTCCACTACGTTGAGATTTTGGCAGTTGACGGTGATGTTGGAATCAATATAGGGCTTCCCCTCGGCCGGCTGATGCAGTACTTAAGTCTTCTTAGTATTGATGGTGAGACAAAAGCTTGTTAGTATTGATGGTGAGACAAAAGCTTGTGCAGGAACTGGAGAACTTGTCAATGCCGAATTGAGGGTTTGCGTCTGAGCCAGCATTGAAGGCGCAATCATTGGCAAATAACAACCCCCTGATGGTGTCTGTCATAACCTTGGTTTTCCCTTTTAGTCTCCTGGGGTTGAACAGTTCTCGATCTGTACAGTACCTGATACCGACTATAAAAATCTCCGTCTCTGATAGCATTAGTCAGCATGGCGGAGAACAATAGACTGAATAGTGTTGGTGCCATTTTTATTGTTTTTACAAAGTCGGCCGACATTCGTAAACGTGTGCTTGACAAGCATCAATTTGTATTTCGTTTTGGTCACAGAAAGTTCCCCTTTTCAGTTAAGTGCATGTCCTTTTAAAAATTGCATATGTTTTCGATTATTTTCAAGTGGTCAAGTACATTAAAATTAAAAATAAGATTATTACTTATACTGGTCCACGTTCTATGGTAAATAGTGTCTGTATCGGTTGATATTGTTATTGGTAAATCTCTATTCTTCACGCAATCTTTTAGAGTTCTGTTAAATTTCTCCACTATGGTATGCTTAGCCTGATTTTCTATGCTATACTGGTCAATATTATATTTTTGATGCCAATCTGAATCGTTTTGTTATAACTTCACTATCTCAATCTACCAATAATATTTGTAATTTTAGTCCACCTACCACTTTATAAAGCATCTCAACGATATACATTCCCTATTTCTTGTAAAGAAACTTTACTAAAGATGTTGGTGACCGTTAGCATGTATTTATAACGATCGTTGTATGCACTGTAATCTTTCATGTTGACGATAACAGCAGACCATATATCGTGTACTGTAAAAGCAGTGATTCAGCGACGTGAAAAGTGATTACAAACAGGTTTATGACGTTCTAAACCACCAGTTACATCAGCACCTGCTAACATCGAGCTTATGTTTAGTTCCTGCGTTTACTATTATCAAAGCTCTGTTCACTCACGTCACTATAGGCAAACCACAAACCACGGATTTTGTTCTACCATAAGATCTTCACGGATAGTGCCCAGATAGAAGTGTCTAAAGTATATTTTTTATAATAATGTAGACGTTATAGCACTTGCATTCTACTGACATACAATAAAATACAAATCCAGTGATTTGTTATAAGAAAATGGGTTATTGTGCACGAGGTAGGTAAATGGTGAAAAATACATTTCTCCTGTTTTCTTACACACTGCTTATAAAATAAGAACCATTTATAACAATATCGTCACCAGTACATTATTGTTACTCATGTATTGTTTGATTCAGTTTACAGCACATTCAATATGAATGACTCAATAACCAATGTATTTATTAATTATCCAGCTAGAGAGATAGTGGACCAGATCTAAATAAAGTCAGTGTGTAGAGCAAAATTAGAGATTAGATAAACAGACACAGACAGACAAGCGTGTGGACAGAATGATAGGTTCAGAAAATAATATGCGGGTTCGTAACCTATTAACGATAACAAAATACATTTAATCAAAACTTACATTATCTATATGTTATAAATCTATTCACCTTATTATATGGGACAAAGGTCATGTCACATTTTCCTGAAAACAAACGAATTATTAAGTACATTTCTTATTGCTGTCCCATGACGTGTACCTTTCAGACGCTCCAATGGAATGATATTAATATGTTGTTTATACTATGTTTGTTTATCGAGACAAGTAACAGTAACCAATTGGAAAGTTCCTTACCACTTGTCATATAGTAGAACCATTCAGCATGAGCCATATCAGGGTAATTTCCTTGCTCAGACTCAACAATTAATGCTGATGCAATGTTGCCTAATTGGCTAAATGTATAGAATGAGAATAACACAGTAACCAATCAGAAAGTTGCGATCATCACGTGTTACTTGCCAGTCCACCCGTTTATGCTATGATGGACCCTCAATACTTGCATTAAATGACCACTCGTTGCCTCTCCACACTACATCGTGCACTAGATTAAACGGTCTGGGATTACATTCATCCCATAACTGTAAACGATAGCGAACAAAGAAGCGGTGTTTCAAACCTGGCCGGCGTAGAACAGGAAAAAGAATTCCAGTTATCTCTCTTTCTTCCATTTTGGAACAGAAATTTTAAAATTCGGCCGTTAATTTAGACAACCTAATTAAAATTCATATTGAATGATCATCCTTTGTGTAAACTATTGAAGAGATATAACTGCGAATTGCATTATTTAGAGCTCAATCAGTAGGACCATTGAAAAAGAGCACATGGATAGTTCATTGTATCCCTCTTCTGTGTCCCACGAACTTTAGTTAGATAACATCTGGATTACATGCAATCTTAACGTATCAGTCCCTAACCCTCAACCGTTATTCGCTACTAAGAGAAACATCCGTATGATAAACAGAACCAAACTATTGCACAACATTCAAGTAAATCTAAGTAGCTTACCAACCACAGGAGAACAACTTGATAACTGCCTGCGTTTATTGTTCGACAAACATACCCGAGCAACCAAGTGCAACGTAGCAATTCAGAAGTGTTCTCCATGGTATAGCAGTGTTAGGGACCAGCTTAGCACTGCTAAAAGAGACCGTCATCAAGCTCAGAGGCTTTGGCTTTCCACCAGAATCACTATTCATAAGCAGATCTGAGATGCCCCTAAAACGAATGACACATATATAGTCCAAGCAGAGAAATCGGCTCACTACAGTACTAAGATCACGGAAAAGTCTCGCTGCAAAAAGCTATTTGTGATTACTAATAAGGTAATGTCAAGGAACAAATGTACATCACTAACAGCTACCTTCTCTCTAGTCGACATTTCAATTCTGTTTGCAAATTTTTTCAGTGACGAGGTATAAACCATCAGAGATAAACTTGACAAGACAGTTTGAGCGTTTGAGTTTACTCGTCATCACCATACAGTTGCGATACATAATTTCAGCAGCAATCGTTAGCAGCATTTGACCCTCCCTCTATGGGTTTAGTACGTATAATCGTGATGAAAAGTGCACCGAAAAAATCATGGGAACTGGATTCGATACCGACGTCACTGCTGATAGTGTCCTTGGATCCAATATTGACATCACTATGTGTTGCTATTATTACGTTTCTTTCATCTGGGGAATTCCCATCATTTTACAAAACTGCCATTGTAAAGCATCTGCTCGAGAAAACAACAATTGACCATAATGATCAAAAGAACAACGGCCCAGTTTCTAATCTCCCATTCGTGTTAAAAATCTTAGAAAAAGTTGTTCTATCCCATCTCATCTGAATTCAGGCAGACTTTTTAGCAAATTAGAGTCTGCATATCGACCTCGCCACAGTACTTAAACTTCTCTTCTGAAAATTGTAATTCAATACCGTCTTTTTCATCTATCTACTTTAGAAACTTTAAAATTTCAAAACACTGCAGCTCGGATCATCCTTAGAGTACCACGATTAGAGTGCGCCTCTGCTTTTCTGTACCTTACACTGGCTACCCATACGAATTAAAATTAGAATTAAACACAACATTTGTTTTCTGTGCTACATTTCACTGATGGGCTCCAGCCCAACATACCTATCTGTCGTTAGCCAGGTGTATACACCATGAAGATGTTTATGCTCTTATTCTCATTATTCCCACTATGAAATTGAAATCATACGGACAAAATTCTTTTGCATACCAGGGCCCATAAACGTGAAACGAATTGCCATCTGAACGTAGACAAAAAAGCACAGTGATCTCATTCAAGAGAGCTCTTAAACTCATCTGTTTCAATTGCAAGAACTGATATAAAGATATAATAGTGTATCTTTATAATGTATCCTTACCTTAAATATCTACAGCATATTTTTGCATCTAATTTTGGGGTGTTTGCTTTTATTTCTGTAATCATATCATTAGATAAGTTTTATTTTTACTTTCAAGTGTTGTCAAATTAAAGCGCTTAGAGCTTCTAAAGGTGATGAGCTATATGAAGTCCTCGTTATTATTATTATTATTATTATTATTATTATTATTATTATTATTATTATTATTATTCGAATATTTCTGGTAATTAGATGGATGCTTATTATTCCACGTTCTTGTTTTGCACTTGAGACACAGCAAGTTCCTGATGATATCATATTTTATACGCCTACTAAAAATATGGTTTGATGTTTGAATTACTGCTCATTTCTAGAAATATTGTTTATTACTGAAACTAGATCTGATACAAAAATTCAAAACTATCTACACGTAATGTTCTGCGGAAAGATGTGTGATGTGATTATGATTTTAACCTAGCTTTAACAATTTTGCGGTCATATCGCTAAGATGACTGCAGTGTGACTGTTTAAAGTGATGAGTAGGACTGAAGCACCATGCCGAAGATATGTAGCATGATGTCCAACCCAGTCACATTATCCTGCACCAGGCCGACACGTCCTAACACTTACCTCTTAATTATGAGCGTCAATTGAGGCAACTGTTAGTATCAATTTTGTAAGTCTTTGTTATGGCCTCTTTCATCCGTGGCGGATGATAAAACCGGAGCGGTTTTCTTCGGAACGACCCAGTGCAAGCAATATCGGGCCAAGTAGTTTTGCTAAAAGTGTTTTGACCAACGAAATAAAACGTTAGCAATGGAAGTGACAGTGGTTTTAGAGCCACTTTGATTCTTTTTAGGATCTCGCTTTTTACTCTTTGGATTTGGTATTCTGCATAAAATTAGTTTAGAAGTTTCATGAAATAATTCTCTGCTAGACGATTACTTTTGTTTTCCCATTAAGCACGTTATGGTTCGTAGATCAATCTGGGGTTACCAAGACCTACTGCAAATAATCCTCATCAGGATTTCCAGTAGTCCATCGAATCTCAAATCTCAGAATTGTCTGGAGTGTCTTTAAACCTTCTGAATGTTTGGAAACAAAAATGAGTAGAGCGACGCGAAATAATTGAGAAACACGAGCGTGCTAACCGCTGTATTATGAAAAAAATAATTTTAGTTGTTGTTTCAGTGCGATGTCACACAGTATCTGTTTAGATCCTTGTTAACCAAATGGGTAAATTGAAAAAGCACACGTTGTGAAGCAAATATAGCTTTTGGATACTTTAAAGGAGACTGAACAATCTTAGGTGTTTACACCATCAAGATGCTTACGCTCCTCTTCTGACATTCCTATTCTCATTATTAAATTATGAAATTTGAGCTGAATCTGTTATTGTAAAAGTAAACTCTCGAGAGAACATGGGTCAAGTGCGCTTAATCACGACAGAAGGCAATAAAAGCTGTTATTGCATAAAAGAAGAAACATTTGTTGTATAATTATGAGGAAACAAAGGATAGGATTGAAGAGATGCAGAATTAGTAAATTAGTCAGAAGATGCCTAAATCCACGTTAGAAGAGTTCAAAATGAAAAAAATGAAACTCAGGCTAGGTTGCAGGAGATGCTGAAGATGGAGAAAGAAAAGTCGAATGCAAGAAGATAATATGCTCTATGCAACGTACAAATGGTTGGTTTCCGATATTCGTTATTTAGAAAGAGATATAGTGTATTAATAGTTGGAAGACTGTTAAAAAGAAAAATATCAGTTACTGAGAACTTTGCAAAGCGTACATCAATTATTCAATTAGATTACTTACACGTTTTGACTGTACGTCTATTTTCATGTGCAGTAAAAAGTAGTTACGGAAAAAAGAGTGCAAATGTACTATATCGTGAGAACAAAGTGCAAATCGACTACACGCTCGACCATTTAAGGAAAGAAATATCGATATGACATACGAGGACAGTGATATTACGCGCACAACTATTAATAACCCCACTTATAATATTTTTAAAACAATGTCATGCAACAAAGTCTCTGGGGCAAAATCATTAATGTCTATAGACCTTTAATATGAAATAAGTCCCGTAGTGAAATATAACTTAAGGGGAAATAGTAGCAACTCCTTTAGACCCTTATTATCTTTTATGCAAGCCCGCTCCTGAAAAAATTTCCTACCTAAACAATAGCATTTGCAGCGATTAAATTTAATAGAAAATAGCGTGTATATATCATTCGATAGCTTAGACTAACCCCATTACTGTGAAATGCAAGTCTATATAGCAATAGTAACCTTCACTTTAAACATATAATATCAGGTTTCAAAGCATCTCCGCTCTTTGTCTGTCCTTGAAAATAATATTTTGAGGACTACATTTCCCCCAAAAGGAAACAGACATAATACAAGAAATTCTAATATCACTTTAGGCTCTGAGATATAAACCTAGAGGACAATAGTGTCAGTCAACTGAGATTTTGAAGATGCTCCCAGGGTTCAAGACAGACATGAATGTTATGGAAAATTTATTTCTATCTATGGACAAAATAGGCAGAAGTCTGAGCTTAGCTGGGAGAGGTGGAAGCAAAGCAAAAAACTCAACATATATATAAACTTCAGTTTAAACATAAAAATGCAAGTATGCATGCTGGATTATATATATATATATATATATATATATATATATATATATATATATATATATATATATATATATATATATATATATATATATATATATATATATATATATATATAGCACATGTGAAGATAGAAATGTAGAGGTTTACAAACGCAACGTTTTTGTGTTTATTTGTTTGTCGTAACTATGTTTTGTATTTGCCTTTGAAAAAGACTCATTAAGAGTGGAAAGCGCTTAGGCTAGTTAGTTGCTAGTTTCGTACTGTTCGTCGTCAGTTTATTGCATCTATATATATATATATATATATATATATATATATATATATATATATATATATATATATATATATATATATATATATATATATATATATATATATATATATATATATATATATATATATATATATGTTTTCGCCGCTGATCATTATTGATCGCCTTGAAGTTATCCTATGGTGGAAGAAAAGCAGGTAATAATTCGATAGAGAAAGAACGCGCCGTTGAAGAAATAATGGGTAAAGAAGTATTGTATAATCTAAATCATACGCACATATCTTTGAGTGATATTTTTATAAATGAATATGATGAAAAGAAATTAAACTCGCCAGAGGAAATCCATTGCCGCATAACCACATATTGGTGGATCAGATAATTTTGGTGTTGGATGAATCTCATAATGGACATCGCACCTGACATAATTCATAAATTCAATCGAGGGCGGTAGCGCATATGAATAAAAATATGTAATCTTATTCGGAGTAATCTTATATGCGGTCCAATGCGTGCCAGGACCAAAATTGTCATCAAGATTTATAATGCCAGTCTCAAATTTGAATGGTTTATCAGGTTTATCATCGCGAATAAAGATGTCTCTGAAATGCTTTATATTAAATTTCTTTACATAATTTATGATATCAAATTTACTCAAACCCGTGGATACGGTGCTAGTCTCAAACCACTTCCTTTTTTTAAACCGTTTTCAGCGATCTTATCAATAACTGCTGAGCCAAGCGTTCCTAGTATAGGACCTAAGACTGGCGTGAGCATGCCGAGTAGTGGCAAAACTCCGGCGTGCTTAATCGATTTCTTCACATGCGCTGATGATAACATGAAAATTACGCCTTTGCCGATAGACTTAGCGCTCTGATGGTCGCTCATAAACAATTTATGATTTCCAGACATATTAGCGCGCTTGATCAGCAAACGTAATGATGTAGAATTGTTTCCTGCTATTGCAATACTTTTCAATTGTCCAGGTGTTAAAGTGACTGCCACTGTGTAATCTTTGCTGGTCATTATTTCAAAACATTGTACTTTAAATGTATAATTTTGTGAATTCTTTGACATCATCGTCAGACATGAGACCATTAGAAATTAACTTTCCACATATGTCAATCATTTCTTTGATAATCAGATTCGAATTATTACCTGCTTTTCTTCCACCAGAGGAGAACTTCAAGGCGATCAAAAATGCTCAGCGGCGATGATAATTCGCTGACTATCTTGAAAAGAGCATAAAATTTATTCATAAAATCTTTATAATTTACATTAGCGCGTGCACTTTCAGGATTAGGATAATTATGATAAAAAGTAAAACTTTTATCTGCTCAGCGCCCTGGAGTTACATCTTCTACTTTATTAGCGATATAATCATTAAAATTTTTATATGTATCATATGTGAGGAAAGTAAATCTTTAGAAAAAAGGATTACGAAGTTCACGTGAAAATTCTTTTTTAAGTTGTATATTTTTATGACCTGGTGCAGATTGATGACTTGTTGATAGTTGTTGTGTCGGCGCTAGTGATGGTGATTGTGACTAAGGCTCTTGTGGAGTAAAAAATGCATCATAATATGAACTTTCATATGGTGATTCAGATTTTAATGGTCTTAAATCTGCAAGAGGTTGTTTACCATAATTTTAAATTTTCGACATGTAATCAGTAAATACATTATCAGACCGTGATATAATTGGTATGTTGTAAATTAATTTATATAAATCTCTATAGCACACACTTCTTGTTGTATAAATCTTTTTACAACCTGGCTGAAGATAATTATCTCTATTTTTAAATTCACGAACAGCAAAATCAACGAGATCATCAACATTATTAGATTTCATATTCTTATTTAACACACTGTGGCCGTGAGGATTAAATTTGCTTAAAATTTTAATGTCGCAATCTTTCATTTGTGTGGGAATACTTTTTTTTTGCCTGTTGCTCTTGCCATGCTTGTTGATTAACTCGCGCCTGTTGAATTTCTTGATTAATTTGTCCAACTGGCTCAACGGCTTTCAATATATCTTTGCTAACTTCAGTGACTGGCTTGTGAAACTTTTCAATTTCCTCATAATATCCTTGCTGCGCTAGCTGTTGCGTCTTCAGTTTGTTTTGAAGTTGCCTGAGTACAGGATTTTATTCATCAGGTCACTTTGCTCGCTCGCGCGCATGAATAACTTCTGGCGATTTGTTTGTCATTATTAAATAATTCTTAAATTCTAACTGACTGGTTGCTTTTAATCATCATTAGTTAACTTATCTGTTACTGATGCGCGCTGATTAGAATCAAATCTATCAATTCTTCTGATTTGATTATCGAGACGAAGCCTAAGTGCAGCATAATTATCTTCAAGTGATTTAGTTTTTGTCGTTGTAGTGGTTATGAAATCATTTAGCGCCGCCGTAGATAAATCAAGACGAATGACTGCGTTTGTCAATATTGAATCAATATCAATAACCTTTGTTTATAATGATGGTACTGACACTGGAATCGACGCACCTGGTGCGCCAGATCTAGACATTTGATTGACGTGCGCTGACAAACTTGCAAGTTGCGGTGATAAGACAAGATCTGAAACTCTAATGTCGCTAGATTTAAACTTGTCGCGTTCGTTCTCAAATACAAAATCTCGCCAGGATCAACATTAATCAAATTTATCTGGTCAAGTTTCTTTAAAGTCTCGGCGATACTGTTATAATGAGTTTCTTGAAAGAACTGCGGCCGTATATATCTGTCATTTACACACCAAGCATAATAATAAATAGATAATGCTGATTTATTGCTTTCGCTGCAAAAGACAACCGGAAACTAAAAATATAACCACGGCGAGATTGAAAAATCACAAACTTGCAATTCGTGGAAATTATCAAACTTGCGACACTCTAAAATTCAGACTCATCAGATAAACTCGTGGTGGTGACATCGCAGCAAAGTTATCATCGTTTCCAGGCTTTCCATGGGCAAAGTATCCAGGCGAAAACCTTATCGGGTATAATTATTGCAGGCCAGGCATAAGATTAGATATGCGATTCGAGGAGAAGAACCAATTAATCGCATTGATGCGGACTGCAAACTTCATGATATCGAGTACAGAAATCCAAACAACACGCAGCAACAAATTGCAGATGTAAGGTTGATCAACGCCATTGATGCGATCCCGAATAAAACATTTCGAGAAAAGTTATTAGCGGCGGCAATCAAAGCAGCGATGAAGGGTAAATTATTTGTTGGTGCTGGAAAATTAAACTGATGATAGTATTTAATGGAAGTGATTAATTTTAGCAGCGGCTTCAAGAAGGAAGAAAAAAGCACAATAAAAACTTACCAAACTCAATAAGAATGATTATTACTGGCCTATCAGGGTCTGGCAAGACACAACTGTTATTGAGTTTAATCATGAAACACCTGAAATGGGACAAATTATGTGTAATTGCGCCATCGCTCGACGATCAGCCGTGTTATAATGTGTTGAGGGCGCTCAATGAAAATCTCAAACAAGCATTAGATTCTGATGAGGGTTCTGTGAAACTCTTTTATAATGTTGATGAATCGCCGATTATCGATGAAATTGATGGCGAAAAAATAACTTGATTGTATTTGACGATGTAATGAAGGACAATCAGAAAAATATTGCGATATTATTCTCGCGAGGTCGTCACAAGAATACTGATTTAATATATGAGACGCAGCGATATTCGCAAATACCAAAAGTAATTCGTGATAATTACAATATGGTATGTGTGTTTAGTTGTGTTGATAATTTTACAGTGAACAATATTCATAGAACATGTTGCGATGGTGATATAAATCTTGAAGAATTCAGGAAAATAAAAAGTGCGATTGAAAAGCAAGTCATACAGTTTTATTACTATTTCGCTGCATGATCCAGCCAGGCGATACATAATTGGATTAAGTTAATTTTATCTTATGGTGGCCAATTGCAAATGTATTGATACCATCGTTATGCAAGCGCTTGCTATCAAAGTTTGATAATGCTAACTTATTAACGCGACAAGTATCTATCTGATGTCGGCACGACTTGAACATTTGCATGTTTCTGTAAATCGCTGAGCTTGTTTTCAATGTCATGATATAATCATCAAAAGTTATTTCTTTAATAACAACTGATTTTTTATTCCTTTGAGAATTTTCTTTTCATAATCGCTACGAGTTTTAAATGAATACATTTTTGGTTTGAGGCCGACAAACTCAACGATATCATTACGTGGAAATTCATCCTTTATCAAAACTAATGCTTTTATTCTGACGATATCAAATTTATCAGGATGTAATTTCATATCATTGTCAGAAGTTGCATCCTTAATCTCATAAGTGAATGAATCAGTGTCTGTGGCTAGTACATATAAATCAGGCCAGATATGCTTAGCGAAGCCATAAAAAATCATACATTAATAACTTTGATAAATCACGAACAAATGCGCCAATATATATATTAGTTTATTTAACATAATCGATGTTTTTAGACGCTTCACATCGACGAGGTTATCAGTAACTCATGTTGAATTCTTGAACGTTGCCTGTGCTACTAACTTCTCTAATGTTTTGTTATCAGTGCATAAAGTTACATTTATGCGTTTGAAACCATTTTTGATGGTCTTTCCAAACACAGCATTATTCAAAAGTTTATAGAAATCTTTATCAGAATCTGTTGCTGATGGATCGGTTCGTGATGCAATGTTAATGTTAATATAACTTGCCATCCTTGATGACTGCTTGAATAATAACACGCGAAGAATCTTGCCAAGTTTCAATCCATGATCTGTTGCGTGTTTGAGAATGCGCCAATGACAAAAGTAATTGAGTTTATGCATGAGGTTTGGTACTATTTTTGTCACAGTATCAGGCATTCCATCAGACTTATTTCTGATTTCAAATTGCTCAGATGAAAACCAATAATCAGAAACCTTTTAACTTTTCAGGTAAAAATGGTTAATAATTATGATGGTCGTGCTATGATACAGGATAATCAATATGAGCTTCATCAAACGCACAAAAAGAATAATCTGATAAATCATTTGTGAGATTTTTTGTTAGTTTCATGAATTCTTCTGGCGAACACCAACTCATTATTTCATATGGCATCTGTGCATCGTCATTGCGGTTGAGTAGAAACCGTTCATGTCAAAATATTTTAACTTTGTTACATTATCAGCGATAGCATATTTGTTTGAGAATACACTTATTCCTCCACGAATTGCTTTCTTTACAAAATTAAATTTGTTTATATCAGTCATGAGCTTAAGTTAGCATCACCAAGACAACATTCCATTTTCTCTAAAACCTAAATTTCAGTAATGCATCTCAAGACAATCCTGGTGCAAAGTAATCCTTTGCTGGATCAAGTTGATTTTTTGACATTGATATTTGTCTGAATGCAGTAAAAATATCATCAAGTAATAACACATCTTGGATGAGATAAATTCTCATATAATCGCCGAGAGTTTTACAGCTAAACACATTCCAAACATTATATGCATGTTTGTAATCTTGATCAGATACTGATGAATCTGTAAATGATGAATACAATTTATCTTGACTTGGCAGCTGAGTCTCAGTAAGACAATTAAAGCTAAGTATTCGTAAGGAAATATTTTTTACGCTTCATTAGCGCGGTGTTTGTGTTAAAGGATTGCGATAAACTTGTAAATGCTGGACATTTTTTGCCAATGATTCAAGCGGTATGGTCAAGAATTGCAGACTTTCAATAAATCGTAATGGCCCAATCGATACACTCATAAATGTTTCTTTATTTTCAATGCAATCGACAGTTAAATCTTGTGAAATAACAATTGCGCTGATATAATTACTGGCAAGCTACTGCAAAATAAAATGACTATCATAACCACGAAAGTTATGGGAGACACATAGAAAGTATGATGGAATCAAAGTTTTACAACATTTGATATGAGCAGAGCCTAAATAAGATTGAGTTAACGAACATTTATGCACTTCAAGCTGAGTTAAATCATCAACAAGATCACCATCACAAATACCGAATTTCTGTGATGATTTAAAAATTGTCCTATTCCTCATCTGATAAAACAAAATTATTGTCGAGAGTTTTCCTAAGATTGAAAATTATATCAACTTCAGCAAGTAATGGCTTAATCAACAATACAGCAGGATCTTCATCTTGCTCGCATGTGCGTGTGTATGTCTTAATTTCTGACGAATAATTTAGATCAGTCACACAAGTTAATTTATATGCTGCGGCAATGGCAATGTGTTTATTTAATTTTATCATTGATTTGCCTGTCACGCCTTTAAATTCTTCTGGTTGTAAAATCGCCTCAAAATCATAAACAAACACAAACGGTGCATAAATGATTTGGTAAAATTTTTAAATTTGCACATATTGCGACCGTATTTTATTGTTGGCGTCGCAAAGCGCTGGTTATTATTACTGCAATCTCTCAGATGTTTATCGAGATATTCTTGCGTTGATGCGAAATATAAACATTTATAGCAGAAATAAGCTTTATTTATTTCTTTGTTAATTATTTATGGACTAGCAAAGACATATTCTTGATAAAGACATAATGCTTGTTATAAAGGCTGAGATTGATTGAACTCTGACCAGCATACAATGATAAATGAATTACTGAAAAGTTACAAAGTTATTTAATTCCATAGAGATTTATTCCATGAGGAATTAATACTCTGTTATCATCTTCAAACAATTTGATTCTGTGCAATTCCATTGGAAATTTAACTCGCGATAGATTAAGTTTGTCAATGTGTTCCTCATATTTACTTGTTCTATTTTGATCTTTGGCAACAGGAAATAACGCAGATAAAATCGACCACATGAAAAATTAATTGTCTTGATTTTTCACATTAATGCAACAGCGTTTTTTTATTGATATCTGCAGATAGTTCAATGATTGATTTACCACGCAGCGGTTTGTAGATATTTAAATGAAATGCAATATTGTTGATCTTATCAAATATCTATCCTGATCGACAATCGTTAAATTCTTCAATCTCGCGCTGTATTTCTTGTTCTATTTTGTTTGCAATCTCAAACGAATTATCGTCGCTTGGAAATATAACATGTGTGTTTGATCGTATGCATTTATGTGATGTTAAATTATCCTTGCCTTTGCCCTAGAAGTCGCTAAACAAATCAACAGAAAACTTAATCGGCTGCGGATGTAATTTGAAAATTTTAATAATTCCGCAATATAGCATGTTTAATATTGATAAATTTTTCTGAGGCAGCATAAGATAATCTACACCATTTTCAAGATATTGTGACGTACGATAAAATTCTAGTGGAACTTGTTCCACAGTCGCCGATATCTTTTTTTTGTTACCTGCTGCAATAGTTAACTTTTGATAATGTAATTGTTCAATCTTTGCTTCAAGTGCTGCTAAATCTTTATTGCTTCGCGGATATTTAGCTAACTCGCCCGTTAACTCATTATGAATCAATCTCAACTCAGTTACTTTTTTTGTCATTAATATTGTATACATTCATCTAATTTATAATTTCACATTTTTGTTCCATTATGATCAAATAACATCGGTTTAGGATTTAAATCGCAGCAGATATGATACGATATAGCACCGATGACATTAATGTTAAATTTAGCGCCATTATGATTTCACTGACTTTACTGATGCACCTAAACTAGACAATTTATCAATATTTATCCTTTAGTCGGGTGTAAAATTGATGGGTGCAAAGTAGTAGAGCCTCTTTGGTGTAACAGCGTTTCATGGGGAATTAGTCACAAGCAAGAGAATTTATCTTTACTAATTTTAATGTAACCCTTACACTTATAGTTCTTCTTGCTGACTATCTGAACTATATTTGACCCTGGATAAAAAATGATCCTAACGGACTTCACAGAGAGCATTCCCTGAAGACCTTACCATAACTAAACCTTTGGTCTGTGTTAGGTGCAGGTCCTTTAACTAACTCTAATGTAGATATAAAAATGTACAAATCAACATTCGGCGAATGTGGATATGTGAGAAAGCTTACCAGTAGCTTCTCGTGGGTCGGTGGTTCTTTCCGGTGATTTCCCGGTTTCTTCCTCCACCATTAATCCTGGTTGCCATGAATAGCCTATCGTGTGCTGAAAAATGGCATTAAGCTTAACAACAACAACTACAAATCAATATTAATACAAAAAAGTCATATATCTACTCTCCATACACACTCTATTTCCACTGATACTGTATATTGAAATTTTTAAAAAATTATATGAAGTAGGAAAATACATGTAAAATTTATCCTTATGAGCCAATTATTTCAAAATTCAAAAATAACTACTCAACACTTTTTTAAGCACTTTATACCTACTAAAAGAGAATCAAATTTCATTACAATTGGTAGCTAATTTTATTGGTTGAGTATTAAGGCAAACTTGCTATGATTAATTTTAATTGGCTTTAAAAACACAAAATCCAACTGTTCTACTAACTTCTTTGTTTCTGTTTTCCAGCCAGCACTGTAACTTGACATCATTGCCTTTGAGACGCTGCAGATTATATGGTATTCATGCAGAATCTCATCCTATGAATTTAACATTCACAAAGAGCTACTCCTCTATCACAGACATAATATTATTAACTTTGTGGAGAGAATTTACAAAATGTAAACACAAATATATCTTCTAAAGCCTATAAAATTACCATAGCCTTGAAATAACTAAATTTTGCATATAATAGCAATATTGGAAATAGTATAGTCTTACAAGCAAATAAATGAGAGTTACAGTACATAAAAGTAACAATGAGGCATGTCAACATTCTCTCCATGCTGTAACCTGAAACTTTACCCAACAACCATCGCTCTTTTGGAATTTCATAATATCAGTACAGTGCCTACTTGGTGCAGAGACAGCTTTTTGCTGTTATGTTTCTAAACAATAAAGTCCGTTTAATATATAAAGGACTTGTAAAAGTTGTGAAGGACAAAACCAGGAGGAGCTAGCTACTGACTTTTTGTGATGATGGGTGATTTTAGAGTATTCTCAAGTTTAATGTTCATCCATGGTTAAAGTGGATATGCATTACTCCTTTGATTTGATGCTTTAGTTTGATAAATGATATTCAGATTGAATAAGTTCAGAAATTAAGTATTTCATATTTAATTCCTATAAATCTTTCTTGTACAATATAATGCATCAGACTGATATTACCTGTATAAGTATCAGACATTAAATCGAATATATACTGCCTACAACAGACTTGCTGCACAGATCTTGTAAGTAAGGACATTTGGTTTATCCAGGACTTTTCCTTCCTCTTGCTGTACAAGAGTTTATTTCCAACATCACAGAATTTCTCAGAATGAATCTGGGAAAATTTGGGGAATACATTTTAACTTGTTATTGGTTTTAAATGTTTAAATGTCTTTCTCCAGTAAGGAATCTCACTTCAAAGTTTAAATACGGTTCTGCATTATGGGTACTTGCTTTATACTTAAATGTTTTTCCTCCAGTATGCATTCTTCCTACATGCTTAAAAATTCTTCTGTAGTAAGAGTTCTTGAGAGGATCTATAATATTCACTCCAATTACAACTTCCATTAAATTATCATATTTCCACAATTGATTGTGTGCAATTGTAGAGATCCACTATAACCAGCATAATTTGTTCATACTTCCGCCTTCAATGAATTTTTTTCCCCAGCATGTACCCTTATATGCTTCTTCAGACATGTCAATTCTCAAATCTCACTAGGTAGGGGCCCCGAGTGGCCGATTGGTCTAAAGCGCTGTCCGTTACGGATCACTGTAGGTTCGAATCTAGGATTCGGCGAATGTGGATATGTGAGAAAGTTTGCCAGTAGCTTCTCGTGGGTCGGTGGTTCTTTCCGGTGATTTCCCGGTTTTTTCCTCCACCATTAATACTGGCCGCCATGAATAGCCTATCGTGTGCTGAAAAATGGCGTTAAGCCCAACAACAACAACAACAAATCTCACTAGGATTTTAAAGCCAGGAGTCCAGGAGTCCCATTATGGCAAATATAAAAGTCCAACCAGGAGAAGTCCCCTCCCAAACATCTATGCAAATTGGAAGAAATATTGGTTGCCACTGAGTTTAATGTCTACATTCTTTATAACACAAGATAGTTCTGGTTTGTCTATTAGAGTGAGAATGAATTTTGTCAGTGCAAAGAATGTCTTATTTCAAGCACTAAGTTAGGCATCACACACTTTTTCACACTTAGCTACTGTCCCATCTAAACCATCAGTTCCAGCAACTTTAGTACTCTACTGAATCTTATTGAAATCTTTGTCCGTTTGCCGTTTAATCTGAAAATACTTATCCAAATTTGCAAATGGCATTTTATATAAGTCTCAACATGTCTTGAATCCAAGGTCTTGTCATGTGCACCGCTTATTCTCTTATACTCAGAAATGAACACAATAATGAAATCTAAAGTTGTTTATTTGATGTACTCTTGTATATGGTCTCATGCACATCTTTGGGTTTATTTGCCTGTAAATTCAATTACATTAATATCAATACATTATCCCTCCCAGCAGACAGTCAAATCCTTTACACCTACCACCCAATTATTGCATCATGTTCTTTTGTCATACTCTTATAATGGCAACATGTACATCACTTGGTCTTTCAGCCACTGAATTCTGTCAATAGTGTGTATTTAATTTAATACAATATTGTTTAGTCCAAACAAAAGTAATAACATTATACAAGTATTGCTCATTTTCCTTTGTCTATTGTATCTCAAGAGATTACATGAATCTCAAATCTTAATGTGTTATACTAGATTATGTGAATCTATTTTACATAATACAAGGTGTATTTGTAACCCGCATATTAGGCCTGAGGCCAATGAATCATATTTTTGTGTTTTTGTTTTTTTTGTTTATCCTTTTGTGAGTGTGTAGTGTGATTTGGATAAATTGTAAGATAGAAGTGTGAGATTCAGTGTATTTGTCATGTATTCACAAACACACACACAGCCACCACCCAACCCACCCTCACATTATATATCTATATATTTATATATATATATATATATATATATATATATATATATATATATATATATATATATATATATATATATATATATATATATATATTGTTGTTGTTCTTAGCCAAATGACATTTTTCAGCACACGATAGGCTATAAATGGCAGCCAGTATTGATGGTGGAGGAAGAAAACAGGAAATATGCGGAAAGATCCAATGGCCAACGAGAAGCTGCTGGCAAGCTTTCTTTTCTGACATATCTTGATTCTTCAAATCTTAGACTCGAACCCACGCATACAGAGGTGCGGTGGGAATGATCCATAATGGAGATCCGTTTAGACCACTTGGCCACATGGGGCTTTCATTCCATATGTATGTATATATATATATATATATATATATATATATATATATATATATATATATATATATATATATATATATAAGTAAGTCAGTCAGTCAGTCAAATGGTGAATGTAAATATAGATATATGCTAAAATCCTTTTGCGGGGAAAGTTACGTGAATAATAAGACAACACATAATTGTGTGACATTGGCTTTTGACAATGATGTAGTTTATATATTAGATGGGTCACCTAAAGATATGTCAGGTTTCTGAAACTATTCATTGGCAAAGTTAGCAAAATTATAGGACAAAATGATTAGGGTGGATTCTTTTTCCATTTTCGTCACAGTTTCAAGTTAATTATAAGATAGGTGTTGAAGTTAAATCTTACCAAGATTGTTCTACTTACATGTTTATTGTATAAATTTTATTTATCAGCAGTAGCAGCGGCAGCATAATCAATCACCTAATCCTAGACGTTTTTAGAGGACCACATTTTGAATTTACATCCAGTTTGGACCGTTACGGTTTCCAAGTGGTAGAGCGTCCACCTTGGATGCGTGAGGACTCGGATTTGAACCCCGGTCGAGTCATTCTAAAGACTTTCAAAATGGTACTAACAGCCGCCTCTCTTGGCGCTCAGCATTAAAAGGTTAATATAAGCTCGTCCTGGTGCCAGTATAATGTGATTTGGTGGGAGACATCATTCTACATGTCTGCAGCATGATGCCCCGGTAATGAACATCACTATCAAAAAGCTCTGAAGTCATCGTAGCGATTTGACTAAAAAATCGTTAAAGCTACTTTAAAAAATCGAAATCACACTCACACCACCACCACCACCATCACACACACACACACACGCAGACACACACACACACACACAAACACTGTGACACCCCCAGCACCAAGCCAATTCTCATCATCTTTCCCTCTTCTGTACTGCCCTATGGAAATCTCCAAACCCCATGCCTGTCCACTCCTTACTGTAGTCTTCCAACTTCTTCTGTCTGCCTCTTCGTCTGCACGCACGCGTTGTGCCTTGCAAGATTGTTTTTGCCAATCCAGACGATCTTGACAAATAACCGTACCACTTATGTTTAAACTTCTTATATTGGTCAAGATGTCTTCATTGGATTTGATGGCTAGCTTTATCCTGTCGTGGACTTCTTAGTTGTTTATACAATATCCTTAAGATCTTACGATAGCATTTTCTTTCGAAGGTATGGATCCTTCTTTGTAGATCTAATGTGAGCGTCATTATTTTTCAAGCATACAGAAAGATGAATAAGGGCAGTCAAGTGCAGCAGCCTTATTTTTTAACAAGAACCAATGTAGTTTCAGCAAAGTTCTGTTTTGTAGCTCTCGTCTGTGATAATTGATCCCAAGTACTTGAAACTCATGACAATTTCAGCTTCTGTCCACTGTCCTGCGAAGCATAAGTTGGTGATTGTTCTTCATTCAATGCGTACAATGCCCTTGTAGTCTTGTAAAGCATCCTCCATGATGCTTTCCAGGAAAATGTTGAAGAGTGTAGGTGACAGTATACGTCCCTCTAAAATAGTCATGACTAAATAACGCCCATAAAACTTTTTATGAGACATATACATCCAACAACTCAAATCTGAACTTAAGCATTTTTTACACTGACATGTTTGCAAACAGATAGTTTTAAAGAAACACAAAAGTATTTATATGATGGATTATCATTTTGGTCATTGTTTGACATTCTTACCCGTGTATTTCACAACTTGGACTGAAGTGTTGTTACAATAATGCAGATTGTTCCTTATTAGCTACAATAGATGCGCTGAAAGATGATATAGCACCCACTTAAGTGTTAATTGTAAGTAAATCATATATTCTTGTTATCTTTACCACATTTAGTATATTAATGTACAAGAATCAAATAATAGATCTATTGTGTATGATGAAACACAAATTCGCAATATTATAACAATAAATAGATGAAAACAATGAATTCATATATTCGATAACTACACATGTAGTCTGGATTATTTCTGAAACTTAAACCAGATTTACATTACAATAATTATTATTCATAATCAAATGCAGTCGAAATAACCAATAAATAAAATATTTAGAAAGAATTGTATCATACGTCTGAAACAAGGTGGGAAAATAATGAAACGATAAAAACACAAAGGAATGCATGTCATATTTATTAATGTAAATGCACAAAAGAATCCAAGGTGCTTGTTGTGGCATTTCATTTAACAGCACGGAGTGAAAATCAAAGAGGAAACTCACATTTTTCATAATTTGATTTTTTCCCATATTCACGTTCATCAAAGTTTTATACAATATCCAGAATGAGAACCTTTGAGGCATTTTCCTGTTGAGGCGAGAATTTACTCACGTGCGTACATGATGTTTGCCAAGGTGATGCAATAATACCATAAAGAGTCTGACACACGGGTGTTTTTTCATCATTTCGCATCGTTGAATCCATTTTCATTTCCAAATATTAGGAGCATCTCGAAGACTCTCAATGGATTATTGATAATCTTGGTACAGATGATTTGAGTAATAAGATATAGCGTTGGATATAGCGCAAAACTCCCTCTCAACCCCCTCCCAACTTTCAGAATAAATATAAATTACTCTCTCAGGTACTCTAAAACTTCCACCCCCAAATGATTTTCTAACATGACATGTATTTTGAGAGTAATTGGGCTCATCCTCAGACTACCACTACAGGATATCTATACTCTAACAAATGTTCAGTCTGAAAAAATCAATAATACGTTCATCAGCTAAGGTAGGTAACATGAATCAAAGCATTCCAGAAAGCGCCTACGCACAAACTAAAATGTGAAAAAGTGTCAGCCGTGAGATCCGAGCATTCCAGAAAACGCTCACTCAGACAATTTATACCTGAAAAAGTGTCAGACGCGAGATCAGAGCATTCCAGAAGATATTCACGCAACTATATAAGGCCGTCAAATTTTTCATAATCACTACACTGCTGCACGGTCAAAATGACCCTTCACCAGGCTAGATCAGGTAAAAGATATTATTCCATAAGTTTAGATACTATTTCATATTATATCATACTTTTTTGATAATCTTTCTCATACTCGCTGCCATTCATTGGCAAAATATTTGTTAGCATACTGTCAATAATACGAAACTCGCGTATTAAATCGTCCATATCATATCTTACAACTCTCAAATAAGATTGTATCTGACCAAGTAGTTTTTTATAAGTAATATTGTCTGTTTGGCAAGCATTTTGTTTGATTAAAAGTCGAAATTCAATCTTTTTGTACGCTGTTGTAAGAGAAACACCAACACCATATATGATTAGCAAAAACAGATTTAATGATGCTCCACTTGAAATTATACCAGAGCTGGTCATTAACAACGGTAGATATCATATTACTCGAAGTATTTTGTTATAGTATTTGTAACATTTTTTCACGCAATAATATTTGTAGTTTTGTATTAATGCGTCCACTTATTGTTCTGGAATATCTTTTGAAATCTGATTGAAATCAACTATACTTCTTTTCATTATAAATATTAATATTTGTATGTATAGTCCCAGGTTTGATTAAAATTGCGGTGTTTCAGCTACAAATTCCAGACACCAACAATAAGACACTGCGGTTAAATTTTTATCAACTGGTTCAAGTATAAATTCTTCTTCGACGGTTTTATTTCTTACTAGAGATACTACTCCAGAGAGAACATCAGTCGAATGACGCCAAGAAGGTGGTGTAATAAAAATACAAAACTTTGCACTGCTAAACACGGATAGCCTATACACACGGGGAACTTCTGCAATGTGTTTGATATAGACATTTTGTAATGTCCACCTTGCTGAATCGGATACAACTGTGTAAACAAGAATTTTAATTTGTTTGAGAGGAATGTTAATCATGCTCGTTTTCTCAACAATATCTGGAATTCCACTGATAATATTGTTGAGTTTTTGAGTCAAAAATAGCAAGTGTAATATCAATACTTGGTGGACTCCCAAAAAGTTCGTCATTGGTTCTGTTTATATTTTTGCGAAAATTTAAAAACGTACCTATGTGATTGGTAAAATCAGTTTAGAGTGTGTTTATTTCATGGTTGATTGGAACTTCCTTATCATCAACATATTTGTTCGTTACATCATCAACATCAGACTTTGATGTGATAAGATTATAATTGTCATTATTGTTCATGTTGAGAAATGCATACATCAAACCACCGCGCACCGACACTTACATTGATTTTTTATCGTCGTCGTATTTCTTTGTTGCAACGTCATTATCTTCGGTTGGGTTTCCAAGATATGTAATCTTGTTCTGGTTCTTAATAATTGTCCCAATAAATAAATCACCAGCTTTTTAACATAATCGCAAAATGACCATCCAGAATCTTGTATCTTACCTTGGTTATTAAAAGTAATGATATTCTTAACAACCGCAGATGGGATTTGTACAAGGACATCTGACAGTTGTATGTTACACGTCTTTAATTTTCCTCTTCTATCTTGGAAAACAACTACTTTATTTGGATCCACACTTGTGATATTTAAAAAAAATTATTGATTTCATTTCTGAGCTGATCAAGAGTTGCGTATGTTGATATATCACATTGCTGAGCATTGGCTGACGAATCGATCAATAATATTCTGAACTTTATATAACAGCTCATTATAACTATCGTCATATAAATAAATGATGGTTTAATGTGACAAAATTATACGATGGAAAAGATAATAAATTTTGATACCGAGCGAGTAGTGAAACGTGTAAATAGCAATGAACTTTCAGACAGTCAATATCTTATTGTTGGGCGAACGGGATCAGGTAAAACAAATCTATTTTTAAATCTTTTGCTCAACAATAACGTTAACTGTGATAAGGTATATATTTACACCATCAACCCCCAACATTATAAATACGAATTACTAAACGAGTACAATCATAAAGTTTGTGATGACTCTGGCGAGGATATATTTTGTATAAGACAACCAGAATAACTTGTTCTAGTGAACGCACTTGATTTACCCGAGCATAGAACAATAGTTTTCAATGATATTCGGCTAAACAACGAGGAGATGAACAAGATTAGATCTTATTTTTACTTATCACTTAATAAAAGATGTAATTCTCTTTATCTCCCGCAACGTTTTTAGAATGTTGATAGATTTATTAGGCGAAATACGGGCGATTACATATTATTTCCTAGACTGGACAATGAACGATGCGGAGAGGTCACGAAAGATAAGTTTATCGAATTATAATATCATGCAAACAAAGAAAGATACAATTTCTTTTTATTTTACAATCTAGCACGTGATCCAGCTAAAATGTTTCGTTGTTGCATTGACACGTTTCTGTGATCTAATTTTGTAAAGTGTATATAAAATAATGGACAAGCGTCAGCAAAAAATCGAATTGCTAAAAATATATATCGAAACTCGAGCGGCTTTGAAGAAAATAGTGCAAGAAGCTCGGCGTGGACAAGTTCAAACAGAAGAAAAAACTGCTAAACTTTTCAAACCTGTTACTTAGGCAGTATATAGCAAGCAACCAGAAATATCAACATTGTCTCCAGAAGAACTAGAAAAAAAATGAAAGAAAAACGTTTGCTAGTTTTACTTTGAGAAAAGTCGAAAGAACAACCTGCAAAAATTATAAACAAGCTTGTCAGACACATTGCTGATCCTGCTGCACGACAAGCTTAGTGTGCAGGCTAATGAACAATCCTCTTGAACTTCAACATGCAATAACAAGAATGAGTGATAAAAATAATACCTTTTGAAGATCTGTAAAATTTTACAGAAGACAAGCTAGGTCAATAAATAGATGATAGTGAGAATAACGAGTATATAAAAAACATGATATCGCTAATAATAAGTTGATAGAAAAACGAATTATAAAATATGGTCACTCTTCTGATGAAGGAATTAAAACTCAAAAGATGAAGAGGATTATGCTAACGATGGAATTATTGCTGAGGTTTTACTAAAACAGTATATCAATATCAAAATAAACAAGGAGGTTATGTTAGAGGTTGGAATTTTAAAAGACTGTTTGATATATATATATAAAATAGTCCGAAATAAAACGTTACAAGAGGAAACCAATGGATCTGTGGTTAAAGTGTTTACATCAAACACAGAAATAGTCGATGGGCTAATGCTATTGTTATCATCCAAAGAAGCTGGTAACGAAATTATAGGGATCGATAACGAAATTATTGACATACTTGATCATCTACGATCAATCAGGATTACTGACATCGTCCGAGTAAGAAATTTTACACCGCTATATTATCTAAAATATTAATATAATGTCCCTAACATCAACAATATTATCGCTTGATTCATCGCAAGCAACAGGAAACAGCGCAAACTTTTCTGTTTATTACAATCCTCCAATAGAACTTGATACTGAAAAACAGTATGATATTGGATTAATTTCCTGAACTTACTCGAATGTTATGGTTAATGTAAAGAATGGAGTAAATGACGAGTTTGCAATTATTTCAATAAGAGACACGCAGTGGAGAACATTTAAAGTTCCACAAGGACCTTATAGCATTACTGATCTAAACAAAATGTTAAAAGAGCTCATAGCAAGATCTGATAGTATAGCTGATAATTTCGAGTTAACACCAAATTTTAACATGCTAGGAGTTACTATAGCATTAAAAAATATGTCGGTTGACTTTTAATCACCATGAAGTTTTGAATCAGTGATAGGATTTGAGCGTAAAGCATATTATTTAATTCTTAATGAACAATCTATTTCATTTGACAGTGAACTACCAGTGAATATTGCAGAAGTAAATACGATACTTGGATATTGCTCAATTGCTTTTGGATCTTACTCAGCCAAGGGCAGCAGAGGGCAAACGATATACATTTTCTCGCCAGACAGAAGTTTCACCAGGATCTATCATGCAGGTTAATCCACGTCAGATTATTATCAGATTAATCTCGAAAATCAAATCACCAGCATCACAATACAACTCACGGTCCTGTCGGTTAGATAGATAGATCTGAACAACGAAATAGTCTCGTATTATTTACACCTGAGCGCAATTTTGTGAACATATATTTTAAAGATGAAACGAAGAAAAGTTTATCGAAGAACAATTGTAGTGGTTCTTTTTGGAAATATATTTGCAACAATTGCAGAGAATATTCCAAAAATTGCTCTTAGTGTAGCGCCCATTGCACTCGACGCAGGTAAAGCTTTCACGACGGAGATAGCGTCTTCGGCAGGCATCGCAGTAGAACAAAAGATCGCTCATAAGATCAGAGGACCTTCCACATGAGAAATAAAACGAGCAATATCAGATTTTGCGCTAACAGTAAAAACAAAACGAGCTATGATAGATACAACAAAAAATTTCTTATCACCATATTGCGAAGAAATAGAATGTAAACTTGTAAAGAAAACAAAACCGATGACCTCTACTGAATTTTAATTTTGTGTAGCAATTCTTAAATAAATGTCAGCTAAAATTATCTCGATCTTGCCGAAGAAATTGATACTGACAATGATGTAACAGAGTTTGAATATGTCGAATATTTGGAAGAAAATTCGAACGAACAAAATAAAACTGAGTTAGATCTTTTAGCACAAGAGACGAGGACGTTTATACTGCCGCACAAGGCAGTGTTAGAAGTGCGTGGTCAAATAATAACTGCAATAGGTGGGGATATTGCAACTGGCGCAGAAATTGCTTTCGTCAATAACGGTTTGAGCTTGTCTAAAAGTGCAAGACATCAAGTGGCTAATCAAACCGTAGAATATATTCCGATGCACTTACCCATAGCGTGTACAATACTAAACATAGTTTCGTTAAGCGATAACTATTCCAGATCAGTGGCCACGAACATGATGTGGTTTAAAGATACCTCATTTGGGACGGCTGCGTCGAGCGAGTTTCGTACCGGTACTGGTAATTCTGCTGCAGATAACAATAATCTCATCGCCAATCCTGCTGGTAATGCGGCTGGTGATATTGAAGACGCAATAAATTTGGGGGTCACAAGAATAAGACGCAGAATCTCGCCAAAAAGCGATGATGCTACGGTGAAGCACAATCTTTGGGTTCTGTCGTGAGTATAACAAAGTATTTCGAGGAATAAAATATACACTTATTTTAGATCAAGCTGATCAAAATTATTGCATGATACATGCCGATGGAGCAGCCGAAGATTAATTTTCTATCACAAGATTAGCCCTGTGGATACTACGGGTTGTCTCATCGGTATTTAACACGATGGAGGTCGAATCTATACAAGCCACATTTACAAAAAGGATACACTTCCAACAGAACAGGATTTATCAAATAACAATTCTTAACGCGACTGATTACACATGGAGTGTGTCGACCACGCCCAGCGAATAACTATCGCGACACTTATAGTTATTCGCTGGGCGTGGTCGACATACATCAAGGCATTCGGAACGAGTTGTTGGATCGACTGCAGATATCAAGTTGACATAGACACTGGGCGCTCTGCCAACTGAACAGTATAACATATACGCGCTAGTGGTCAGTGATAGATTCCTTACCATTCACGCGACTGAGAGAGGAATGACTGTATGAGTTTATTCTAACAACCTTGATATAACATCATGAAAACCACGTACAAAACTAGGGAAATATACCTGACACCCAGTCAAGTTGAAAAATTATCATCAGCTGTTGGTAAACCCAGCTCTGTTTCTTTGAAGATACCTCTAGCGACTTCAAATAAATCAGCGGTAAAAGTCATGCTAACTCAAAATCAAATTGATAAAATAGATCACAACTAACCGTTTGTTCTGATACTATATGTTTCTCAGGTAACGGCAATATCAAAATAAAGTGGAATGTTTGCACTAGAACTTTTTAGCAAAGACTTACCAGTACCTGGTACACTTGGACTTGCGGCTGCGTCAGGGGCAGTCTATGGCGCAAAAGAAAAAGCATTCGAAGGTCGTGGAAATAAGCAAATCTATCGTCGGCGATAGAAATCGCTGCGACTCCAAACTTACTAGGAATCGGACGTGGAATGACTCTACTAGGGACCAGGCATTATTGAGCAATTTTGATATCATCGAAAAATTGAAGGACGTTGTAGAATTTCGAGAAGTATTTTCCAAAGACGAACTCGATGACGTACTAGCAGGTGTTTCGTGTGTCGTAAATATTAAAAATATTTACGATGACTCCGGTACCCACTGGGTTGCTGTCCACGATAATAATTATTTTGATTCGTTCGGACTTCCTCTGAGCGATCTCATAACAAATATATTTCTAAAAATAATTTTGAAAAATAAATTATTCGTCTAATCAAATACAGCCGATTGGAACATCAGCTTGTGGTTATTATTGTATCATGTTTGTCAAACAAATGTCCTGGAGCAAAAACATTTTTAAACTTAATTGTACAATTTGATGAGACAACGATGAGATTGCAATTCATTGTGTCTAAACTTGTAAGTATAATTATGTCAACATACAGTCTCAAATGTTAAACTAAAACAGAGATAAAGGATGAGACGACGTTAGAAACAAAAAACAATATAATACAATGATGCTAAAATTATGTTTGATATTTGTGGCAGAAAGAAAAGTATGTTTTTGAAATATGGATTTGGACTGTGTCACTACAGTTTTATCTTAATCGATGATAAAAATTCTGTGAAACATAATAAAATAAAACGAAGTGCAACTGTGATTGTGACAAACATCTTTGCATCGAACAGGATAAAATCGTCACGTACTGTAAATCATGCAATCGCTGTGAGATCACTGTCAGCGGAATCGACATTCACAAAATTATTGGCGTTTTACCGAAACCAAAAGGAGGTTGGACGTTGCCGGGTCATAGGTATAATGGACCTTACATGCCGCTAGATCAACAACTAAATGAAAACGAAAATCCACTGCCAGGACAATAGCCTTATAATCAGGTAGATGCAATAGCGATGCGTCTTGATATCTGCTATCGTGATCATGAAAACACATAAGTAGATTGCGATAAAGTAATGTTAGGCGAATTACGTGATATGAAACCGACAAATCTAAGAGAACGGTTTGATAGAAGATTTGTTCAGGGAATGATTGGAGCAAAATACAAAATAGGGCTTGGAAAAGAATCATCCGAAGATCTTGCAGGAAAGACGCTAGCGTCTTAACTACATAGACCTAAAAATAAGTTTACGAGACGTAGCAGTAGGGAGGGTGAATCTTACAACTTTTTGCTTGGGTCCATAACCTAAAATAAGGGTTCCTACAACTGTCTGAAGAAAACATAAGTCAATAACGCTAAACCAACGTCTCTAACTATTATATTTTCGAACGGTTAAAAACCGCATAAAAATCCACGAGGTTAGCTCAGTTTTGTTACTCTCTTATTGACTATATTTTTAACGATTTTTATGCGGTTTTTATGTTTAATATGTTCACCTAGACTTTTATGTTAAGTTTGATTCTTTGAACTATGGGATCGAATTGGACTTCAGAATGGGGATTTAAGACAGCAATTGTATACGGTGAATGGGAACTGACGTTACTGTACTGGACACTGACAACAATGTTGCAATGTGCTGACATGAATACGCGCTACTCTAGGTATGGAAACATGCAATAAATATATACGTAGACATATACATTGACAGGGACAAACTAATACAACTATATGGCAATAGAGAATATATGTCTTTTCGAGGCAAATGAGTGGCCATAAAAAGGTTCATTTAGCTTTCTGTTCTTTCCTCCCTTCTTTTTCTCCCTTATCTCTTTTTGCTAGTGCATCTTATTTTCTCCATTACATTCGTTTTCTTCTTTTTCCTGTCCTTTTCAGTCTCTTCTTTTTCCTTTTCTTATTCTCCTCTGTTTTTCCAGCTTAGCATTATAAGCACTGTTTTGTTCCATTTCCTCTACATCATCATTTTCTTATTTGTACTGTTTGATTATTTCCTTTACTATTTATTTCCCTTTCTTCATGTTATTTAGCTCCATGTTTAATCTGTGCAAGTTACAAGCTCCGTATTGCATATTAACGAACATTTTATATGCATATCGCATCCAACACCTCTTGAAATTTTATCATCTTCCACATATGGTTTCAAGCCATGTTTTATTCAATGTGGAATGGCACGACTGACAAATACTTTCTTTATTTGTGTCAAGCACGGAAGTGCAACTAAACATCTCGATTTATAGAAAACAACACTCTCATACTAAAAGACCACTATACTTTCAATCAGTACATAGTAGAGAAGGAAATTGCTTAATGTACATAAAATACCATTACTTATAATCACATAAGCATATTAAAGAGTGCTTATAATAGAACTACTCCACATTCACCCAAACTCTCGAGCGTTTTGGGATAAAGGGTTTGATATGGGGAAGACTCAAACGTAAGTGGTCACACTTTATACAAATACAAATGCACAAACGTACACATACCTATAACCCAATACTCACACAAAGCTACGCGAACGCATACAGACACAAGTAATGATACACAGAGGAAAAAAACGTGCGCGCACGCACACAAACACAGATACAAACACAGACACATACGTACGTGAACCAGCACCCACACAAGCACACGCATACATAATTATATTTTGGCAACCTGATCAGCCTCCCTTTCTAGAGATCTGGATAGCCCTGGGAATGGCTGTTATTTTTATAACTATCAATACACCTGCTCCTTCCAGCCCATTCCCAACTCACGCAACATCGAATCCAATCCTGCTCTCATTTGATATGCTTCATTGGGAACGCAGCAGAGTGTGTATGAGTAGCCTCTTCATCTCACTTTTCACTCTGAAGGTTAATAAAGACTCTCTTTGTATTTTATCCTGCACCTGGGGATAAGATTGTGTTATATATATATATATATATATATATATATATATATATATATATATATATATATATATATATATATTCTATTGAGATGACAAATTAAAATTTGCTATATCTTTCTTAATTTTACAAAATATTCAATACATTTACAATATAGTTTTCATACAAGATATTTTCTATCTGAAAATATGTTCGAAATATCAAAATATAGATAACGTGAATTAAAATCGAATTTAAATAAACATTAAAAGTGAGAAAACAAAGTTTGATCGCATGTTTTAAGGCTTGAAAATTAAAATTGAAACTGGCAAATGGAAGACAGCACAGATCACTAATGAAAAGTGTTTTGGTTCTGTACAATTTCTTTACATGTTGTCCCTATGTAGTAAAACAAAATACCTACCACTGATCCTTGTGACAACTGCTCAAATGTTAATATGTGTAAACCCTAAGCAAGTAACGAGATGAGCTTATGCCAATATATTAGGAAAATACATCCACAGGGTGGCTCTTCTTTACTTATCAGCACTGCCTAAACTCTCTCATGACGATCTAGACCATGGCGTTAATGATTTATATAGCAGTGTGACAGTATTGAATAATCCTATAAATTAAGGCAGATCTTTTCTATCCCCATCTACATCAGGCCAGTATAACTATTCCAACTTATTCTTAATACCAGGCTAGACCTAAAAATATAACATGTTTTACCTAATCTGATGCAACATTGAGGTGTAAGCAAATTAAATAAGACTGTGCTAGTAAAAGACATTTGAAACATAACGTCATGGGTGCTTGCATAGGTTGACATTAAATTTGTGATAGACACAATTGGAACTGTAAGGCAGTTTGAATGTAAAAATATATCTATAAATCTAAAGACTATATGAGGTTTCTAGAACTATGTTTTTTTACATACTAAATAAATAATATGGTATACTAGATTCCACAAACCTTGATGCGATGTGGGGATGAAGATGTTTGATAGCAGTATATCTGAAGGTTAATATACATTATACTAAATGTAAAGAAATTGCGACAAATAAACTAGCTCATGATGCAAATAACTGTTTGGAAATTTCAAGCGAATCCAGCCACTGATGTGCTTGACTTATCAAAGTAGGTATCAATACATCTATATCATCGATTAATAGTGGAATTATGATCACAGGGATGATTGATAGAAAATGTGGGATAAATACCATGCCCTTATTAAGATCAAATGTGGTAACATAACTTGTATGATCCCTTTTTTCAATTATATGACTATCGGTTACAAACTATAACATCGCAGTCTTTCAAGGTCTCCAATTATAAAATATTACATATTGCATTTCATTATGGAAATAATAGTTTAGGAAATCTAAAGTGCCAACAGTTACATACATGCCTAACTGATTAAACACAGTTACATCTGCATTGTAAATAAAATGGTCTTCACTATTTAGATACATATGATACAATATGCCTGAGTTATATTACTGTTGTTTTGGAGTTTAACTTCATTTCTCAGCGCAAAATAGGCTATGCATGGCGACCAATATAACTGGCGGAGGAAAAACTTGGGAAACCTGGGAAAGGTCCACCGATCCACGCCACAAATGCTGGCAGTTTTTATTTCATTAACCACATTCGACAGGCACAAGATTCGCACTCATAGGTGAGACGGAAGTGATCGATAGAAGAGTGCTCTTTAGAGACGACTCAGCCAACTAGAATCCCTGCTGATGTAAATACAGTTATATTAAATAATCGGTCTTTCTGACTGTATCATATATTTATATTATTAGTTTCGTTTATATTTCAAATATAGCAGTTTTTAATAAAATGTGCTTTACCTTCTTATGTAAAACTGTTATTAATAAAGCATGTGTTGTCATTGCAGTCAGCAAAGAACAACATTTCATTGATAACATGGTGAACAAACTTGAAGTTTTCTAGATTGAGCACTGCCTACCAAAGTTACTGACAGGAAGGCTTAAACCAAAGCACATGAAGCATTAACCAGCACTTCAGAAGATAATGGAGTCTTCTACTACTGTCAAAAATTCTGGAATACAGACGACGGAGATAACATGATATGGTGTGATGGGCTCGATTGCAAGTTTAAGTGGGTGCATCTCGCTTATGTCAAGATTAAATGCCTATCTGAAGGAACTGCAAAGAATGCAAAGGGAGAAATGGCAAACATGACTTTTGATGAGTTATTAAAACAAATGCAACATTTGTTATCATTATATCATACCAAAATGCAGTTATATAATCAACATACGAATTTTGAAGTATGTGAAACACAGTCTATGTATAAAAGTAATTTTTCAAGATTGCAGCTATGGAGTTAGGCCTATCACACATTTAACAAAGTAATCCAGTTTCACCATTAAAATATATATTGCTGTGTACATGAAAATTGAAATTTTTTTCTGCATTATAAAACACAATTTTGACAATGCCTAAGATATGTGTTCATTAATAAAAGTATTCAAATGAATACATAAAGTGAAAGTATCTAGCATTTTCCCTCTTGCATCAGAAGTAAAAACAGACCCATCACCTAGATTTGTAAGAATTGCATATGTTCTGAGAATTGTATCAACACTTAAAAGCATGTAATCATATGCTTCTGACTTAATTAAATTCACAAACTGAATTGGCAGAGTCCTTTGCAAAATTGAAAACCTTGACTTCATGAGTCAAACCATTCTCTCTATATAAATTCTAACTGATGATTGTTTTCTAAATTGTTTCAACCACTCTGGTGGCCTAGTGGTAATAGCTTTCGCCATGGATGCGGGAGGTCATGGGTTTGATCCTTGGTCGAACCATACAATAGACTTTGCAAAATGTTACTAACAGCTGCCTCGCTTGCTGATCACCATTAAGAGGTTAGTGTTAGGACTGGTCGGCCTGGTGTCAGGTTAATGTGACTAGGTTGGAAATCGTGCTACGTGTCTGCGGCATGTTGCCCCAGTGCAAGACGTCACTATAAATTGCAACATTGCATACAGACTTAAAAATTGTTAAAGCTACATTAAAAATCATAATCACACACACTAGATTGATCCACTTCATGGGCAAAAAGCTACATTTTTCCCTTTGTAAATGCTGGTAAGATCAACTCTGCAGAACATTCAGTTGCCATGTCTTTCTGAAGAGTTGATCTCCTGTCTGCCAAAATCTGATCTCCAGGGTGATGAAACGTTCTGCTGATATATCCTGATTTACTTGTTATTTCAATATCTGAAAAGCACTCTTCCCAGGCCCTAGGGAGCATTAAGCATTGGAGTCGCTCACCACTAATCCTAAAGGATTACATGCAACAAAAATATTGACTTTTATATTGTTTATACCTACCGTAGCATTCTGCTTTAGCTTTGTATATTTTAAGATTTGCAATGAAGACTTTAAAGTTATCAATTATATTAGTGAAACGTGGAAAGTGTATTTTGAACACATCGGTTAAAACCAAGCTGAGATTCTATTAATTGATCCATTTCCAAAATTTATCAATAATAGTGCTCTTTCCAAAGTTGCACTTATCAGCCAAATATTCAAATTTTGTCTCAGTTTGACTCAGTTTGACTAATGTAATGAAGTACTGCTCGATAGCAGATACATTTCCTCGTCTCCCTGAGGCAGTTTCGGATTCCATGAACGAAAACGTTTTTCTGAATTTTTTTCCATGAAAAACCTGTGTAGAATTTGCATTTCTCGTTATTTTTCCTTTCTCGATCAATCGAACGCTGCAGTCTTTTCAGTTGTGCCTCAGTGTCAAAACGTTTTTACTAACCATCTTTCTTTCAGATCTAATGTTGTCAAGTTCATCCATAATTATTTTCCTTTCTGACTCTTGTAATGTATAGGTAGATCCAAGCAATTCCTGCTTGTCTTTCACAGGTGTAAAATTTACCATTTCATTGGTATCTTCATTTGTCATCATAACCTCCTCGCTGAAATGTGAAAACTTACAATTTCTCCATTCTCCTCTTTTTCTGCATATTCAATCTGATCTGGCGCTTTTTTGAAACATTACTGTTCTTCACCAAATCAAATCTGCTCTTCTGAGTGGAGATGTAAACTAAACCAGTTATAATCCCCTAAGGTAAAATGTATCGGAGTAAGAACTTACTAGAATGATTAAAATAAACGTTGAACAAGTATTAATATGGTGATATGGTAACTATGTGAGCTATTTTTGGAAAATGTGTCATGAAGTTCTAAATTGAAATGATCTTTTTACATACAATATTGAATTGGATGTTGAATATTGATTGGGTTACAGGGTCGATGTCTTAAAGCGTAAAAATAAATATGCACGAATCCAATTCTTAATGCTTCTATATCAGTGACTCACGAAAATACTTTGTGACTGAAACGAGACTGTTTGACATATTATGCCTCATTATGACCGTATGGATTCACGATTCTGCACAATTGAACCCACATTCATCGGATACGCCATGAAATTATTGCATGAATATACGCAAACTCTGTTATAAAATCTGGATAGAAAAATGCAAAAGGCAGATATTAGCACTCCAAAGAATCAGGTAATTTAGCGTTTTGACAAGTAGGCAAATAACTAATAGCAATAATTCAAAACACAGTGGTAATAGTTTGTAATAGTTGAAACAGTGACAAGTGTGACAAAAGAAAGTTTCATAAATATCAAGAAATTTAATCACCTTAATCCTGTCTGTGATAAATGACGTACATTACATTAGAACAATGTTTGATTTATCGTCATTTTTCAGTGCAGGATATAATGTTCAATGCAAATAGAATTCTTGATCGATAATGAAACCATAAAGACCCCAGACGGGCAAGTGTTCTCACCTACCCATATTTACCGAGCCCGAGACATGAACCTACGCGGACAGATACGAGGTAACAGTGATCGATAAAGGCGACCATACAGAAACACTGCGCCCCACAAGAACAACAAATATAAATTCAAATTGACTGCTGTCATTAATAATAAGCTCTTAAGTTTTGGTGATGCATTAATTTCGATTCACCCAATATGTACATAAATACCAACGTCCGTTGCTGAGAGCATGCTTAATAGTGTAATATATGTAAACTGCAATCTATAACTTCATATCCATTTATTTATGCATAACTGATCTAGCAATCGATACAGATGTTCAATTAGTGTCTCTCTTTAGAAATGTCGCCAAGTTCAGAGAAAGGAACATATATTGTTACGGATATGTAATTAAATTATTTGTGGTAGTTTAAATTTATGTTTAGTTTATTTTTATTTCAATACATTTATTTTGATGATAATTTGTATTACTTTACTTGACATTTTTCCCAGTAAAATTCAGTTCAGTACTTTTAGCCTGACTAGAACGCAAGCTTATTCCTTAAGTTTATGTTATCTCACCTTGGTTCAGAGATTGGTAAACACAGAATGAAAATGGTTGGTCATTATCAAGGTCACGTTCAGCCCACTTGTTGGAGATTTTGTAAACAGTTTTTTTTTTTAAATTCATTTCCAGTGTGGGAACGATTGATATTTAGTTACAGCTATTATATCCAACATAATAACTGGCATGTTATTTTGCTTCGTTGCTTTTATTGGTAACCACGTGAGCTATCAAATGATCTAACATCAGATATTTTGTAGAACTTTAGTCAGTAATCTTTTTGTACCTTTAGTGCTCAAGGTGTTATTGTCTAATATTGATGCAAGAGAATAAAATTCTTCAGTTGTTGGGATTTAATAATATATTCTTTCAACAAAACATACAATTGCTTTTCTTCAGCAAAACGTTTGAAAAAGATATTTAGTGTAAATATATTCTGAAGATCTAATCTAGAACATTATAAATTGTGATTCAACAAAGAACTGTTGATACCAGTACAATGACTTCATCTGACGTGATCGTTCTCTAGCTTAGAACTCTATCGGGATTCGAGCTTTTGATTCTTTTAGAACTTTATAATGATATGACTTTTATTTTTAAAATCCACGATTATTTTGTGGATTAAATTAACAAACTATAAGTCTTTTTCTTATTGTTACATTTGCTTAATCGATAAATAATTATGTTGATTAAATTTGCAACGCGTGTTGGTTTCACTCTTTTTTTACATTTTAAGGTCTTTAGTCACCTAACACTTTTAGTATTGAATTGAATAACTATTTGGATTCCTACCTTGTCACTTGAATGAAATCGTGATGTTCGTCCTACAAAGCTTGTACTTTTATTAGTTACCACAAAACTTTGAATAAATGTTTAAGGAACAATAACAATGGCTTAAACGTTGTATCTTAGTGAGTTTCCTAAAAGAAACAGATTTTCTCTTGGTTAGGAAATTTCCCAAATTAAAAGACCAGTAATCGAATATTTTATGGAATTCTGGTCAGAAACTCCGAAGTCTTAATTAAAACTGTTCTATACCGCAATTAGTTGATTCAAAATTAGTAATAAACGTAAAGATTTGGAATGAAGAGATATTAATCCAAAAAGTAAGTAAAATGGAGAGAAGTATTTAGAAGCCAATGATATATCAACTAAAAAGTGATCGTGACAATGGTCATCCTCATTTTAATCGAAAATTTCTTAATATAATATTCAGAGAGATGCATTATTCTTGCCTTCAAAGTCTATAATAGTAATATACCTTTCATCCATTAACACATATGAATCACATCATTACCCAGGAATCTTAAAAACAAATGGTGAAGAGTTATGATTTAAGTACCAACGTGGCGGTGTGATTGAAGATAAATAGGTATTGGAAACAATGCTTGAAAACTCTGGAATAACTAAAGAAGAAACACAAACCATAGCTGACTAAAAGCTTTATGCCTCACTCTTCTCTAAGAAGGCATTATTCTTAAGCACACGTAACTTAATTAATTGGATCTAACAATGTTAAGAATAAGAATAATTATACAATCGCTTTGACAAACAAATGAAACTCGTCTATGCATCAGTTGATTATATTCTCAACGATAACAACTCACTTTAAAAGGATATTACACAATGCCAATAATAACCTAAACACAAAACAACAAACAATTTCAAGGTTCAATGTTTCAAAGTAAATTAATGGATATATCTTCCTACGGTAAACATAAGTAGGAGAACCATTAATATGTCCTTTAGTATTTTAGGGATTAAAATCTGTTAATTAAATCGGAGTATAGAATTTACAAATATAAAAATAAACATAGACTTAATATAAAAAGCATCAGCAATGTTGACAGATTAAAATTATGAATAATCACATGTTTGCAACGTTGTTGAGTCTTTAAGGCGTCATTGGTGTCCAATCAAAGTTTTTCCTTTATTCAAGTAGAAACAGCTAACGACGCATTTAAACATTTCTTATTTAAAACGTTTCTAAAGATATAAATATTGTTGGCATGTTAAACAATAAATTGATTATTCATTAACTGTAAATAACAATGTTTAGAATAAGGATAATTATGTAATTGAGTTGACTGAGAAACAGAATCACGTGTATTAATATCTTCACTATGCATCAGCTGATACAGTTCACAACACTAATGACACACATTAAAAACACATTACACAATGTAATAATCCAAACTTGACATACCAAAGAGTAAGCTATTTCAAACTTCAGATTTTCAAAGCAAAACCCTGGAGACATTTCCCCGAAGCAACATAAGTAGGACCATCAATGTGTTTTTCAGGGATTAAAATTTCTTGAATAAATTGGAGTTTAGAAATTAAAAATACACAAAAGAGACTTGTTATGGAAAGCAGCAGCAACGTTATCTGCGACTGAAATTGAGAAGAATCAAATATTGTTTTGCAACGTTATTGTGTGTTCGAGGCGTCACTGGTGCCCAAGTAAAGTATTTCAAGTAGAAGCAGTTAATGACACATTTAAACGTGTCTTCTTTAAAACGTATCCAAATATAATAATCTAAGCAGCATGTTTGCAATATATTAAATCTTTATGTTTTATTGAAAACGTGCTCGTACATTGTCAATTTAGAGTTTATGCAGCAATACATTCTTGAAATGAAAAAATACAAAATTTGCAAGCAAGACACATTAATGATTGCTCTATATAATAGAATGTAATTCATAATTATTTGTCGTGACATTTTATATGCAGTGTGGTTTCCATATGCTTTTAGGATGTTGAATCATAAATGGGTCCCATTATGATAGTAACCTATGTTCCATTTGAGAAAAATGCAACAATTTAACTGTCTTCAACTGTATGTTAATCCATTCATATATCCCATACCACGTTTAAAACAATCGAATCTAATAAAACTATATGCAGTTCCGACAAACTGATGACGCAACTCTACATTATATATATATATATATATATATATATATATATATATATATATATATATATATATATATATATATATATATATATATATATGTGTGTGTGTGTGTGTGTGAACACATTATTTCAGAGTCGGGGGAAAAGACACTTTTTGATACAATGTACGATCTTTAGTATTGGCTTGAGGACCTCGACGTACTCCTGTCATATTAAAAGCATTCTTACTGTCCATTTTGGAACAAAACATATTCGTTGTTTTGTCTATTAATAACTAACTGTCGTGCTAGCTAGATCAGATTCCTAAATAGAAGCAAGTTATGACCCATGACAATTCCTTTGTGGTATACGTTGTAACTCATATAAATCTGATAAGAATTTAGCTAGATCAGATTCCTAAATAGAAGCAAGTTCTGACCCATGACAATTCCTTTGTGGTATACGTTGTAACTCATATAAATCTGATAAGAATTTCCTGTATCCAGAATGTTGAAAAGTGTTGGCTGTTGTAGCACAATAAATAACACAATTGAATCAATATATGTCATTGAACTGTCCTCAGCATCATTCTACACCTTAACATGTCTATCATTGTCAATCCATACTGAATTCAATGTATTAGCCTGGCTCCAAAATAAATAGATTGTACCCGCCTTCATATAGGCAACAGTTTATAATTGCCTTAAAAGGACACGTTATGTATTGTCTTTTAAAATTTACCCGAATGTCTAGAGCCCATGTTCTGGCTAGCAACTCTGGGATACTCCAAGGTAAAAGAATAACAGATATTGTATTTAGTATTTGACTACATATATGTAATACATTTTTGCGATAGTGATATTTCTAAGGTGAAGCTGCTTGCTCTTTGTCACATAAAATAGAGGGAATGATGACAGGATATGTGAGAAAGCTCGGCAATAACTTCTCGTGGGTCTGTTGTTCTTTCTAGGGATTTCCAGGTTTCTCCTTCCACCATTAATACTGATTGCCACGTATAGATTATCGTGTGCTGAAAATGGGGTTAAGCCAAACAACAACAACAACAACAAAGACAACAATCATGGCGAAAAATGCATATATTATTTGGAAGCAATTAGACAAACAAATAACTATTTTAGTTTAAGCACTTTTCAAGTCCGTCCACTCAGAACTGATATTTTCAGTATAGTTTAAAGTGCGACACCAATTTGATTTAGCAACAAATATGCATCATTAGAAGTTATTTCGCGAAAGCTCCAAGTCATAAACATATCCATTCCTTAGGCAAATGTATTAAAATTGACCATTATTTCAAAGTCACTACGTATCATCTTAACTGCTTTTCTACGGTCGCTTTGGGTATATGAGTTTTGCGTGAATGGCATCCTTCAATCCAATTAAATATATTGAATGTATGTAAAATTGATAGACGATTAGGCAAACAAAACAAGCAATTTTTTTTTCGAGTTTTCGCCATCTGTAAATTTAGCATTGAGTATATTTTATTATGTGGCTGATGTGGGCAATGAAGGTTTTTGACAGCTTGTGTTTCTTGTGTTTTGTGAGTTAAACGCTATATTTCAGCACATGAAAGACTACTCAAGGTGTCCAGTACATTTGCTGGACACATAACTCAGAAAAACACAGTTAAGAAGCAGGGACCAAGGGACAGCCTAGATTCTAACTCGCGGGCAGAGGTAATGCAAGCGATCTGTAAATGCTAGCTTTATGCCCGTTGGACTAGTGTACATATGTATCGTACCAGTCTAGTAGCGTGTTTTCTCTTTCGGAACGGAATTAAAATAGGTATTTAGCATGTTCTTTGCATTTATTTTATGAATGTTCTTTTCATTATTTCAAAGTCATCATTAGAGTTATTGTACTTGAAACTGAACACACTTCTAAATGCACAAATATTTGGATCCATATAGTCTCAAGATCATTGTCATTAGAAAATAGGAAATGATGAAATTCTGATCATGTTAATGTTTGTTTGAGCAGTTGAAAAACTAGCTTGCATTAGATATCAACTTTATGTATTTGGAAACTCGCGTTTTGGTTGATGTTCCACGATAGATTTCACACGCTCTCTATACGCTTTATTTAACATATTTGTTCGAAATGATGGGGTGATGAGTGATGGGACATTCAGTAAGAAAACTGATTTTCAACGGTGAATAAATGAATTTTACCTGAATTGGTGCAGTTAGATCTACATATAAGAATATGAATACGTTTAGGAGAATTATTCTGCAAACACATCATGGAAAGTCAATACAATTGATGGAAAACTGAGCTACGGTCATTCTTCGGCTTTCTAGTATAAGCAATAATCCTTCTTTTTGTTTGGTATGAGAAATAAAGACCATGGAATGTCTTTCAAACACATGACGACCAGGATATTTAGTGTAAGATTAAAAAAAATACCGAGAAGAATTAAAGATCCAAAGACATACATTTGACATACAAATGATCTATAAAGGTGATGGTCACAATTCCTTTACTGTCCATCTACCTGGGCGGCTTTGTAATGATTGCAAACATTCTAGCCTTTTTGTAATGTATTACTGAAAACTACAGCATATAATATCGCGAAATATTATTAGGAGCTTATGAACGTTTAGAGCAAAATATATAGTGAATATTAGGTAGCCAAAAAAACCCAAATAAACAAAGAAAAAATGACATGATTATTTCGTTTGTGTAGGATGTGTACAGGCATATGGTGCTATAAAGGATGTGTAAAGGCATATGGTGGTATATGAGGATCAACAGAAAGAGAGAGAAAGAGAGAGAGAGAAAGAGAGAGAGAGAAAAGAGAGAGAGAGAAGAAGAAGAAGAAGAAGAAGAAGAAGAAGAAGAAGAAGAAGAAGAAGAAGAAGAAGAAGAAGAAGAAGAAGAAGAAGAAGAAGAAGAAGAAGAAGAAGAAGAAGAAGAAGAAGAAGAACCAAATCCTCTACGTTAATTTGTTTGGAAAAATTTTAAGATAAGGTGATTTTAAGTTTCTCGTTCTCCACATGCATGACAGTCTTGAAACGATCGTGTTTTAAGACACTAAAACATAGACGAAGTTTTTTATATGTAGTTTGTGTAAATTTTTAATCTACACAGTAATACATTAGGATTGTCTCTAAAGTACTATTTATGTATGATTTAAATAGCATTGCACGTTGTAGTTTTCAAACGTCCAATTGAAAAGATTCGATTTCTCAAGAAATATGACAAATATGGTTTTCGATACAGTTTTGTAATGGCGCAGGGCGTTTGGTGTTTTACTTTTTCATGTTGCTATTTCTTGTATATTGAGGACATGGAGTAGCCAATTCCTGCATGTATACAGAAGACATATTACCATATATTTTATGTTGATTTAGTTTTTTGCATGACCATTATAATTGCTTCTAATTGGAAATTTTAGCATTTGATATTTTATTTTGTCCTAAACATTATTCTACTCCATTATTTTCTATTGTTTGTATTTAATGATTCTTATATGATGGGTGCAGGTACTCCAAATTATATTTACGTAGTCCAAAATACGTCGTATAAGGATGAAATCGCAAATTTCTAACAAATTGTTGACAATCATCGAGTATTCAATTTTCTTTATGATTATACTTATCTCATCTATACGCATTGGAAGCGAATCCACGGTATACAACAAAGCAGGAGCCTTGATGTTTATGAAAATGTTAATCGACCATATAATACATGGCATTGCTATATTCCCAAGTAATTGGGATTGTATTAATATTGGAATAGATCGATGTGAGTTTAACTATGTAAGCATTGTTTGCATAAGTTTATAACGAAACATGACACTAACGATGATGAAACATCCAATCCAGCAGGAATTCGGGTATTTGTCTCCAATGGCAATATAAGCTATGTGATGTATTCTAAAAATAAGATACCGTCACAATCATTCACCATTTTGACGGCAAGGTAACACTATATGTTCCAGAAAGAATTGCAGATGCAATGCTGTTTGTCGATCATTATAAGACAATATTAATTTGACGTCTGTGACATCAGACCATTGTAACACACTAGCTTTGAGTGTGAGTTAGCTAATTAAACTTTAATGTTCAGATGCCAAATAAATATTTTAAACGCACTAAAATACCGTAAGGGAAGTCAATTCAAGCTTAGTCATTGACCGGGTTTATATTTCCAATCCAACTTATTACTTATCTGTTAACTCGCGATATTATTTTAGATTATCCTTGGTGCTCCTCTACATAATCGTTGAGTGTGAATGTCGACATTTTGTCTGTCCACAGTCATATATCATTTATTGACTTTGTCCTTGGTCATATATGCATAACATATTGAGAAGTTACAAAAATAATAAAGCGCTCGAATACAGTCTAACAAGGAAACACTATCAGGATAGGTCAATAGGAAAACTATGTAACTCAAATCACAACTATTTATTTCATTGGTAGCACAACTTGCTTACATAAAGAAGAAAATAAGTGACCAGTTCCAGTTAATAATCTTGTTTATGCATTACAGAAGCCAGTTACTTTGTCCGACTTTTGCTTATGGGTGGGACATGGCTTTGGGAAGAACAACAACACTAAGCAATCGTTTGTAAATCATTAACAAAAAAATACTTATGTAACAAATTTAACCCTTACAACAACTCAGACGACGAAGGTATTCTTTCAGTACGGGGGCAAAATATGTCTAGAAAGTAGTGACTGAATAATTGAGTATTAGCAGAACAATGAATGAATAAAAGATGGTAAGTAGTCTGATGGTTTGTGTTAGTACATAATATTTAAATTAGGATCCTAATTGAAGCAAACAAACAAAAATACAACAGAACCTTGTATTGAACAAGACCTGGAGAGGAATGATACGCACTTGTCAATTCTTGCATTCAAACGTATGATTTACTTATATAATTTTATTACATAATCTTCTAGATACCGGTTTAAAACTATTTCATGAAAAATTAGTTTCCATGTTTACACAATATGTTAAAGTATTACTCATGTTATAAAACTATTAGATAATTCCGAAAATGATATTCCCACATAACTGAATACAGTTTTGTTCTATAATACAGATTCTAGTCATAATTGAGAGGAAAATGAACAAAATATTCAATATAGTTATTTTGAAACAATATAAATATTAACCTAATGTGTACCATTAGTAATATTTCTTTCATATGGTTTATATTTTCTTTTGTAAAATAACAAGAAAAATGCATTTCATCTTTTTTGCATAATTCTTTATATCTTCAAAATCCTGCAACTATCAGATATGTCCGGCTGACAGGAAATAATTTAAATAAAATACTTTAAGATCTTTTAAATATGTCCATGGTAATGTAAATCGTCTACCATTAAGGCAGGGACGCAATGCCATTCATCAAGCAGAAACCAATATTCAAATAAACCCACCTAGTTTGTATGACCGTCATATTTTAATTCTCTTTCATAACGCATTGACCAACCTCAGTATATCACGTCCACGACTTAGCTATGGGTTAATCCTATGTATAATTTTCTAATTGTTTCTTTTGTGTCTCACACACTCTGGTAGCGTGTCATTATGGTGTTATGTATTCAGTTACAGCTTAATGCAAGTCATATTTTAATATTATATTAAATAGTATTCACTTTTATATTAATGCTATTAATTGTGTCTGGTTTTCATACTTCCTGTTATTCTAATATCTAGTCCAGCTGTTGCCCTGTGATGCCACTGCTAAAAGCAGGTAATCAATCAAAGTCAAGATAAAATATTCTCTTAGGTAGCATGTTTTACACTTTTTATAAAATTAACATTGTAATATAACACAAATGACAGTATTTATTTATTAGTTTGATCATTAGGGATTTTGCTAACGCATATTCTTGCTGACGCCATTTTGAATTTAGAGAGCGTTTGATTAATGTGTACCACTATAAGATTGTCTTGGTCTGAATGTGTTCCTTGTCTCTGTGCATTTTATGTTGAATTTTGGCATGTAACTTTAATCATTATCTTATATATCTCCGTATGAAACGATGTATTATTATGTGATATCGGTTTGGTTTTATTTGATTATTAGTTCGATCATCTCCTTGAAATGCAACAAACATATGTCGTAGAATTTGCTCGGTTGCACTACCTGTGAATAAATATTGTGAGCGAGATTAGGTATATTTGAAGGTTAATCCTTTTGTATATCCAAAAAAGTATTGCCTTTGTTTTAAAATCGTTTTTAAACAAATATCGTTGTACCGCAAACGATCTATCATCTGTATACAATTAGACACGTGATATTCTGTCTACATCTCATCGAGAACCAAGCAGATTGTAATATAATACAGACGTACATATGTTGTCACGGAATTGTATAAATTTAGTTCTTTATTAAGTAAGTGAACTCGTGTTTCGTTTTTCGTGTGCAATGATACCAGAGGGTGATCGATGTATATTCTACATTATTTCGAAATAGTGAGTTCGGTTGATTTAATGCAGCACGCGCGGACTGCTTTAGATGGGAAAACCAGAATACATGAATTGCAGAGGTGATGTTTATCTGCATTTCCTGTGTATAAATCCTTACATTACGGACCGTTTTGTCAATCGAAAGTCTTCTTAGTGACCTACATATTTCCAATAGTAGAGGCATGTAATATATTTGCTTTTATGCATTGCAAGTTATAGCTATTTAATTATCATGTTTTTATTTCGTATTTATGTCGTTTCAACTAGCTTAGTATATGCTAATATTTTTTATTCTTATCTGTAACTTAGCAAATGCTCTCTAAGATTGCATTTAGTGAGGAACCCTATAGTGTATTATGAATCGTATAATTCAACCAATTTACATCTGAAACGGTTTATTCTTTTATAATTCATGACTGATATTGCATGTAAATTACCGTCATTACATATTACCAGTGTCATGCGTAGTAAACGGTATTGGATGTGTTTTCAGCTGCGTATGCTTAGCATGCTGTGTAGAGCTGAGTATGCGGTGTGTAGGGCTGTGCAGAGCTACGTATGCTGTGTGTAGAGTTGTGTAGAGCTGCGTGTGCTGTCTTGGAATCAGACTGTAATTGGCACACCAGTGTGTGCAAAATTTCTACTACCAGCATCCAAAGCAAAACTGGACCTGAAAGTGATACATTTAAACGAGCATGATGGAGTACGTGCTATCTTAATGACAACACATGTTAAAATGTGTAATGATATCATAAATCGTCATATTACTCAAGTCATCATATATGAGAAACCAGAGTTCAAAATTGATTACGAGAGAAAATGTGGACTTGTTTGGAAGCATAATATGATGTGTAAAAAAAAACATCTTTAAGATACTAGAGTATAAGTTCTATAAAATGTATGAGGAAATAAAACAAATAAACTTGGACTAAATGCTGAATGGCCTAGATACTACCTTGAAACCAGTGACGTTCCAACGCCTGGTAAAATATATATGCAAAGGGTCTTCAACATTGCTGGCAAAGCAAGTGTGGAGCTCAATGAAATGGACATGACGGTTCAGCTGAAGATAGCCAGACAGGTCAAAGTCATGGCTAATGTTAGCATCCTGAGCTAATAGATGCTTTTCGTCGACACAAGATGCAATGCCATTAGCTTTGGACATGAAAAGAAACTTGGTCAAAGTTTATCACAAACTCTTGAAATTGCATGAGGAACTGTTACGGTAAAGCAATACACTGTGGGGACTCCAGTAGAAAACAAGCTGTCTTGGACTGGACTATGGCTGAATGGAAAGGTTTGCTTCTGCAATGTCCAGGACGCCATGTTCACTGCAGACAAATCCGTCACCAGTTGCACCACATTCAGAGCATGAAATAGAAAGATAAGTGGGGGAAAACGTTTGTGCTGAATGATATTCTCATTAGACATGCAGCAGCAGATGGAGATGCACAGGCTTCTGCTTTCTTCCAGGATTCTTTGCAACATTTAGCATCCAATGTGGGAAGTAAAACGATTGTCGGTCCCCGTTCATTTTAGTTATACACAGTTAGAACGCTGAAATCTGCAATATTTAGTGAAGACGTTTAAGTAGACTGCAGTGTGGTCTTGAAGCAACTGATAATGGACAATGGTCCAGAAATTCAGTTCAGTTCTGCTTGACCCGACTGTATTTTTAATACCACTGATAAGCATGCAATAAAAAACACTATGTCAAGTTGCTGACTTTGTTTAAGAATCTATGACAGTTTTGGTAAAGAATGTTTTTAAAATTTGTAAAACTTTTTTACAGAGTAAGTACCAGTGATTTCAGTCAAACCACACCTTGAGTATGTGATGCTGGGCGTGTAACAAGCTTCTTTCTTTGTTCACAAAGAATGACCTTGTGACCCTAGTCAGGTAATCTGTTTTTCGTCTTAAAATAGTTAATATAGTTGTCTTGATAGACGTTTGTGTGTCGGGCTCCAAACAATTGACGCATGCTGTTCTACCCCATTTGCCTGAAGTTCACTACTATGACCCCGGCAACATGCGTACCGAACAAGGAGAAGCTTTCTACGTATGGTACCAGAGTCACGCTTCGGACCCTTTCGACTTTCAGGAAGAAATGTTAAAATATTGTCGCTCTGACGTGGACATTTTACGACGTTGCTGTGGCAAATTTCGAGAATTATTCATGGAGCACGGAGGAATTGATCATTTGAAAGAAGCCCGCACCATTGCTAAAGCGTACACCTTAACGTACCGTCAACGATTCATGCCAGAAAACACCCTAGCTGTCATCAGTCCTCCAACGACCCATTTTGTCAAACGACAATACTCGGTCAAAGCACTACGCTGGTTACATTACTTGTGCGACAAGGAAGACAAATGGATTCAACATGCCCGTAACGGAGGAGGTGAAAAGACCATTGAAAGGTATTCGGTAGATGGTTGGGACTTAGAAAACCCTCACATTGTGTACGCGTTTAACGGTTGATTATTTCATGGATCCTCAACGGAGCACTAAAAATCAGTTTTTACAGCGAACCAAGGAAGACTTGTACCAGGCCACTTTTCAACGTCGCTTGAAGTTAGAGAGCAAGGATACCAAGTGATAGAAATGTGGGAACACGAATACGACCAGCGATTGAAAACCGATCCCGAGTTTACGCGTATCGTGGAAAGTTACAAGCTGGCGGACCCTCTGAACCCAAGTGACAGTTTGTACGGAGGACGGACGTATGCCACCTGTTTGCTGTACCATGCCAACGGGGAGAAAGGAGAAGAAATCAAATACTTGGACGTGTGTTCTCTGTACCCATACGTGTGCAAGTATTGTCACTGTCCCGTAGGTCACCCACAATTGCTGACCCAACACATCGACGTGGACAATATTCGACAATAGAAAGGATTGATCAAGTGTAAAGTCTTGCCTCCCACGAATTTGTACTATCCCGTGTTACTCCATCATTGCCAAGGAAAACTGATGTTTCCTTTGTGTCGCACTTGTGCTGAAACGTGTAACCAAGTCCACTCGTGTCAGCACACACAGGAAGAACGTGCCTTGGCGGGAACATGGGTTAGTGTAGAATTGTTTAAAGCTCTGGATCTGGGATACCGACTGTTAGAAGTGTACGATATTTACCACTTTCCCAAGACAGAAAAGTACCATAAGGGTGACGAGACTCAAAAAGGCATTTTCACAGACTACGTAAATGCTTTTTTGAAACTGAAGCAAGAAGCCAGTGGCTTTCCTTCCTGGTTTCACACTTCCGAAAGTCAAAAGAAATTCAAAGAGAAATACTGGGAACAGGAAGGCATCTCTTTAGACCGCGTGGAAAAAAAAACGAAGGAAGACGATCGTTTGCCAAAGTGATGTTAAATTGTTTGTGGGGCAAAATGGCACAACGTCCGTGTTTACCCAAGACGGAGTATTTGTCACAACTTTTCCCTTACTTCCAGATGATTCACGAGAAAACCAGATTCATAAAACACGTCGACGTCGTTCGTGAGGACTTGCTCTTAGTTAATTACGAAGAAGAACTGGACTTTGTAGAAGCCAACGAATTTGGAAATGTCATCATTGCGGCTTACATGACAGCTCATGCTCGCTTAAAACTGTACGAAGCTCTAGAACTGTTAGGAGATCGTGTGTTGTACTTTGACACGGACAGTTGCATCTACATTAGTTGTTTGGGTCAAGAGCAACCCAAAATCGAAGGAGACCGTTTAGGAGCCTGGACGGACGAGCATCCCGATGACAAGATTCCAAGTTTTGCCAGTGGCGGTCTCAAACATTACGGTTACGAATACCGTAACCCACAAGGAGAAGAGTACACGGAGTGTAAAGTGAAATGATTGACTCAATTATCGCACCAGTCAGGTGGTGAACTTTGGTGTACTCAAAGAAGCCTTGCAGTCTGGTCAGGATGGAAACTTTGAAGTGACCACATGCCAACCTAATAAGATTGTGCGTTTACCCACACATCAAATCGTCAGTCGACCTTTGGAAAAAGTCTATCAAATTGTGTATCAGAAGCGAGAACGGCTTCCAGACCACTTTACTTTACCGTACGGACACGCTGATATCGGTCAGCATATACAAAGAGACAAAGTTCAAGACCAATAGTTCATTTGGACTACCAAGACCAAGAGAAAGAGATGAAACCTTTTACACATCAAATATCCAGCAAGAGTAAACTTGAGTGCGATGCTGTGCCTCGCGATGAAGTAGATGCTGTACGCTGCGAACTCAGCGATTCAGTACAACATTATCGTCATGGGAACTTTGCAAAGACGACCAAACCTATCATGGAAACGAGTGATAATGATGGTATACGTGTCAAACCTAACGGATGCGAAAGTGATGACACTCGTCATCGTACACCTTCTCAAATTATTTGCGGATGCGGGCTACCACCCTACGGATGTCACGTAAAACTGAGCAAACTTTTGCATATCGCACCTTACTCTCATCGAAGTGAAACTGGACAATACGAATATTCGTTCCCTGTGAGTCTGCCAGAATACTCTGATTATGAAAGTCGTATCCAAACCTTTCGAGGTAAATGACCAAAATATCTGGGAGGACCTACCGCCGAAGAATTGGCCAAAGCGGGATTTTTCTACTTGGGTGAAGGGGATAAAGTCAAGTGCTTTAGTTGTGGCGCGTCACTTCACGAGTGGGAAAAGAAAGATTCCGCTTACCTGGAACATGTTCGTTGGTCTCCAGATTGTCATTACGTACCTTTAGTGGGACCTCGTCCTTTATTTAAATTCAACAATGTCGAGTAAGAAAGTAGCAACATGGTTAGGATTCCATGGTCGGGTCACCCCTATACAAGTATTTAAACTCGACATCAACATTAATCTTCAAACATTGCCACTCGAATTGCAAGAAAAGATCTACAAGGACATTTGGCAGAGTCTTGCTAGTGTCAAATGTCAATTGTGACTGTAGAACTTTTGTGTCGAGAAATTCACAGGAGGAAAGTGAAAGAAGTCAACCAACAAGTTCGATGTCACTGGATCAATGTTGTGTTCATTCTTTGTTTTCGCTTTAGACCATTTACAATGAAAGATTTTATTAACATTCTGGACCGTTATCCTGAATGGCAGTGGAATGAAATAACTCACTACGTTTAATACTTTCGCTCAAGGAGAAGTGTTTAATACATGGTTATGGATTCTTTACAAGAGAATATTCGTGGTTTACCTGTGGAATTGAGAGAACGCATTTATCGAGAGTTGGTCAAAATACAAGTCAAACGCAAAGAACTATTGCATCCGTTACGTCACCGATGTTTGAACCACTGGTACCTTAATGCTATAGGATGATTGATTCTGAAGAAGGTGTTGAAGTGGTAAGACATTAATCAATAACAAGTGGGAGTAAAGTGTATTGTTAGTAGAGATTATATTTACTTCCAGTTACACTTACTGAATCGAATTCCAGAAGACGAGTTATAGAGTTACCACAATCTTGTACAGAATGTAAACTTAGTGGAAGAGGAAACTTCTGATCGACTGGTCATGTGTCAGTTAGTGACTAAAAACTTTGGATTCGAGAACGGAATAATACGACTATGTTTATGCAGAAATTACGGTTATATGCTGGCGAAAAAAACAGTGACTATAAAATCGGTCTACCATGCCAAAACATTTATCATTGGTGATTCAACAGATTCCTTGGAAGGGGATCCATGACCATATTCAAACAATGGAGGATTACCATTGTCTTTTACGAGAACTGTGTCCATTGAATTGGGGATGACGTATCATGTGTGTTTTAGTGACTTGCTTTCTGGGATTTCGATTATCGTCCGATGATTTGTGGACACTTTACGAGCAGTACGTACCACTTCAAAAACAAAATATGAAAGTGATTCCTTTAAATGTTCACGAGAATTCATTCTCCTGAAAGCTTTGCGCTTTCATCTGGATACTTCTAAACCTTTACGGGAAAACAAGATTCGTCAACTTTTAGGTACCGAAGAGGTGTATGAGGATGTGTGTGTAGCTTGTGACTTACACCCTCACTGGACAGATATACAAAGTTGGAAAAGTGAAGGTTTTGAGGCTTGGACTAAAGAAGTGGTTAATTATGCCTGAGATTTGTCATCCTGAAGCATTTAAACGTTCCGTGAAAAAGTCACTTTTAATTCTGTCTTAATGACAATACCAGAAGAAAAAGACGAAAAGTATGTCACGGACGAAAGCCATTCTCTTCAGGACAGGAAGGGCCTTGACCTTTCCGAAAGACCATTCCAGGAAAACCTTTGTGTGACAGTACCAAACCTTGTACAAACGTTTAGAACATTACACACTGTACCTAGGACACTACATTTCAATGACAAAAATGTAAATTAGAAACATGTTTATATTCAACGATAGTTGTGTTGATGTGTCTTTTATTCATGTACTGAACCATTTGGCTATTATGTATTTATGTCTTTCGTGTTATTTCATTTTAAAGTTTGCAATAAACGTGTCCTGAAAAAGTATAAAAACTCTTGTCTTGTTTGTCATCGTGTTACAAGAAAGGTGACATTCCTGACACTACAATGACTACCTCTACTGTCTCTGCTCCCTCTTCCTCCACTTTCAAAGTCATTGACGAACATTTAGACCGTGCTAGTTGGGATGCCTTGTATCTTCGACATCCCTTTAACATGCTCATTCCTGGACCTAGCGGTTCAGGCAAAACCGAATTTGTCAAACGTTTGATCGAACATAAACATCATTTGATCGATCGTCCACCTCAACGTATTGTGTGGTGTTACAAAGAGTGGCAATCCGCGTACATCCTTCTACGAGAAAGTCAAGGTGAATTCATTATATTTGTGGAAGGCATTCCTGTCGAAGACGACGGTATCGTGTCTGACCCCAGAGAAACCTATTTGGATATTTTTTGATGAATATGTTAGGAGAAGACGAAGAATAAATTAAACTGTGGTTTACACGCAAAGGTGATCATCGTAATGCCAGTGTCATTTACATTACTCAAAATTTGTTTCAACAAAGTAAAGCCCATCGTACCATCAGTCTCAATGCTCATTACGTGGTCTTGTTTAAAAGTCCTAGAGATAAATTGCAAGTGCAAGTCTTAACCAAACAGTTAGGAACACCTTGGCTAACTCATGCGTACGAAAATGCCACTCAAACTCCACACGCCTATTTACTCGTGGATTTAAAATCCACTACCCCCAATTATTTGCTATTTCGTACCCATCTGTTTCACCACTGGTGTCAAGACGGAGGACCTGTCGTGTACACATCCCCGTCGTCGACTTAACCATGAATCACCAAAGAAAAATATATATAAAAACTTTGGTTACTTGGATTCTGTCTCACACATCGTCAACATGACGTCTCTTCAGTCTCATCTTCCCGTTAAATTGATTCGTGCCTTGTACGGCATTAGTCGCGAGAAAAATCCACAAATACATGCTCGTGTCTTAGAAGCCAATCTCAAAGAAGTCTTACGATGGTTTACGGTGACAGCACGTCAATTACTGCAATGCATCATTCAGATTCCACATCAAACCAAACGCTCTTTTGACAGAAACAAAGTAGACTTGACGCAACTAGCTGATCCTTGCATTGACACTCAAACCAAAAAGCAAATCATTTTGAAACCTGGAGGTAGTGGTTCACTAGGTGGTGTCATCATTCGTTCCCTGCTAAAATGGGATTCCAATGCACCCAAAATTGTCCCCAATAAACAAGTCACTCCCAAACGTGCATAGAAGAAAAAGAAAGAGTCACGGTAGCAAAACCAAGTCACTACTTCAGAAAAAGAAAAAGAGCCACGGTACTAAAACCAAGTCACCACCTCAGAAATCGAAAAGTAAAAGTCCACCGAAAACAGTCTCAACCTAGAAGAGAGCGTCTCCAAAAATGTCTTCTCCAGCAGTAATACCCTCATCTGCTTTAGAAGCAGTAGGTGCTGCTCACAAAGTACCTGCTCCCAAAATCAAAGTCCAAGAGAGATCAGGTGTGTTACAAAGTTTACTGGATTTGTCCAAACAAGGATTAGCTCGATTTAGCCCTTTGCGAACTCCTCCACGACGTGTGTTGCCTGTCATCAAGTTGATAAGTTGATACGGCGTAAAGACAATCAGTGGCGACGCATTCCAGTATAAAAAGACCTGAGGTCACTTTTAACATCAGTGTCTTTTTTGTGCTGCTAATCACCTCAAGATGGCACAACCAAGAAGTGTGCGCCATTACAATTGTCATTCTCCTGTTCCAAAAGGAAAAAAGACGGTTTCGTTGTGTTAAAAAAAGGATAAAAGGTCATGTAACTAAGTGATTGACGTTAGTGAACTTTTTGGTTTCTGCCCTGGAAACAGTTTACAAAAAATGTCACCCTCCAAAAACAATTCCTCTTCTACTCCTAAAGGAAAGAAAAGAAAAGGACTGTGTCCTCGATTAGTCAACCATTGGGACATGTCTGTCCTGTCCAAAGCTCCTTCACCCATGCGAAACAACTCAATCAAACCGCCTCGAAGGACGTAATGGATACCGTCTGCGAATGTTGTCTGAATGTTTTGAAAGGCACGATTCCTTTGTATGCACATGAGAAAAATGCTTAGTCAAACATCGACACGTTCTTCGTCAAATGGTCCAAAATAAAATTCCTATTCGTCAAAAGAAAAAGATGCTGGTGCAGCGCGGAGGAATTGCTATTTTACCCATGTTAGCACCCTTGCTGGGACCCATAACACAACCCTTGTTGCAAGTAGTATTGGGAACACTTGGAACTATCCTGGGAGTACAAAGATAAAAGTAGAACACTGGAGTCAAAAATTCCAGACGTGTTTCTTGAAATCTAATGGAAGGACGAAAACTGACTTTAGTCCCTTACAAACGATGGATGGAATACCATCGTTGGCAAGAACAATGAACCTTACAATTACTTCCCAATCCTCATTTGACCGAAATGTCCCAGTTACAACATGAATTGCAATCGTTGATGGATCGTTACGATTTGTCCGAAACAGAAACTGCAACTCTTTCACCATAAATCTTTAAACGAAACAGCTGTACCTTCCTTGAAAGATTTGAAAGCCTTGATGAAAAGTCCATCACCACCACTATCATCAGCGGTTAAGACAGAAGCAACCCCACGGATACCTGAAGAAGAAGAGGTACGAGGGGTCTTTCAACCACCATCAGCAGCTCCTCTTTGTAGTAAAATTGCAACGTGTTTGTTGACCCCTTCCCCTACACCTTAACGAGAAGAACTTAAAGCTTGGGTTTAAAAGATGATGTCCACTCCTTCTTCGACAGAAGTAAAAAAGAAAGATGGGAAACCAGAAGTGAAAAAAGAGAGGAAAACCAAAGCCATTCCCTTACCACCACCTCCAAAACCATTACCAAAATTACCTTCCACTTCGACTCCTGTGGGACATCGAACACGTAAAGCCGTTTCCAAACCACCCTCTCGCTCCATAGCGAAAAGCATCAGCGAAGATTGGATCACATATTAAAAAAGAAAAAAGAAAAAATGGAGGTCTTAGCTAGCATTTACTACGATCCATCTCATCTAGATGGCTACGCAGGTGTTTAAAAAGTGTATCGTGCTGCCAAAACAAAGCTGAAAAGTGTCCGTTTACCTCAAGTGCAACGATGGTTACAAGAACAAACTACGTACACCTTACACAAACCCATTCGACGAAAATTTTCAAGAAGTCGCACCCAAGTGGAAGGTATCGATCATCAATGGCAGGCGGATTTAGCCGATGTCTCTCATTTGGCCACCTACAATCGCCGCTACAAATATTTGTTTTGTGTCATCGACGTCTTTTCCAAATTTGCTTGGGTCGTGCCTTTGACTTCCATATCGAGCAGTGAATTAGTGCGAGCCTTAAAACAGGTGTTAAAACAAAGTGGTCGTCACCCTCTTCGATGGCAAACCGACAAAGGTACCGAATTTCTAACCAAACTTTCCAAAAAGAGTTGAAGAAACGTGACATTCATTTTTTTACCATCGAGAATCCCGAAACTAAAGCCAGTATCGTGGAACGTTTTCAACGCACTTTGAAAGAACGCATGTGGAAATATTTTACGCATCAACACACTCTCAAGTACATCGACGTCTTCCCACACCTCGTTCAATCGTACAACCAATCTTACCATCGGAGCATTGGACGTGCCCCTCAACAAGTGACTCCCGACAACGAAGTGACCGTCTTCGAGCGTCTGTTTGGTACGTCCCCGTCAATCACTAGTTCCAAGAAAGGTAGACAGTTAGCCACAGGAGATTGGGTACGCATTGGCAAAACCAAACGTACTTTCGACAAAGATTACTTGCCCAACTGGACCAATGAATTTTTTCGTGTCACTAAACGAGTGCGTGGTGGTTGTCGTTAACCTACCGTCTATAAATTGGAAGACATGAACGAAGAAGTGTTAAAAGGAACGTTTTACTTACCCGAGTTACAATGTTTGACCAAAAAAGAAGACGACGTGTACGAAATCGAAAGCATTCTCGATCGAAGAACACGAAAAGTGGGAAAACGACGTGTCAAAGAAGTCAAAGTACATTGGAAAGGATATCCATCAAGTTTTGACTCTTGGATTGACGCTTCTCAAATCATTGACTATAAAAAGAAGTGACCATCATGGTCTTCACCACAGCCTCAGTTCCTACTGTGAACGCTCCTTCCCCCAGTTCTTCTCTGCAAGATCTACAAAAGCAACCCTTGTGGGTGTGGTGTGGAGAACGTGTGCCTATAACGCAAATCGTCTTTTTCTGCCAAATCTTTGTGGTGTATTGTGTCGTCGGTTCAGGCATTGCCAATCTGAGTTTACAACAAGGAGACAAACAATTGTGGACCATTTTACTCAGCAGTTGCATTGGTTACCTTCTTTCCAACCCGTCCCTAAAATATTCCTCTAACGGAAACAACAACAACAACAACAACTGGAGTCTGGTGTCCAACGTCAGTTCCAACATTCATCCTAACCATCCTCTTTTAGACACTCCTCTGGTCGACAGTGACTCCTCGGACACTAAAACTGTGGAATCATGAACAACCAATTTTATTTAATCTTACCAGGTGACAGTTCCATGGAGGTGTTTCCCAAAAACACTTTGTTCTGTTACACTGCCAAATTACATCAGGCCATTCAATTGATGACGAAGCCTTTTGTGAAGTGGCTTTGGTAGAAAAGATTCATCCTACACAAATTAAAAAACATCGTTGAAACTCAAAACACTGTGTCCGTAGAAGTTGAAGACGAACAAGTACAACAAGTCATGGATGAACGCAGTGATAAAGTTGACTTTCCGAAAATAAAGAATCCTACCACTAATCGAACCACTTATATGTTGAAAATTCCTTTAGGTTATTATTTTAGCGGTCAACACTTGGTGAACGCCCTTGCTGACAAGTTCAATGTCATGTTTGAAAAAGCCTTGGAGAAAAATAAAAAAAGTGTCAAGATTGAGTACCACAAAATAGCTCGTCACCTCCTGATGATATTTTCACATGACAAAGTCTTGGCCATTGCATTTTGTCCTGAATTGTATCACATTTTAGGTGGAAACCCCGAAATGATCAAGAATCATCCAACCAAAATGCCACCCATAGGTAACAATTAGGATTTTGCCAAACATTTTCATTTCCCTGTAGTAATGAACCAAGGACTGAATTTGATTTTTGGTGTATTCCGATGTATTGGAGAACAACGTAGTAGGTCACACCTCTGTACCGTTACTGCGTGTCATTCCATTCAAAGTGGATTCTGCCACGGCTGCTGACGAAGAAGGTGGAAACACCTATCACGTTCACCGTGAATTTGTACATCCTCACTATCTGCCTGTCAGTAAGTCGTATATATTTTGACACTGTCAACATAACTATAAAAGGAGATTTGGGACAAAATATTCCATTCACCCAAGGGAAAGTCACAGTGAAACTCCATTTTCGAAAATGAGTACTCTAAAAACTTTTTTTGTCAGTCATGTATCCTGTGTAGCAAGGAGTCACTCGACAACGAGGGCATGGTTTAGGGGATATGCTCAAATATGTCTTTCGTACTGTGGTTCCCGTGTTAAAACCAATGGTGACACGGGGATTACACGCCCTGAAAGATGCTGCGTTGCTTTCTTACGAGTAGGCAAAAATGTTTTGCTTCAAACAGGCAAAGATATTTTGGGTCGACGAGAAAATCCTATAAATGCCCCGTTTGCTGCTGAGTCAGGCATTCCTGCTTCTCTGAGGTTCCAACAAGGACAAGGCAGAAAAAGACGACGAAAACACCCTTTCAAAGGACTTCATACTCTCAAAGCTAGAAAGACTAAGAAAAGAAAAACTGTTAGAGACTTAGACATTTTTGATTATTAAATTGTAAAAACAAACAACAGAAAATGATGCACCGAGTCTTGTGCCTGTTCCAAGTCGGAACTGGATCTGTTTGCCATGCCACCCACTATGATGACCATGCAAGAATACCAATGGGTCGAATTTCATCCTGTTTCCTCTTTGACGGATTCCGCTTCCATCGAGTTTGAAATCAAAGGACAACCGGAAGATTATATCGATCTGAATAGCAGTTACTTGTATCTGAAAGTCAAAGTTCAAAAATCCGATGGTACCAATCTAGCAGATGATACAAAAGTAGCTCCCGTCAACAATTTTATGCATTCCGTGTTTAGCGAAGTGGATTTGTACTTGAATAACAAACTGATCAGCAATAGCATGGATACTTACCCTTACCGGGAGTATCTAGAAAATCTATTGACGTACGGAAAAGAGGCCAAGAACACTCATCTGAATGCTTGCGTGGTTTGGAAACCTGACACACCAGACAAGTTCGACGAACTAGATGAAGACAATAAAGGATTTGTTGCTCGTCAAAAGAAAATTGTGGGAGCCAATAGTTTAGAACTGATGGATCGTTTGCATTTGGACATGTGGTTGCCGGAGAAGTATTTGCTGAACGAAGTAGATCTTCGCCTGAGATTGAATCTTAGCAGTACGGCTTTCCATTTGATGGCTGAAGATAATGTTAACTACAAAACCAAAATTCAAGAAGCCAGACTTTACGTACGTCGCGTAAAAGAGTTGCCTAAAGCGGGAAACGACATCAGTCACACCTTGAGCAGAACCACTGCCAAGTATCCGATACGACGTGTAGAAGTGAAAACATTCACTATTGCTACTGGTCTCCGATCCAAGATTGAAGATCATCTGTTCCAAGCCAGTTACCCAAACGCTTAATCGTTGGAATCGTTAGCAATACAGCCTTCAACGGAGCCAAAAATAAAAATCCTTTTGAGTTTAGCCACTACAAAGTGTCCAAGATTGAAGTCCGTCGCGATGGCAAGACTCTGTTTACCAGACCCTTTGAACCTAACTTTGATCAGAAGAATTACTTGAGATAGTACTTATCGCTGTACGAAGCTACCGGTCAACTAGGAACCAACACCAGTCACGGCATTTTGTACGACGATTATGCTGGAGGATACACTTTGTGGGCCTATGATTTCACTGCAGACCAAGGCAGTGACGAGGGACATTTCCACCCTATAAAATCCGGTCAACTGCGTGTGGAATCTGAGTTTGCAGATCATCTACCCCACACGGTGAACGTCATCCTTTATGCTGAATTCGATAATACCATAAAAATCAATAGTTTGAGAGAAATTATTCTAGACTATTAGACACCATGGAGGACTCTTATCCTTCTTTGAAAGTGAAAAAATCAATGGAATGGGAAGATACCGTGAAAACCAATTTCAAAGACAAGGACAAAGAGAACGAGGTCGTGAAGTCAAGATGGTCAGAACAAGAACAACATTTATTCTCCTGTTTTGCTAAACACTTGGCAGATAAAATTGCGGAATTGGTCAAGAAAGATTGCTATGGATGTCAAAACGATCTTCCCAGTCAAATTCAATGCGATAAATGTCTCATGATGAGTCAAGAAAAAAAATTGGACGAGTATCTGGACGAAGCTTGGGGTATCATCGCAGAAGAAACCGTGTTGCATGAGTGGTATAAAGGCTTGTGTGATCATTCCTGTCCTCCACTGACTACTCGAGAGATCTATCACATCGAAGCTATCTTAGCCCAGAGTTGGGAAACCAGGCGAAGAAACGGTTACTTGTCAGAACTTTTCAAGCTAAATGTCAGAATTGAATTGATGACTTATCATCACCTGTGAAGAAAAAAACAAGAGAAACAAAACAACCAGAAAAAATGGATACCTGGGAACTTTATTACCTTCTAAATAACAGTTCGTATACTGCTTCTTAAAATCCTGTGGTATGTGCTAAAGATGAACTACCACATCGCAAAACTCAAGACCACCAAGCTTATGTCATCAACACAGACGACAGTCATCTTCCAGGAACTCACTGGGTAGCCATATACTTTCCTCTAGTCACTTGTGTGGAGTATTTTAATTCGTATGGATTACCATCTTTGGAAGACTATATCATTGACTTTATGAGAAGAAATGCCCAGACGACACGATTCAATAATGTGAAGTTACAAAGGAACGATTCCGTGGTGTGTGGACAATATTGTGTGTATTTTCTTTATCATCGCAGTCTGTGACATTCTTTAGAACATTTAGTCACTTTTGTGATCGTGACTCATTACAGTCTGGGACATTCTTAAGTACATTTAGTCACTTTTTTTGATCGTGACTCTTCTAGAAATGATGAAAAAGTAGATCGATGGTTTTGTGACCGTTATGGTTATCTTTTGTCTTTATCTAGAAAACGTAACGTACATCAATGGCCTCATGATATGAATCAATGGAAATCTCGCATGATTTCACAACATTTTCAACCTTGTCCAAATAATTTGTATTTTAAATTGAAATGTCGTTTGTTCCTTGTTCCTTGTTAATTCTATTCATTGTTAGTTGAAAAAAAAATGTATTTTGAAGAACAAAAAGTGTCTGTCGTTTGTTTAGTTATAAAAAACACAGTTTGAATATATGCTCTTTGACTTGCTCTCTATCCCTCCTCTCATGACATGAGCTATCCTCACGTTTCAATAACTAAAACCAGTAGGGATGTTTTCTATCCCGTCCGCGCTTGTACCATATAAAGCTAACGGATCTCCAGTCTAACCATTCACTGTTGACTCGTCAACCTACGAAGATGCCTTCCAGAATAGCTAAACTCAACGAAGATTACGTTCAATTACATCGTGTCAGGCTAAACCTGATACCGAAGCCCGAAGAGATAGAAAATATCAGAATGCTCTCTATAGTCCAAGATCTCATAGAGAATGTCTTTAGAGAGGAAATTGAGAAAGAAAAAAAAGAATGGACTGAGAAATACAGACTTCAAAAGAGGCAAAGAGAAGAGCATCAACAGCAGCAGCAACAACAACAATATCAGCAACAAGAACCAGACAAAGGATTTGTGGACTGTCGAATAGACACCAAAGACTTCTCTTTCTCTTTTCGCAGAAGCAGACCTTATCGTGTAGGAAAACCTGCTGTCAGACGGGGTTGCAATCTTAGACAGTAAAATTCAACATAGATTGCCATTACTCTTCGTCAAAAAAAAAAAACAAAACAATCAGCCCTTTTCAGGGCTACCCAAGACTCTCGAAACGATATACTTCTTTCATTTGCCAAAAAAAAATTTAAAATGTTAAAAGTGTGACTATAAACACTTCAATTTTTGGGGGATCAGTAAAAAAAATCCAAACTAAAACAAACAAAACCCACCCTTTTCTCTCTGTCTTGCCCAACAACATACAAAAATATTTCTGTCTGTGTTTGTAAGACAAAAAAGTAAAAAAGTTAAAGTGAGAAATTCTTTTAAGTCCGCGCGTTTCATATCATGGTAAAAAATTAGGAATTAGGGGATGTTTTCCATCACGTCCGTTCTCCAAGGATATAAACTTGAGCACACGTCAGTCTAGCTACCATTGCGGACACGTCAACATTTTAAAAATGAGTAGTAGTAGACTCAAAAACTCTCGGAACTTCAAATGCATCTGGAACATGCCAGACGTCTCCTGGACGAAATGAATATGGAGGCTTACAAGGAAAGAAGTGAAACTTAAGGAAGAGGAGGATACAAGGAAGAAAGAAGAGGAGATAGAGAACCAGCGAGGGATCTTGCTGCACCCCAGGGTAAAACTTGTGTGTGAGGTGCTACCTGAGGTGAGGACACCATTAGTAGCAGCAGCAGCAGTTGCACCGCAGAGACCAGGGCCTCAGGAAATGAGAGCAGTTATTCATCCCCGACTCTGGCCTGGAAGACAAGAGGTACAGCAGGTCTTCACTATTCCACAAACGGAGGAGTGGGATAGTGAAGCCACTCAAGCTCCGTTTGCTCTGCAGGTCAGAGCAATAAATTGGGAGAATGGCCGGAGCCCACAATGTGTGTGCGGTGCTCGTCCTGGAAGATGTCAGCATTAGCCAGGTGTGTTTGGAGTAAAAAAAAACCCAGCCCTTTTCAGGGCTAACCAAATCTCTAGAAAAGAAATACTATTCAATTTGCCATTTTGCCAACTTGTGTGAATTTAGTGAAGTGTAACTATAAACACTCACTTCAATAAAGATGTCTGTGTGTGCGTGCGTTCGTTGAGATGGTATATGTTATGATTTGTGCTCGTTCCTTTCGTTGATGAGATGGTATATTTTGTGTTTCTGTACTTCTTCTTTCATTGATGAGATGGTATATTTTGGGTTTTATGCTTCTCTTTCATTGATGAGATGGTATATGATGTGTTTTATCCTTCTCTTTCGTTGATGAGATGGTATAGGGTGTGTTTTTGTAATTCTCTTTCGTTTTTGAGATAGTATATGGTGTGTTTTTGTGCTTCTCTTTCGTTGATGAGATGGTATATCATATGTGAAGTGAGATTAAGAGATGTTTTCATTCACGTCTGTGCTTTACGTATATAAAACCATAGTGTTCACCTTTCGTGCCATTCTATACAGAATACAAAATGACTGGAAGTCTAGAGCTATTTACTCAGTTAAAAGATACTTGGTATTGGATCGTGGATGGAGTGCACGAACTGGACAATCTTAACCAAGAATGGAAGTTATCAAGTACTGAGGACTTGATAAAGAAACTAAGAGTAACCAGTTATCAGTTATAATTGATAACCATAGAAGAAGCAGACAAAATACGAGGAATCGTCAATTCAAAATACTTCAAAGTGGGGACCACGAAACATATTCTAAAAGATGTTATCCAAGCGAGATGCTATATGGAAGATATCTTCCATTTAACATCACTTTTGTGAAACAAATGTGCAGATCACATGAAGAAAGGCGAAGACAATATCAAACAAAGATACTGGAAGAAGAGGTCAAGAAAATTAAGGAGACCTGGCCAAAAGAAAGAAAAGAGAAAGAAAACTAAAAGAAGAAAAAAGACTTTGAAAAACTGAATGAAAATTGGATGAAGATACAAAAAAGTTTAGAGATATGAAACATCCAGACTGGAGGCCATACGAAGAAGAAGTAAAAAGAAGAAAAAGAGCGGAATTGTAGAGAAAGTTAGCCAATGGTGGAAGAAATGCAGACAATAAAAAGAAGAAGAAGAAGAAAACAAAGGCCCTTTTCAGGGCCACTTTTCATACCTCGAAAAGATAACACTTTTCAATAACAAATTGCCTGTATAAGTTATAAAACATACATTTCACTACATTCACTAACACGACGAACGCTTGATGTCACAGTACTTATGAATGCTTGACGTCACAGTATTTGCACATTGCTACACTGTTGACAAGTGTTCAATACTGTGATGTCATATCACCAGGGACCATTTCTCTTGTCGCTATACAGCCCCAGCGTGTGCTAATACAAAATCCCCATTGTCGCTATATTCCTTCGGCTGTGCCATTTGTCGCCAAAAATCTTGTCGCCAAAGTGCCGGAGGCAATATTTTAATGATTACTCCCATTGTCATTATATCGCCCCCTATTACTACTGTCCACATCGTCTTAATCTCTTGGTGGATACGCATCAAATTTGGTGCGTAGATGTTTTTAACACCAACGGCATTAGTGATATGGTTATTTGGATGACCCCACTTCATTGTTCTAGTTGTGAGACAAACATGCAGTTGCGGTGACATCTTTTCATAACAATATTTGCGCATTCATTGCTATGAGAAAGGAGCTTAATATACGTAATTGCTGGGGTAGGAGGTAGGAGGTTGCGGCTGGCTGCCAGGGTGGTCAATGGTCAAAAGTATATTTATTCAAATATGTTCTGATCAAAGTTAACATATACAACCCACGTAAGGAGGTGCATCACCTCTATGAGCGATTCACATTATAACTCCTCGGATATGTTAAGAATGGCACGGATATTTGCAATGGCAAGCAGTAGAAAGTATTAGCTTATTTTTCGTTAGAATAAATATAGTCACATGCAACTTGTTACATATACAAAAGTATTGAGTCCCCAACATAAAATGGATATTTCTATTCAAATTGAAAACATGTACTTCATTTGGTTACGAAATGACCTGTTTGCTAATTAAAATGTTAATGGGCGAATTATTTATCTATATTACTTTGCTTTTATTGTGGTAGCATTTTGTGCTGACTGAGGTCTTGAGTCACTTGAGCATTTGTATGTATCTATCGATATTTCTTTGCATACATAAATCGTTTGGATGCTGCGTCCGAGAAAACACAAAAACATTTTTTGATTCGGTATCCTTGAATGGAAATATTGCTCAAGATACTTATTTGTTATGCTTACTTTATCTTGTTTATTATGTCATAATTGAGTGTGCGTGAGATTGTTCGTTTGCATTTAATTTTCAGCACAAGATAAGCTCATTATAGCGGCCAGTATAATTGGTAGAAGAAGAACCCAGGAAAATACCAGATGGAACCACCAACCAACTGAAAAATTTCATATTTAAACACAGTGACTGACACCGAAGTTGGAACCCACCCGGGCGGAGGTGAGATGGTAGTGTTCAGTAAAGGCCTGCATTGTAAAACACCTTTCGGGGTCAGAGAGAGAGAGAGAGAGAGAGAGAGAGAGAGAGAGAGAGAGAGAGAGAGAGAGAGAGAGAGAGAGAGAGAGAGAGAGAGAGAGAGAGGAGAGAGAGAGAGGGGAGAGAGAGAGAGAGAAAGAGAGAGAAAGAGAGAGAGCTCTTTTATATGATAGAAGTCAATTTACAACATGAGTTTATTTATGTTCTTGGATGGTATTGTGAATTTTTATGTGTATTGATTATGAATAATGCACAACATTTGTAACGTTTTAATGAGGTACATTGAGAAAAGTTGTGTTTGCACTTTAGGGATTATGCACACGATACGTTCGCTCGGCGATTAAAACACATTATAGTCAAACAAAGACGCAATGGATTATTAAGTGCTAAATAATGTATAATAATTTATAAGATTGCCTCATTTGTCTTGGTGTCCATGCTACCTACACTAGCTATTGATTTTATAGAGCTAAATAACGAAGGCAAAATGTGTCATAACAAAGTGCTAAGCTGCCTACAGAAAATTGTTAGTCAAAACAAATTTTCGCAAATTATATCGGAAAATGACACTGCGTATACAGTCATTTGTTTCAATACCACATCCAGAACGTTAGATCTGATGCGGTTAATGTGGCAGGCCTAACTGCTATATCACTGTTATGAAGAGATGAAAATGTATTTATGACAATAGTCTTTTATGTTTGTCTCTGGAATCATTGAATGTTTGGTAACTGGAAAATGATAAGTTGTATTATAGCTATTCCATGAATGTTTGCAAAAGAAAGGACTTCTCTGCTAAGTGGTCAAAGCGTCCACCTCGTATAAGGAAAGTCATTGGTTTCAATCCTGTCCATGTCATGCCGAAGACTTATGAAGATGGTACTATTAGCTGATTTCGTGTTAACACAATTAGTGTTAAGAATGGTCATCCGTTCTGCCAGCGTTATGTGTCTAAGTGGTACATAATGCTACATGTCAGCGGTATGATGCCCCCGTGGTCACTCTAAAATGTCCTGAATAAAATTCTTACAGCTTCGATGAAAACCCAAGTCATTCATGGTGTCATATGAATAACATTTGCTGTATTGATTTCACTACGGTGCATGTCTGAGTGCAATTTAATATTCAGAAACTGAAACCTGTGCACATGAAGAGTTGTAATTTTAATTTAGTGTACAAAAGTCAACCTGTTAGTCGTATAGCTCAAATATGGTTACTTTGTGTTCTAGTTTAGCTCGGTTCACCGGTCTTAAAACAAGTAAATATCATAATGCGATGAACAAGCTTTGTAAAATGCAAAACAATTTAGTTTATTTCCCTAGAATAATAGGTTAAAATGAAACTTAGAATATTTACGAATTCATATCCAAATAGAATAGTATACTTTTTTAAACTTCTAGATAAAGTTCAGTGGAAGTCGAAATTAAATCCAGGGCTTGAAGAGTTGATGTGCCTGTGGTGATCCGGGTAATAGCGATGTGTCAATAATTTTTGTCGATCTCATCAATACAATCCAGGTAATTATCCTTATTTGCAATTTCAATATAAATTCGAGTCTCTATGTTGCTAGATTTGAGGGCTTGTTTCTGTTTTGATGAGCACTGCATCTCTAGTGAATAGAAAATTAAATATTAAATAATTAAATATGAACTAATAAAATAATAAATTGTTAATTAATTACTTACTAAATAATCAAATATTTAAAAATTAAATAATTGAATATTAAATAATTAAATATTAAGTAGCCCACGTCTTGATCTCAAGTCCGAAGTATCATTTTCTTAAACTAAATTAATGGAACATAACTTTCTAGCATGCTTCTAATCATGAAAATAAAATTCTGAGCATTAGCAACATTCAAAATATATTAAGCACAATGTCAGCGACTAAGGCCAAACGAATAATCCCAATTGTTAACTCATACTCATAGGAAACAATTTGTTAGTTGTTTACAAGATAAGAAAATCAATGTTTCATGTCATTAAGAATATTTCATTAATTTTGGACAAACTGTCGTACTAAATACAATTGTTCATTACGATAGCACACAATGAAATAAAGCAAATAAATATAAATCTAACAAACGAATACAAATTAAATATCCATAACACTACGCCTTATCGAAAGAAATTGTAAATACATCAAGCATATGAAAGAGAATCAAACATTTAATTTGCAATTTGGATTTACAAGTATTCTCTCTCCCCCAATCCCTTCCTCCGTGCCTCCATCACATATGGACTAAGTGTCTCCACCATGCATCCCATTCATCACCATCATTGTCATCATCACCTTCATATACAGTACACAGCCATCTCTATGGATCAAGTAAGCTTTAATTTTGCATCTTTATTTCAGAACATTCATTTAAGAATATTTACAATTAAACCTAATTAGGCGTTTCTTTAATTACACTCATAATGATGGTCATACATATATTTTATAAACTCTACTGTGCTTGCAGCAAAAACAAATCTTGCATACAGCTAGTCAATCTGTCTGATTATTTGGCCGTTTTGAATACTGTTTGCCTATTACCAACGTGTTTTAATAGTGGTTGGAGTCATATTTGGATAACATGGAGCCTGTCCTAGTGTCTGCATAAAGAACTAATTATGGATTCAATTCCATTTCGCTAATATACAATGACCTGGTGGAATGCTTGTTCCTGGATCAAAAGAGCTATATTTTTAAAGCCTAATGGTTAAGCTCAAATCATGCGTCAATTCAAATATGACTTCATAGAACATGGATTAACAGGAGCCAACTGATAAGGGGCACAATTAAGAAGACATTAATATCTAATCAATCTATATTTATTTCATTGCACCAAAGATGCTCCTTCACAATTCGAGATGACGTGCAGGTCACTTGTAAGAGTGTTCATTCCTGAATCAGTCAGCATGATGAATTTTTGGTACTCTGACAAAAAATAGAGAGCTTTGAAGTGAAAACGTGGAACTGTTAAGTTTATTGTGTGAAACACAGAATACGATTAGACGTTGATCATAGTTTTGTACTAATTTCATCAGCTTGTGTTGCATGGTTTTGAAGGATGACCTTCAATCGCTGTTCACCAGGCTTGTATTTACCCATAACAATGTCGACTCGACAAGATACGTGCAAACTTTGATGAGTATTGAATACATGTTACATTCTGAGTTTCTAAACGGATCAAGGATTAACAAGCAATCAAATCTTTTGACATATTAATATTTATAGAATTGTTACTGTGACAAAAATAATATCAAAATCATCATGATTATAATTTTTCTCTTGTTTTGAAAAGGCCTATCTTATAAAAATTGTTGTAATTTCATGAAATGTAGCTTTTAATGAAAGAATCTGTACCAATTTGTTTTTCCTTTCAATGTCGAATGCATTCATATCTTTTTATAATCCATTTTATGGTTATTTAAATTTTCAAGTAATCCATACGTGTAATTTCTTTATTGCATTTTAGATGCACGAATATCCGACTGTAGTCGTTATTGGCTGATTACATTTACTATAAATTGTTTTGTATCATTTCTAATTGTTTGCTCTCTTCCTGTCATACTGCTTGTAAAACCTAATCAATAAACTAGATTTTAATCTCATTAAAATAATCCATGTGCATTTGATCTTTCTTCTTATTGACATGAATCTGCTTTTGTAGCTCTTGTCAATTCATGGATTAAGAATTGGTATTCTGTATAATAATTATAAGTTGTTTGTCTCTTTCTTCTCATCATGGTTTAATATCGCTGATTCCGTATCATCGAAGATTGTTAGTAATATGTGTATCTACCCATTTCATGGTAGTCGCATCGCTTTAGTTTACTAGGTCATTATTGGTAGCAAAACTGAGAGTATTTTATTCTCTGAATACTTAATCATTTACTCACATAAATTCAAAACATTATGTCCATGACCTAGTATTTTCATATCTATCTAACATTAATAATATTATGCTACGGTTAAATGAAGTTATATCAACTTTGACACGACGTTTTTATTATATTTATTTATTCCAAATGTACTTGCTTTATACCAGCTTACATGATAAGAAATAAGAAGATGCCATTGACGGTATCTTAATGGATTATTAATGTTAAAGTCTCTTACGTATACTGCATCATGATTACACTAAGTAATATGAAGGAACTGTAGAACTTCAAACACGAAATCGACATCCTTTCTTCATATAGTTAGTTTATTATCATACCGATTTTAAATGTATTCATATTATATCAACGAATCAACCAGATATTCAAACGAGTTGTGTTCATTCCAGCAGACCGTTCAATTACAAAATATATTGTTCTCAAGTTATTGTCGATATTTTAATAATCGACAAGATTTATTTTCTCTAATCATGTTAAATTTGTTTCATATCTATTATCAACCAGATTGTAAAAAATGAATTTTACAAAGTTACTTTTTTCTATAATACATCTGTAAATGGTATATATTTTTCTTTTTTTGTTATTGTATGATGCATTTTTCCCTCGCACGTGAAGGAATTCTTCATTACTTTTCAATCTAATCGGTTTTTCTTTCTGTTTTAGACATGAACTTCCGAATACTCCCTATCACAATATTTATTCTGTCATTATTTAGGCAGCATATTATCTTCGCCATAATTAAATTCGCTTTCATATATCTCCTTATTAAATTGTCGTCAGAATATTTTGACACCCTGAGAGCAGAAGCTCAAATTTCATTCAGTTTATAAACTTTATTGTCTGGGATTTTTTTCTTTGAAATGTTTTGCAACAATCAAAAGTATTTTTGCATCACATCCAGAACAGTCTTTATGAGCAGTAATAATCAATTTTGATAACTCAGTTTAAGCTAATCTTTATATATGCGGTACTCTTCTGACCTGAAACAGTAGATACGCTAATTTCTGCCTCTACAAAATTGTGTATTCTATTTTGTATTCCTGACACTTCTGCCTTCTTTTATATTTATAACTCAATTATTGTTAATTTTCACTGATCTTTTGAAACGGATATTTCATAACCTCATTTCCTCAGTTGTCGGTCTCTTACACATCTTGTAAAATATATATGCTATATGACCATTTTGTCTGGTAAAAAAAACTTTATAAAACTCTAATCCAAAGGTGTACTTGGAAAATTGAGATAGAAAAATTAGTATTAATGATTCTTCAAATTCATAGATACCAGGCGTAGGTACAATATACCAGTACAGTTTGTTAATAAAAGATAAGATTTCACGAGCTGAACTAAATACTGCACAGAAATATTAGTAACAATATTCTTTGTTTCCTTCAATTTTTACAATAACATTTGTCTACTCTCATAACGTTTCTGGTATTACAATTTGTTATTGTTCGAACTAGATTGCTTGTTCTGGATATTTCTCTTTATGCCTTTTTTTGTTCTTGAGCTTTTATTGTTTTATCTTCAGAATGGAAAAAATATAAATAATATAACTAACACATGTGTGAAATATAAAAGTAAACGTGGTAGCTAAACGTTAGCAAATTGATTACTACAGACGTCAAATATGATTGGGTACTACAAGTCTAGAAGGCTAAATAGATACAAGACTGAAATTAAAATTACATATAAATATCACAACGATCGAAACATGATACTATTTCGTATGTCAAGATCTGCAATTTTTGAATTTTCAATAAAAATGATACGATGATGAAAATGCTATGAGTTCAGGCCTGATGATTATTCCTGCTTGTGGCATAAAGAATCTATGAATTATAATTCAGATAATACCAAGGACTGTATTCCTTGTGATTCGTTCGTTTCATTATTTGTGTCCTCATTCGAAACAGACTAGAACGTATAATCTACTAATAATAATCTATAATCTAACATATAATCTACTGCCCATATCGACAAAAATGTAGTGAAAACATGAACACGTAAATAACGATAATACATTTATTTGTTCGAACTCTTTTAAAATTATTATTGCATTTTTCTCTGAGAGCAGTGAGGAAATTACAATTTGTTATAGGAACTCAGTGAGATTTTGCTCCATGCAAATCGATATTACTTGTAAAATTTCTCCTCTTGTGATAGGAGAATTTAAAATAGAAATCTTCAGAATAAATAGTGATCCACAACTGCAATTGATGAAGATGGTAATAAATACAATCTAAAAAGCAATGTTTTCTTTTCTGTACATATTTTGTCCACTCCATATAGAGTGAACCAACAGCACAGGCTCTTATATGCTCATAGGTGAGTGTTTATTTTACAAAATGCATCCTGTACTGATTCTAAATCTTAAAATATATAATCTCACAAGAGGGTTAAATGAGTTTCCTTTGGAAACGAAGATGGACTTGACAGTAACCAGTATAGCACATAGATAAATCATTCAGTGGTTTGTTTACAGTTAACGCCATTTAAACACCACTTAGTTTTGCCTGACAAATATTGAGGTTACAGACAAGATGAGTATACGAATGAACGAGGACTAGTGGGACAGACGGAAACTGTATAGACAATCAAACAGTCAATCGGACGTGGCAATATGCTCCACTTCTACGCATTTTATACAATAACCGTAGTTTTAGAAACATTTCAAATCGGTTCCCTACGATAATAATCTTGTATAAAAATGAAGCATAGTTATATATTTGTTCATTTCACATTTTAATTAATAATGTTCGTAGCACTTTTGCATCTTAACATTCAACTTGGGAGTAACATTTCAAATTTTCGTCATCGTTGAGAGTGGCACACTGCGGTTAGGAGGTGCAGATGAAAGGACTACATTAAATTCTTGTTAGATCTACTTTTAGAGAGAACTACAATTTAGTTAAATGTATAATTTTAAAATAAACATGTGCTTAAAGAAATATTTATCATTACCGTCATTACCACAACCATCATCATCATCATCATCATCATCACCATCATCATCATCATCACAGTTAACATTACTGTGACCATAATGCGACAATCCAAAAGATTTCTTTTTAAAATATTCATGAAAAGAAAACTAAATAAAGAGTTAAAACTGTGCTGGTACATAGTTTCTAAGGGATGTGTTTATTTTATTTATTTGGATTTTACAATACAGAACACCAAGATTTTAATGGTAATATCATACGGAGACAGTAGTTGAAGATCCTTACCATCGTGGTGGCCTACGTGGCTGTTTGGAGCAGTATTTGAATCTGTATACTTACATTTTCAAACCAATCCTGATCACCAATATAGGTGTATTGGTTTTAAACCTAGGATAATGTACTCACCTACTTCTAAGCTTTTGGAACACACATTCCTTCTATGCACCACTGCAAAATATATGTTATGCACACTTGCAGAATGAAATGAAAATTATGTACTCATGGTAATGTATTAGTTTTTGATTAAACTATTTTGTACAGAAATACATATAGCTGTCTAACTGACTATAGTTGAGTTTAACTCACTTTGTACAAAATTATGAACTCATGGTAATGTATTAGTTTTTGATTGAACTATTTTGTACAGAAATACATAGAGCTGTCTAACTGACTATAGTTGAGTTTAACTCACTTTGTACAAAATTGAACGGTTTTCACTAGCATGATCATTAATCGCTATCAATGTTGACTTTGTTTATGGCAATGTATTTTGACAACGTCTAGCATTTTATTAATGAAACAGTTTCAACTTTGCACGCCAAACATATATATTTTTGTGTATTTGTGAGAGAGATAAACATCTAGAAATTACCATATTTACTCCACACTCCGTTCCTCTAGCGGCAATGTGATGTTTTGGCAGGCATGCCTTCGTCTCTGGATCTTTACATTGCAGGTAGAGGCAAATGGCTGCAGACGTGGGCTTGAAAGAGAAAATAAGATCTATAACTCAATTTGTATGAGCCTGATTAACTCACCAACAACGCAAACCTATTTACATTGAGCTTGCTGTATATGCTCATCATTTTGAAATTGATAAACAGGGATTGATTTCCGATGGGTGACCTAAAAGACTATGTTCATTTCCAATTACATTTGTTTCGGCATTATTTGCCGCTGGCGCTAGTGATAAAGAAAACAGTTTCATTGGTGCGTATTTATATTTGCAAATTGCAATGTATCAAAGCTTTTTCTCGTTCTCTATATTTGTTCATGAAACGAAGAGCATTAATGTCATTTTGGAGACCTCCACAAGTTGTAATTTTCATCAAACATGCAAAACGCTAGCGTAAACTTATTTTCGTTTCGAAAGATGTATTCTATTAAATGATTGAATGTTATTGCTGTATACATTTCCTGAATAAATGAATAAAAGCTTAAGCAGTTTATACATCACAATCATCAGCAATTGACCAGTGTAATGCTAATATTTCCGAACATAAAAGCGTTCGCTGAGAGGGTGAATTCATTGACCACAACCGATACATTTGCCCTTGTCATCTATTGCGCAAGACAATTTGTTTCTGTAATGTATTTATCAATTAGTTTCATTAACTAAGCTCTACACTACATGTCATTATTTATTTCGTTGTTCGTATAATAGAACAAGATTAAGATGAAGGTATTCCTTTATTAGCAAACAGTATGAGTCGAAGCTGACACTGAACACTTCAAATAAACTCCCTATAAGAAAGTGAGATCAGTTGAACAGACAAAATATAATTAGTGGTTTTATGTACATCGATAAACACCGCGAGTGGAAAGCAAGAAGTCTTCTTTCCTTGTAACAAAGCACTTCTTAAGCTTTTGTAAATTTGCTAGAAACTGAAATCCATTTTAAGAGACAAATGGTACATATTAAACTATGCAATCCTTGAGGCGGATTTGATTAACAAAAAATAGGGTCGCTTTCACTGAATACATAAAATTGATAGCCATGATGGTCTTTATTAAATACAAAGTAAGATCTTTCACTGATGGTACTTGTCAGTGAAGTTATTGAGTTTTCGGAGGCTTACAATTTTATCATATTTATTAAACATATTTAGATAGAATGTGATACAGTATTACCTTTATTTTTCTGTTATCTTCCATCACCTACGTTTATTTATTAATATCCTGAATTTTGTTGCTATAGGAGAACCTATGACCTATCCAATATGAACTATGCTAGTATAATTATGATTGGTATATCATTGCTATGTCGATATTATACTGGATCAGAAGAAATGCATTATTTTAATTATATTCAAAGATGTTCCTTCTACATTTGTTACATATTTTATTTACCCTTTGTGCAGGTCAAAATCAATTTCTAAAATGTTCTTTGAAATACAGATGCTTGATAGTTTTTATCTACCTATGGGAAAAATTTACAAATGGTTTCCTTTTTTGCAACCGTTTACACCGTGCTTATATCTATCCTTCCATCTATCCATCCAATAGTGTTGTTGTTGTTTGTTTGTTTAGGGTTTAACGTCATTTTTTAGCAAAAGATAGGCTATACATGACTGCCTGTATTAATGATGGAGGAAGTAACCTGGAAAACCCAGGGAAAAACCACCGAACCTCGAGAAGCTACTGGCAGGCTATCTCACTTTACCACGTTAGCAGAGTCTGGGCTCGAACTCACGCAGACAGAGGTAAGATGGCAGTGATCTGTAACGGTCAGATTTTTAGACCACTCGGTCACTCGTGGCCCCCCATACAATATTGTTTGAATATATATTCTGTTATCTATTATCACAATGTTGCTAATTATACAAATTATTGTGATATATAACGTTATAAATAAATGTTGGCTTCATCTCATAGTACAGTTTCAAATTGAAATTCTTCCACAGACCCTATTCCATTATTTAGTTTGCTTTAAGATTTAAGAATATACGTAATATGTATAATGCAAACAATAGAGTCAACCAAAAGGAAAATTCCAGATGCGTAAAATCTAACAATAGTAAAGGAAAACAGGTATGAAAGTTCTAAAAAAGATAATAACACGACCTATTCATCATTCGAGTCTTCTGTTTTCAGAGTTATGAAATAACATACTCAACAACATGTACTTTGTCTTCAGTTAGTTGTTTTTATCTCCGACATGATTGTGGCTTTTGATTTAAATTATTGAGCTACTGAAATTGTTTCTAGGGACATATGCTATTCTGCAACGGACCTACTTGCAAATATTAAGTATTGGTCAATGCTGAACCTTCCAACTATTCAGTGTTTCTTTATCTCCTACATTATGGATTGAGTATATTTTGTACCTTAGTATGTATACTACATGGTGTAATTTGCCAAAGACGGTGCTGCTGTGTATGGTAAATGTTTTCCCAACCGTGCTGGACAATTTGCTAATTTTGTAGTGTCTTGCACGCCTACACCGTTCAGAATATGCATTGGAAATTTGGTATGAGAAGAGTATCAGTTTTGCTGCCTCTTGGACATTTTATCTGCTTTTACTGGAAAGTTTTGAGAAATACCATTTAGAGTTCCAAATGATTACTGAAGCAGTATTTAACAATGTAATTTAAATCTTCAGGGCAATTGAAGCAGAAAGAACCGTGAATGATATATTTTCAATATTTTTCTTTCTCAAAATTTGTGTTTTCGCCTTTCCTGTGACACCTTTCACATTTTTCATGTCATATAGCTTCTTTCGATTTTTGTTTATCAGCCTAAGGGCCTGGCATAAGCTGGTGCTAGGAATGTAGTTAGTTTGATACTTAGCAAATTGTGATCGCTGTAAGTTATTTTGTAGTACACGCATGATTAAGCTAAGTTGTCGTTAACATTAAATCGTGTAATTTGTATTTTATATTTCAGCATCACGTTTTCAATAGAATTAGTTTTACAAGAATAACAGGTCACACTCAAAATAGGAACGTCGAAAAATGGACACTTATTTGAATCTCCAGTTCGAGACTACATTGGAAGGCAATTTGTAACAAAGACTAATATAAATTCGTTTCTTAAGTTAAACATATACATTTTGAAGGTATCTTTAATCTGTTTTTTATGACATTCTTGGTTTTCACTCTGTCTGGATCTTTAATTTTGATTGGCACAGCTTTAGCATGCCTTTATACATAAATTACATTTTAATAGCTCTTTTTTATTCATTTAGATTAATTTTGAAATAAGTAAATTAGTGCAAATTTCTCATTAATTCCAACATATACCAACATTACATGATTGATAAACTGTGAAACTGGCTGAAACTGTTGTGTTATAATTGTAGCATTGGAAGGACAAAAGATGAAGCTTAATGGAATTTCGTATCCCTTGTTGCATACGAAACGTAAGGATTATTGCACAATGCAATAAAGATGGCAAAACTCTATGTGGAATATTTAAATATTTAGAATAGTGTTTAATTAAGAACATCAATTATGTCTTCCTATATTTGTTGCTCTTGTGTGTAAGTTCATACGATTTCAAAAGATAGGTTTGTGTTGTATGTTGACACATCAAGGTAGGGGTCATTCGCGTAAAAAAGGTAGATTGGCATTTATAAGAAACGCAAAAAAACTAAATTTGCCATTTGGCTTATATTTACTTGAATTCAGGTCTTATAATAGTGATTAATAGCGAATGACTGTCAGACTAGTAAGAAAAAACTTTAGAAATGAACAACCGTAACTTGGGTTGCAAACAAAAGTCTACTTCTTTACATATTCGTTCATGCTTGCTACAACAGTAAATATCTCTCAAGAATGATGGTTAGAAGACGCTTTCTCACAATAGCAGTACTTTTTCACATGTTCAATGCCCATTGTAATTGTTTGAGACTCTTGTCAAAGAAAATATTTGACACTGTTATCATCTATCAAAAATGAATATGAACAATTGAGGTTTTGTTAGTGATCGTTCAGTGTACAATGACCATTTGCACATGGAATTAATCTATATACATAAATACAATTTGGCAAAGATACTTCTGCAAGAAACTGTTTTGTTTGTATCTGCAACATTAATGTATAAATTGTAATTCCAATGCATTACTGAAATAAGTGTATCATCTCAAATAATAACTGTACAAAAACATCTGGCCCAATTACAGACGTCAAATATGAATAAATTATCATCTTTATTTCTATCTTCATCTCCAAAAGCCAAATCCAAAATATGGTGAGGGTCGTTTCCATCCAGTTTGGCAAAAAGAACTATTCTTAAAGCATTCCATGTGAAGGTTACGTAATAACGTTTACCCAAATTACATAGTATATCAGACAATCTCGGATAAGTAACACGTTGTTTACAAAACGAACCTTGTATTATATATGAAAAAACACTGAAGAGTTCATCTTCCTGGAAAATGTATCAATTTTGGTTTTGAATAAAACTCCTATTATAATGTCTACAAATTACTTTAGACAATAAATTCAGATTTACTGTGTACTGGAAAACACTTGTAACTCGCGTGTCGGTCATTCTTGCTTTTCTGCATTAAAATACTTCAAGAAATATCTTGTTTAAAAAAATAAAATGAAGATAATTCGAGATTATTATCATTTCAGATATTTTATAATTTCTGAGCAAAACACACACACACATATAATGTACATAAATCACAGTCGAAATAATTATATCCAGTATTGCGTACTCACAATGTACTTACCCCACAGTGACTATAGTCGGGTCCATAAATTAATTCACACTGCTTATCGGCGGGGTACTCCTCTCCTGGTGATTTCATCATAAAATGGTTCCATTCCTTGATGTCGAAGAAAGATCCTTCATTATACAAGCAATGTCTGAAGTACGAAAGTAGACCACTTACAGTCGTTAATAGTAACTTAATATACAGATATAAATGAAACCTAAACAATCATATTTTATCATGTCTAAATATCTACATAACTGATTAAGTACATATATGACTGAATGCCATCACAAACAAAGCACACACAAACAAAAACACAAACATATATATATATATATATATATATATATATATATATATATATATATATATATATATATATAATTTTGAATTTATTTTCCATTAGAATTTTTGATATGGTAAGTTATATTTGAATAATTTTTCGGAAAATTGGCTTTACCAGATTAGATTGAAAGTCACTTGTGCACTTTTTCTATTTTAATGATTCTATGATTTGTAAACATCGAGTGAAGACGATTGGTAATTGCCAAGGTAAGTTCAGTTCGCATGTTAGCGTGATTGAAAACATCCAATATGTTTCCTATATCTATTTTAAACCTCGATGGCGCAAGAGGATATTGTTGTTGTTATCAATTTATTCTGGCGTTCGTTTATTTTTGAAAACGAATCCAGTGTGCTTTTTAATAGCAATTCGGGAAGTAATTAATTCAGTCGAAATTTATTCATTCAAAGCCGATCTGTATTCTTCAGTACAGATTATATATATTCATTCGAAAAAGTATATGTCGTGTCCCGCGTTTGGTAAAACGCTTGCTTCTGACGTTCATTACCACATCACCTTAGCTTTGCCGGCATGATTCCTACAGTGTGGAAATGTTTGTCATTATCACATTAATCGTTTCCTGAAGGTTTCCTGTACATATTAATACAGGACGATATATAAGTATATTATGTGTTTAGTGTATGTGTAGTTTAGAATTGTTATGTAGCTTTAGTAAAACTTTAAAGTTTTATCGCTACGATGATCTGCAGAGGCACATTATATACTAATATTGTGCAGAAGACAAATGAAATGATGTCCCACCCAGTCACATTAGCCTGACATCATGCAAACCTGTCCTGAAACTAACGTTTTTACGCTGAACGCCAAGCGAGGAAGCTGTTTGTAACATTTTGTAAAGTCTTTGGTAGACTCAGCCTGGGCTCGAATCAGCCAGCTCCCGCATCCAATGCCGAGTCTCTAACCACTATGTCAACAGAGCGGTGATGTGTTAAAAACAGGTGTCAAGGTCACAAGAACGATAACAAGAACAACAATAAAAGTGTTGCTTTCTCTTATGTTTATTGTATCCTTTTATTCATTAATTTGCTATTTATTGTTATCCAGCTTTTGATGCCAACTAATCTAGTTCTCCAAAATACTTGCGAGAATAATCATATATTCCTAAGTTATTATTGTTCAAGTAAATAAACCTTATCCTATTATGTCTGAAATAAATGCATGTATAGTATGGTATTATCACGATAGTTCTCGTACATACCTATCCTTTAGAGTCTTCTTAAATGCATCCACGGAACAATTAGAGAATATCCACGGATTTCTGGAATATGGCTTGCCTTGGGTGAATATGGTCTCAATGGGACTCATAATAAACAAATCATTAGGATCACACGCAGTGGCGTTGTCTTCTCCGTCATGATCTGCACCAAGACTATATAAAATCAAGCAGTAAAAGGATATGCATATACACCGGATACAGTACAACTTTAGCAATCCGAATTTCGAGTAGACTAAACTTGCATGCCAGGTGTCGATGAAACTTCTCTTAATATAATCAGCAAAACATAACAGAACAGAAGAAAGCTTTGAAAACCGACGTTAAATACGTGCCATAAAAGGTTGTTTCATCGAAATGATTTTGGGTGAAAATAAACAGAATTATGACATTAGGCCAATTGTATGCCTGCTAATTCAGGTAATATAATTTTGAATAAATTTCTACGTGTTTTATAGTAGAACAATTCACTACTACAAAACCATATCATTTTTAACTTGTAGATTAATTTAGAAAATTTAGAATGTTGTTCATTTAGAATGTTCCATTTAGAAAAACTTCAATTTTCCTTTTCAATTTTGTACAATATGGGGTTTTATATCACCCCTATAATTAAATTTTGTTTCAGATCAGAATGGGTTTGGCACTGCGGTCCAACTATTTATTTCCCAAAAGCGCAAGTTCACCCAGGGTTCTTGTTTTCTTAATGTAGGGTGTTCATTGGTCTGTTAGGGGAATCAATAGGTCATTCGTTTGACTTATAATGTATTATATGATCTGTTAAAGTTCTGTGAATGACCTCATAATGTACATTGAACCATAGACTTTTGGTCTTGGTTTTGTCAGTATTTCAGATGGGCACTAGAGGCTAAAAAATTTTCAGGGGCAGACAGGCAATCTTTCTTTCAGGGCTCTCAATAGGCCTCTTCCTAGATTTGTTTTTAATAGCATAAACATATATTGGTAACTTCAACATCTCTTATTCAACAGTAATAAGGAAACCTAGTATTATTTACCATATCCGGTGTTAATTAACATTATATTTCTCACACAACATATAACGAAACACAGGTACCTTTATTAAAAAGTTATAATAACAATTAAGAATTTCCACCAATGAATAGGTCAGATGATACGTTTAGGTATTTTATTGTCGATCGTACAGTAAGTTTTCTCGACCGTCCAGATAACGATCTGTTCCGCTACATTGAAATATGAAAAATGAAATACCCTGTAGAATACACTTACAATGGGTAAGTGGCCACTAATAGTTGCACTTCTGAAAAGCAAACATCCAACACTGGGCAACAAAAGTGCTAAACTATCTGATACAAATGCAAAGGATATAAAACGTGCTATGCATTAACTTGCATGTGTCTCTTGCGTGTGCTTATCTATGGTATTTTCAAGGGCTTACTTGTGTCCAAGTTCGTGCGCTACCGTACTGATAGTACTAAAAAAAGCAAATGCCTCGACAACGGAAACTCTCCTACCCTTGTTACACACTCCACTTCGGAAGGAAAGTCCTGAAAGGAAACAATACGAATAATATTAGCTGTCCTAATTGTATTCCAAAAGTGTAACGTTAAGATGCTCAAGATTAACGGGTAAAAAGTATCCACTAATCTATAGTTAACTAATAATTGTTCTATTTTATTCATCTCAATAAAATGTTCTGCATAACGTTTGATCGATAATTTACAAAATCAAGTCGTATACATGCGCTAAATATAAAGGTAATGAAATATTAATGATGTCAATACAAAGAAATATTATAAGATGAAATATAGCGACCATATTAATATGACTATATTGACTATATTCAAGAAGAATGTTGGTCCTTTTTGGCCTAGATGAATATAACTACGGAATGGATTAGCGATTGCTGCATGACTCGATAGGATATTGGTTAAACTTGTAGAAGTATCTGCACTAAGCGATGCGTGACTATATAACTGGATTTAGCACCTAGAAGTTGACACATGTGCAAATGGAACATATGAGAAGAAACAACGAACATGACTGTCGGCAAATGAAATATATGAAAGAGGATATTGTCACTAAATGTTTAAATGTAACAAATGTAGGCAAATCAATTAAAGTGGCGACAGATTGTAACTTCTGAATTAAAACAAATTGACCTAGCTACATTTTTAACAAGATGTGCGGCAGTATTGTTATCATCGATTGCAAGGACACCAAGAAATCTTTAGCAGACGATATTAGTTATTGCAATGAAAATACCTCCATAGAAGGGAAACCTTTTCTAAATTTACTTTAGATCTGCCTGCATGCATTCTCTTCATTTATTTGATGGGGGTAAATGAAGTTAACTAATACTGGGTGTGGCTATCATTCATGAAAATATGATCCATGAATCTTGACCACAAGGATTCTCAAACGTGAACGTTAAAAACGTCACCATATCACAAATCACCAATGCCTAACGACTTTCATGAACCTCCTTGCATTGATAATTGTGACATATGAAGAAGGTGATTTTTACATTATGATTTTCCTTTGTTAATTCAACACGTTGACTGGTGATATAATAATAAACGCATTCACATCATCCACTAATAAAGAACAAAGAAACAATACCATAATTCCAGGATACTCTAGCAGTCCATTAAACGACACTAATGACTGCGCATCGCAGTGCTCTCTATGTCGTATAAATATATGTCGAACCAATATATATATATATATATATATATATATATATATATATATATATATATATATACAGAGAGAGAGAGATTATTTATTAACTGATTTCAAGTAGATTTTATATTTAGTGCGTCTGAAACCTCAAACAGTTCAAACTCTGGCATGAAAAGAATTGATGCCAAGTTTGATCGTAAGATTATATTGTACATGTCCAACAACTCTAAATATGTTGGTCGTATATTGTCCATCCTTCGTTATCTTTACCAATATAGTATACTCCTAAATATATTGTGAAGTTTCAATAAATATATTTTTAACTTCGGTTTGTCACCAGCTGTTTGCTTTCCTGAAAAGATACTTTATATGGTATTAATGTAAGCACTGCTTACCATGCTCTTACAATATAGGTACCAACATTCTTTTATAGTTATGTCAATATGTGTGGATTGCAGCATAGTAGCAATATGATTCCATGAAATTAATTACCAATACAATTAGAGACAGGGTAGAACCGAATATATTAAGTAGATAGAACAGCATGTGTGCGATAATCATGTAAAATACAAAATCTAAAGCGTATATAAAATATCATAATAAAATATATCATGTAAAACACAAAATCTAAAGCACACACCCACACACACACAAACACACACACACACACACATATATATATATATATATATATATATATATATATATATATATAATATATATATTATATATATATATATATATATATATATATATTAATCCCTGACACACGTGATCCCTTGGTGGATCCAGTACGCTTGAAAGGGTTGTTATTCGCCATATGATTTGTATTCTTTATATATATATATATATATATATATATATATATATATATATATATATATATATATATATATATATATATATATATATATACCAGTCAGAACAGACAGATGTATCCCTGAATTCTGTAGTAGAATCTTGATAATAGTGGTCTGAATTAATAGTTTAATACAAGCATTGCTATCATACAGGTTAAAGAAATTAGATTCGTACTCTAAGGTTTGCGAGTAAATGGCACCCATCGCATTGTCTGCACACACCAGCCCATATACCCTCACGACTAAGCAAGGATGACCAAACAAATTATGGTAAATATATAATAACTCTTTGTGCGATAGAAAAGAAACAACCTAAAAGAATATAATGCTATCGTCTTTAATGTACAGGGTATTATATGTACTGTAGTGAAATGCTGCTGGAGAGGTGGTATCTAGTTCAAAATAAATTGACTGAAGTATGTGATCTGTCCTTGCATGTGATATGCGTTCTAGAATTTCATAACAAGTTTCTGTCTCATTATTTGACAAGAGAGAGAGAGAGAGGGGGAGGGGCGAGAGCTTTTGTTTACTTACCCTTGATCTTACCATTCTCAGGGTGATCCACAAATAGGTCATGTCTACAAATAAAATTGTCATTCAGTTTACATATACAATATAATATCTTGCAGACGGACAAAATAAAGTAATCCTTATTTTTGCATTCATGGTGAGATATCTGATAAAGATCTTATGTCAATCTTATTAATAGCGGAAATTTTTTAATTACAAAAGAAGACATTATCATGAAGTGGAGAAATTTTTTCATAACGATTATCTTTAGCAACAATTAAATGGATGCTCTGTTTATTTTGCACATTTATGATAGTTTTTGCATTAATACCTACACATTTATAACGGTGAATAACCTTATTCAAACACATTTTATTATATAGTTTGCCTAAATTCCTAAATTTATAACATAATGTGCCCTTATTTCTACATATCTTTAACAAAAGCAAAAGTTTTCCTTTTTTTAAAAATT